>CM018050.1:1412500-1943241 GCA_008638375.1 Nyssa sinensis | reverse complement strand
TGTAATATATTAAAAATTAATTTAATATATTATTTATAAGAAATATAAATATACCAGATTAAACCAGTATATTAGAATAGTTTTAGTAATTTGATTTGATTTATTTATTTTGCCATAAATAATGTGTCATTAAATAATAATATATTTAAATTTTCAATTTTATTTATGGACCGAGGAGTAGCATGATCCTAGAATCATTTCCTCTTCCATAAAATCTATTTTATTTTTCATGAGATCTTTTCATTACTAAATCCTATTATGGATCTTAGGAGCATCATTAAGAATGGATGTAAGAAAGGAGTATCCATCTTGATTATCATTTTTTATGTTACTTTTTTCTGGTTGGAAAACTTCCCGTCTTTTGCTGTCTGTTAAGAACTTGAGATCAAAGGATAGTTTCTATATTGAATTATGTTTCCTTATTCTAAGGTCGGCAGCCTATAAAAGGCGGTGACTAGTTCGGAACCCCTTACCTCTGAAATGTCGTGCCTAGTTAGCCAAACGAACTAATTACCCCAAGATCTGCATGTTGAAGAATTCTTGGGAGACACGTGTCATGCCTTGGTAACTCTGAATTGTCGTAGCCAAATTATAGTATATCAGCTACTCCTCCCTAAGCCTTAGTTCTATAAGATTTGTGTAGAACTGAAAGTAGGGTTTCTGAAGAGGCACGTTTGTTTCCTCATAAATGCGTCGTTGTGTATTCTGATAAAACAGTCGTTGATGGAATAGTTAATGTCTTATCATTGCGTCACCCACTGATTGGATAACCGAGGCCATTATCGGCCAACAGTCGATTTAGAGTTGAAGCCATAAATGTCATATTTCTTTAGATGGTTTTATAAATAAGAAAAACCTCCTAATGAGAGAATTTTACGAACTCTAAAGAATCCCAAGTGTATTTCCAAGCAAGAGGAAGATCTTAAGGCGATTTTCGGTGAAACTGAAGACATCTCTAGTCGTCAACTTCCCAATTTCTGGTCAATTGCAAAAAAATAGCTCCCCATCTCTCTTTTTCTGTTTTGTTTTTTGTTCCTACTCTTTTTTTTTTACTTATTTGAGTTATACTTTTGGCAAGATGGCTGCTTCTAATGCTGAGTCGAGCACAGAAGAGGAAGCAAGAGAGGTTGTAAAGACAGGAGGTCAGGAGGCACTAGGCCTTATATTGAGTGATAAGGCTAGAAACATCTCAGATGATAGTTCGAGAGTGCTTCTTATCGAAGCACACCTTGAACCTAGGTATAGGGAGGCTGGTTGGTACATCAGGTAAACCTTATAGGAGAGAAGAAAGTGAGAGTGCCATAACTGATGGTATGCTTGATGCCTTGAAAGTCAATTTTGTCTTTCTTCAAAATGTGTCCTATGGGATACCGAGGGCAGTAGATCGTCCATCAGATATTGAGAGAATGGAGATATGCGCCTACCTCAAATGGTTCGAGGTTAGTGTACGCTTTCCCCTCCACTCCTTAGTCAATTAATTTTTCTGTTGGTTCAAGATATGTTTTGTAGAACTAAACATCAATAGTTGGAGGCAATTGATGGCCTTTTTAGTTTTAGGACATTAGAATGGAGTTGAGGTAGATTTGAATCTCATTAGGAGCAATATAGACATTAAATACCTGAAGTCGAAATGGATGTTTTATATGTCCTTTGACAAAAGGTTCAAGCCCTTGCCCTCGATACCTACTTCCAATAAAACATGGAAGAAATGGTCTTTCTTTGTTAAGGGTGGTTGGGAATACGAGGATTTCGAGAACAAGAGCAACTTCTTTCCTCGGTACAACGACTTCAAAGGTAAGCCTACCGAACTCAGACGCTTATGATTAATATTATACTTATATTCTAACCTGGATGATCACATTTTAACTTTTTTTTCATGGATACGAAAGCTTGGAGAAGGTCGACTTTTAGCCCCAACTTGCAAGAGAAATACAAAAAACTTTTTCATCCCCAAAACCGCTCCCACGATAAGATCTTTACCCTTTAGAACTTCTTGGACGTAGGACTTGTAAAGGATAAGTCAGAGATCCTGAAGAAGACAATTCTGATTGGTTAGACTCCAGGATCAAAGAAGGTTGGGGGGACATCCACCCTTACCAAGTAGGCCCCATCCTAAAAGAATAGAAGGGCTGAGGTTGAGGGGCCTAGTTCCCCCGAACGTATAGTTTTTGAGGAGCTGGCTTTGCCCATCGTACGACGTGAGCTTCCTCCACTCCTAGCCCTAATGGCCTGTACTAAATCCCGAGGCAAATGAAAGATAGGCACAATTCCTCCAGGTGTGGCCATGGCTGATATGGGGGAGGTTGCTATAAAAAATGCCTATGAGGAGGCTTAAAGCTCAACTATCGGTCGCTTCAAGGGTTTGAAGCCTTGAAATTTTACCAGGGACCTCCTGGTTTCCCATATGAGGGTAAGATTGTCCTAATCTGTGCTTTTAGTCAATCTGTGAATATATTTTTCTAACTTTCCATTCTTGTTAAGTTTTGTTAATTCTTCATTGCTTTGTAGGTGGCTTATGCTATGGCCGCCATCATGAACTGTCCTGAAGAGTTTGAACGAGTGGATAGGCTTCAGGCTGAGCTGGATGAAACAAGGCTCCAACTCCGGACTGCCCAGTCTACTACTCTTTCTATTGAGGGGAAGCTAAAAGTGTCCCTTACTACCATGTCTGTTTTGGAATCCCAAAATAAAGCTTTGGCTTCAAACTTGGAGGCTATGAAAAATGAGAAGGAAGAATCTGACGTTGCTACTACTGCTGCTCAAAAGCTCATCACTAATGTGTAGACGGCGAGGAAAGAGACAGAGAGAGCCCTCAGAGAAGAGGTGTAGAAGTTGGGGGGATAGTTTGCAGACCATGGGTACGAAACCCTTAGAAAAAATATCCAGAAGCTCTATCTTGACCTTGACATCTTTGGAGTGGATGAGGTTTCAATGAATGAACCCATGATGAGTTCTCCTGAAGCTGCCCTGGTGGAAGCTACAAATCCCGAGCAAGAAGCCTCTTTTGCCGAGGATCATTAGTTAGAATGTTTTGTAATTTTTCTTCTTTTGATTTCCTTGTACTTCTATCGATCATATATATAATTATCTTTTTGGCTCTAGATCTTGTGTTTGAGTATTTTTTACTTTACTTAGTCTTTATAACCAATCAGAGGTGTGACTTAACTTATACAACACTTGTGAAACTAAGATCGGTAATAGCAGTGACAACATTAATATCAAAATGATGTGATTCAGCTCTACAGTTTTCTATGGTAGATAGGTAACAAATGGACCAAACTTGAAACACTTGTGATAAAAAATAAGGTTTTTAGGGGTCTGTACATTTATAAAATGGACTAAACCCGTAACACTTACAATGTATATAAGGCTTTTAAGGGTCTGTATATTGGTTAAATGGACCAGACCTGTAACACTTGTGATAGACGCAAGGTTTTTAGGGGTCTGTACATTGATAAAATGGACCAGACCTGTAACACTCGTAGTGTATACAAGCCTTTTAGGGGTTTGTACATTAGTGAGATGGACTAGATCTGTAACACTTGTGATGGACGCAAGGTGTTTAGAGGTCTGTACATTTGATAAAATAAACTAGGCTTGTAACACTTGTGATGGACACAAGGTTTTTAGGGGTCTATACATTGGTGAAATAGACCAGACTTGCAATACTTGTAATGGTTACAAGGCTTTTAAGGGTCTGTGCATTGGTGAAATAGACCAGACCTGTAACACTTGTGATGGACACAAGGTTTTTAAGGGTCTGTACATTGGTGAAATGGACCAAACTTGCAGTACTTGTAATAGTTACAAGCTTTTAGAGGTCTGTGCATCAGTGAAATGGACCAGACCTGTAATACTTGTAATGGACACGAGATTTTTAAGTGTTTATAAATTGATAACAAGCTCTGAGGTGAATAAAAAATAGCTTTATTATTGATAATACATGTGTAAGTGTTCGATGTTCCAAGGCCTAGGTACAAACTTCCTAGTTAAATCTTCCAACCAATACATGGTAGGCCTGACTATCTTGGTTACTTTGTAAGGCCTTTCCTAGTTAGGAGAGAGCTTTCCCATGGTGGGATCTTTAGTGTTTGGAAACACTCTCCTCAAGACAAGGTCTTCAAGCTGAAAGTTAACGGGGTTTTAACCCTCTGTCGAAGTATCTGGCCATTCTCTGTTGGTAGGCTTCAGTCCTGATCCGAGCTTGTTCACGCCTTTCTTTTAGAAGGTCTAAATTTTCGGAAGTTGTTGGTCATTGTTCTCTTGTTCAAAGAGGTTTGTTTTAAGGGTTGGCATACTAATCTCAATAGGAATAATTGCCTCGATGCCATAGGCAAGCGAGAATGGCGTTTCTGTAGTTAAGATTCTTTTGGCAGTTCAGTATGCCTAGAGCGCCCCAAGGAGCTCTTCAACCCATCTTCCCTTGGACTCTTCCAACTTTCTCTTTACGGCCTTGAGAATAGTACGATTCGTGACTTCGGCTTGTCCATTAGCTTAAGGGTGTCCTAAAGAGGAAAAGTGGTGGCTAATATAGAGGTTTTCATAAAACTTCCCAAATACTTTTTTCATAAATTATACATAATTATCTGAAATAATGACTCTAGGTATACCGAACCTGCATATAATATTTTTCCAAGTAAAGTTCTTGACCTCTATCTCAGTAATGTGGGTCAATGTTTCAACTTCTACCCATTTAGAGAAGTAGACAACGGTCCTATGATATCTATTCCCCATTAGGCAAAAGGCCAAGAACTCGCAATAGGGATGAGTTCATGCTGAGGTTGATATTGGTAAGAGGCAAAACGCTAACACTTGTCACACTTCTGAATATATTTTTTAGCTTGCTTTAGCATACTAGGCCAATAGTAGCCCTGAGTCAGTGCTTGATGGGCAATGGTTCTTCTGCCATTATGGTTGCCACATATTCCTTCGTGTATTTCAGTTAGAACTCAGTGAGCCTCATTTGGAGTTAAACATCGTAGGAGGGGTTGTGTGTAAAATCTTCAGTACAGTTTTTCTTTAAGAATTAAATACCGAATTGCCCTAATTCGAATTCTTCTAGTATGATTTTTGTCCTCCCACTACAAAAAAACTTACTTTTAGCGATGCACATTATTAGCGACGCACACTGTGCGTCGCTAGAAGTGCTTTTTAGCGACGCACAAACAGGCGTCGCTAATAATACGAAAAAAATTAAAAAAAAATTAGCTTCCCGCTTGAAAAAAAAGGGCGAAACTATTAGCGACGCCCACGTGGGAATTAGCGACGCTCATGTGGGTTATTAGCGACGCACAGTGTGCGTTGCTAATAACTCCTTATATTTACTTCTGTTTTTTGTGCTCTGTCTCTTTCTCAGACGGTCTCTCTCTCTCTCAGATGGTCTTTCTCTCTCTCTCTCTCTCTCTCTCTCTCTCTCTCTCTCTCAGGCGCCATTTCCATCGCTTTGTTGGGTTAAAAACTAAAAAGGGAAGGGGGGAGCACATCGGGGAGGCATACGACGCCCAGGTAGGCCACTGTCCTTTCTCTTCTCTCTCTCTCAAACTCAGATCTATTTCATTGTGCTTCGATTGTTGCTCTGGCGTGCTTGGATTTTGCTCCAGTCTAGCTACAATGCTTTTGTTTGAATCACATATTTCATTTCCATTAGAAGAAAATGCAAACCTAATAAGATTAAAATAATTTTGGGTAGATGGATGGTCACTGCTAAATGGCTCCTTTGCTTTCTGATCAAACACTGGATCCATTATATATCCATACGCACACACACACACACACACATATATATATATATGTGCCCTAGTTTGATTGTTACTGATCACAGTCCTAACAAATTCAATGTTTTGTGATGCTATCAATTGATTTCTTGAATGTTAAAAATTATTCTTTCTGATGTTTTGAATGGTCAAAGGATGATTCAGATATTTTATTTAATAATCAAAATTCTCTCAATTTTATAAATTAAAAAAAAGTTCAAAAGATTAACCTGATTTTTTTCTCAATATATATATATATATATCTTTTGATTTTTTCTCAATATATATATATAATACAAAACCTTGATTTATATAACTTTTTAATTTATATATTTACCCCCTATACGTCTAAAAGTTAACACTTTACATTTAATTTAATTTTAATTTGATCCCTTAATGAAATTTTTATATATTTTTTTACTATTTTTGTATAATTTTAAGTTTTTTAAGAGTCTTTTTCTTTGATTGAACTTCATGTCTAATTTATAAATTTGTTTATATCAATAAATTTAGTTTTTTATAAAAAAAATATTATTAATCAAAATTAAATATATATACTTTTATTGTCACACCCCGAATTTCTGCAAACCCGAGGCGCGACAGACGAGACAGAAAATAAAATAAATAAAAGGACAAATGTAAGTAATTCCACTAAACATGCATTCATTCCCACCCATACATAAGATAACATAAAATACATTGTTCGTAGGTCATTCGGGCTTAAGCCCTTACATTACACAACATAAGTCCCAAGGACCAAAAATATAACAGTTGCTTCACCCTATCAGAGTATCATGGAGTCTCAAGTAGCTGGAGGGTCCTCATCTGAAAAATGTTGCCCACGAATGGGTCAGCTCAACTGCTGGTATGATGAAGTGCTAATGCAAGAAATAAAGCTAAGGCGTGGCATGTGCAAAGTGTACATTTATATCTAAATGTCATTCAAAACATCGCAGTAATATATGAATGGTATGCATGACGCACCCATGCACAACTCTATGCCACACCCATGTCTCATTTACGGGTACTCCTCGATGGGAACAGAGTACCAATGCAATGGCCAATTTTGAGTTTTTCACCACAGGATCTACACCCTCATAATGCAAAGCACCACGTGCTTACCCATGCCATGTTCTCAAAGAATTCATCATATGCCAATATGCCAATGCAATCTCAATGAAACATGATTTCCACAATATAACATGCTCGAGACAATAATACATAAATCACCAGCTGATTCCACATGTAAGTATATCTTATATAATCAACATATACACACGTCATGATTCACGTTCATCATTCACTAAACATTCATAAAGTACAAGTAACATGTAAGCATGTGAACAACCTATTCTAAATCACCAAGTAAACACATTCCACATAAACACATAAGTCATGCCAGTCATTCACAGAACATTCCTAACTTAACTTCATTTCTAACATTAGCAAAACACCATACCTGTCGGGTAGTCTCAACCCTAGAAGATCGTGTACGACACGTGACTGAACTGGTCAATGAAAATGCAAGAGATCAGATCGTCCTCTCCTGTCCTGTCAGTGTTCCTAAAAGCATAAATTACAACTCAGTCTATTGTCATTTGAATTTATGCTATTCATCAAATTTTATGTCTTTTAATTCATAGGTTTCTATTCTGCTAAATTAAACTTTGCCATTGAGTCTAGGACGTCTAAGAAAATAAGTTTAGGTTTTCGTAAAACTCAATTCGGACATCTGGGTTCAAAAGGGAAAAACAGTCATTTTGCACTTTTCACGGGTCCTTACACTTCGTGACCTCTTTTCATAAATTGAACTCCACAGTTGAGTCTGGAATGTTCGAGATAATAAAGTTTCACTGTTTGTTTACCTAATTCGGAGTTCGTTTGACTGTACCTCAATTCAGGGGCATTTTGGTAATTTTTTAAGGTTACTACGGGTCTTTTATTTTTTGGGACCCCGTCTCATAAAACTGGACCTCACCATTGGTCTCAGAATGGCCGAGATAGTCAAAATACACTAATGACTTGTCCCATTTGGACTCCGGATTATTTTAGCATATTTAAATAATTAAATTAATTTTATTAATTAATTAATTAATTAATTTAATTATTATTTTATTAATATTTAATTCATGAGGGTCAAACTATAATAACCAACAGTTGGGTGGCCAGTTTGTAATTTCTAAAAGTTCTGAGTCAAGGTTTAATTTTCAAAAGTTCAAGGGTCAATTGGTAATTTACAATTTCCTTATTCTCAATTTGGATAGCCAAACAATGGCTAATCCAAAACAGGGATAAGGTATCCCTGTTCCCATTTCAATTCAAATTTCTTAATTTCTTAATCTTGTAACCAAACAGCCCCATTTAGTTTTTAATTTAAAACATGGGAGCGACACGTGGCAGGGGCGGTTCTGCCCCGCCCGAACTGGACCCTACCCGGACCTGAAACCCGACCCGCACAGTCACCTTCTTCCCCGTTTTCCCGGCGAGCCTCCGGTAGGGTTCCGGCGCCTTCTCCGGCGCCGACGACATTTTTCCGGTGAGATTTTTATAGTTTCTGAATGTGGTTTTCTTCAGTTTTTCATGTAGGTTCCATATCTAGGCTTGGTTTTGGATTCAACCCATTAGGTTTTCACGAAATAGAAGGGTCAACCCCTCGGTCAAAACTCCGGCCGACTTTTTCCCCTTCATTTTTGTGACAGTTCGGTTACGGTTTAACTCTCATTTTCATCCTAAAGTGTTTCTGCACCTCCTAGGGTTCATCTACTATCATTTAAACTAAGTTCTGTATATAAAATGACAACACCCATCTCCCATGGCCGTGACCTGCAACTCCCCATTTCTCCCTCATCTTTCAACCATTTTTAACTAATTCTTTTTGCATGATAATCCTTACAACATGCTCTCTAAAATCCTATACATTAAATCAATCATCATGCTTTAAAAAAAATAAAACAGAACTGGATCACTTACCTCTTTTCTGAGTTTTTCTCTCTCTAGCCGTGCACCCCTTTCACCCTCTTGTTCCAAGCTTGTATCAAGCTTCAAAACTCCTCTTTCCAGTACTCTCTTCCTCTCTCTCTCTTTCTGCTTTCTTTCCTTTCTTTCCTTCCCAACCGAGACCACCTATATCTAACACTTCCACTCCCACACGTCTCCCTCACATCAGCCCCTTTCCTTGACTTCTCCCTCTCTTTTCAGCCACCCTGCCTTCTTCTACCATGCAGCTTTGCATTTAATGCAAAGCTGCCCTACATACCCTATATATATACATAACACTCATCACGCACACACTAAACACACACACTCCCCACCGACACCACACACAGTGCACACACTGTTCTGCCATATATACATACATATACATATTCACACATACATGTACATATATCATTTTACACATATACACATACATATATACATGTAATATCCCACACATGCATATATATTACATATACATAACACACATAACTCACATTTAAATTTTTCTAATAATAATAATAACAATAATAATAATAATAATAATAATAATAATAATAATAATAATAATAATAATAATAATAATAATAACCATAACCATAACATTATAAAAAAAAAAAATTTAATAACCAAGAAAATTTTATATATAAAAAAAAAATTTCCGGGTTATTACATTTATTATATACAATCTTAATCTTCACCATAGAAATGCTATCCAAACACAAAAGGAGCACAGAATTTTTTTTCAAACAATAATTTAAAAAGTAGTGAATAAGAAATTATACAATAGATCATTCTATAGTTATATATGCATGTGTATGTATTCATACGTGCGTTTGTGTGTGTATAGATATGTATAGTAATTAATCCGAAAAATTTAATTAGGGGTGGCCAAGTTTAAAGTATTAAAATTCAAAAACATTCATATGAATATATTAAAAAAAATTAAGAAGGACCAAATCCTATTTTATTAAAATTTTTTAATAAAATTAATAATAAAAAATATAGTATTAAAATTTTTGAAAAGGCCATGACCTCACTTGTCTCCCCTTGAATCCATCACAGTACGCATACCGAATAGAAAAGTACTTACAATAAATAAGAACTAAAATGTAGAGAATAAGAAACGATTCAATATTTCTGCTTTAAGAGAGTATTTGATGAGTTTTGTTACATAATATGACGAATTTTTTTATTTTAATATTTTGTGATATATATGTGAGTTTGACTATATTACTAAAATCAAAGAGATTACTGGATCAAAGAAGAACTTCTCTTCTTTTATAATTATAGAGTAATGCTTTTTTTTTAATGCATCGGTTAAAGGATATTCTGGAACAGTTTATACATACTAAACTAAATTCCTCTCTCCACAAGAAACAATAGCCCGGTTTGATTTAAAGAGCACCCTCTCTTGTACACACAAGATGCATGAAATTAAATAGGAAATCAAATTCATTGTAACATTGCTAATTAACAAAGCTAAAAATTCTTAAAATTAAATAGAAAATCTATAAATAAATAAAAAAAATTGTATTGGTTTTTTTTTCTTTTATTATATTCTTACCTTAAGACAATTGTTTTATGTAATAATAAAATATTTCAATTTTCTAACATGAAAACCCTACTTCTATTATAAAAATAATAACTTTTAACACATATTTTGTCTTTAGCCTTTTGTTGTAGTGTGCATTTGGACCTTTTTCATGTATGTGTTCATTCAACATGTATTTTTCCATGGCTGTGTTTTTCCCCTCTTGTGTTTCATGTAAGTGGATAGATGGCCACTATAATTTATCCTAAGTCGTCACCAATTAAATTTCATTTCCGATACCACTGATAGGATGTCTCTTCTTTGTTTTGACTGTCATACTTGCCAATTAGGTGAAAATATGTCTTCTTCTCCAATGGAAAGGGAGCTTCTTATTTCTAGGCATTTCTTCAAGGTCATGATGCCTGGTTTCCATACAGAACTTGTATGTTCTCTCTTTCTCTCTCTCTATATATATATATATGTATGTATATCTGTGTTTGTGTGTGTGGTCAGTCCAAGTGTCTTTTCTCTTCTTAATGTAGCAACATTTCATAGTGACTCAACACACTCTAATATAGTTTCAGCTCCAAAAAGGCCCATTTTGAGGTTTTGACAGACCAATATACCGGATATCGGCCTAAATACACCAAAACCCCATCACACACCTCAAAAATGATAAAATAAACTTGCACGAACTTACGGCACTCGGTTCGGATGCCCGGTTTGAAACTTATGCAAGTTTCAGCTCCAAAAGGCCCATTTTGGGGTTTTGACAGACCAAAATACAGGATATCAGCCTAACTACACTGAAAACCCATCACACACCTCAAAAATGATAAAATAAACTTGCACGAACTTATGACACTCGGTTCGGATGCCCAGTTTGAAACTTATGAAAGTTTCAGCTCCAAAAAGGCCTATTTTGGAGTTTTGACAGACCAAAATGCAGGATATCGGTCTAACTACACCAAAACCCCATCACACACCTCAAAAATGATAAAATAAACTTGCACGAACTTACGGCACTTGGTTCGGATGTCCGGTTTGAAACTTATGCAAGTTTCAACTCCAAAAAGGCCCATTTTGGGGTTTTGATAGACCAAAATGCCGGATATCGGCCTAAATATACCGAAACCCCATCAAACACCTCAAAAATGATAAAATAAACTTTCACAAACTTACGGCACTTAGTTCGGATGCCTGGTTTGAAACTTATACAAGTTTCAGCTCCAAAAAGGTCCATTTTGGAGTTTTGACAGACCAAAATGCCAGATATCAGCCTAAATACACCGAAACCCCATCACACACCTCAAAAATGATAAAATAAACTTTCACAAACTTACGGCACTCTGTTCGGATGCCCAGTTTGAAACTTATGCAAGTTTCAACTCCAAAAAGGCCCATTTTGCAGTTTTGACAGACCAAAATGCAAGATATCAGCCTAACTGAACCAAAACCCCATCACACACCTCAAAAATAATAAAATAAACTTGCACGAACTTACGGCACTCGGTTCGGATGCCCAGTTTGAAACTTATGCAAGTTTCAGCTCTAAAAAGGCCCATTTTGGGGTTTTGACAGACCAAAATGCCGGATATCGGCCTAAAAACATTGAAACCCCATCACACACCTCAAAAATGATAAAATAAATTTGCACAATCTTACGGCACTCGATTCGGATGCTCGGTTTGAAACTTATACAATTTCAGCTCCAAAAAGGCCCATTTTGGGGTTTTGACAGACCAAAATGCCGTATATCGGCCTAAATACACCGAAACCCCACACACACCTCAAAAATGATAAAATAAACTTGCACGAACTTACGGCACTCGGTTCGGATGCCCGGTTTGAAACTTACGCAAGTTTCAGCTCCAAAAAGGCCCATTTTTGAGTTTTGACAGACCAAAATTCCGGATATCGGCCTAAATACACTAAAACCCCATCAGACACCTCAAAAATGATAAAATAAACTTGAACGAACTTACGGCACTCGGTTCGGATGCCCGGTTTGAAACTTATGCAAGTTTTAGCTCCAAAAAGGCCCATTTTGGGATTTTGACAGACCAAAATGCCGGATATCGGCCTAAATACACCGAAACCCATCACACACATCAAAAATGATAAAATAGACTTATGCTACTTTATGACATTCTTACTATTGATGCATGCAACAAAAAAAAAAAATTATTCACATTCTATGTTCATATATATTTAATAATTGTTCTAATATATATCATTTGATCTTTATTTCAGATTGATCGGGATTATTGCCGCGCCGTCCTTATGTTTTGCATCGGAACTTGTTATTTTTATTTTTATTTTTTTATTTTCATGGACATGAGTAGTTACATTTTTGGAGACAATTTTTAATTTTTCTGTTTATTGTTAAATTGTACTTTTACAAATGTACATTTTTTGGAGACAATTGTTAATTTTTCTTTTTTAATATATTTATTTCAGAATGCTTGGATTTTATTGTATATCGAGATGGATGATTGATACAGGTTTAAACAGGAATGAAACAACAAAGAAAACAAAGCAAATATGGATTTTTTTTTAAAAAAAAAACTATTAGCGACGGGCACTGAGCGTCGCTAAAAGTCACCATTAGCGACGCTCAGTGTGAGCGTCACTAAAAATCATTATTAGCGACGCACACTAAGCGTCACAAAATACTACTATTAGCGACGCTCTGTGTGCGTCGCTAATAGTGACTTTTAGCAACGCACACACTGAGTGTCACTAATGGTGACTTTTAGCGACGCTCAGTGCGTCCTTGTGTAGTTTTTGCGACGCGCATACCCAATTTTTAGCGACGCTCATTGTGCGTCGCTAAAAGTCACCATTAGCGACGCACAAAGGGATGTGCGTCACTAATACTATTAGCGACGCCACTATTTGTGACACCTTAGCGACGCACGTTTGTGCGTCGCAAAAGACCTTTAGCGATGCTCAAGGCCACTATTAGCGACGCATGCGTGCGTCGCTAATAGTGCCTTTTGTTGTAGTGTCCAAAAGAAACCCTTTCTTTAGGTATTGAATGATGAGATTCATCTAATTTGGAGATTGTTTTAAAATTTGAAGAGCTTGTATTGTTTAAATACTAGGTTTTGATTGGTAGGAGATATTTACCATTGAATCCCTTTCTGGCTTGAGATGAGAGGCCATATTTGCTAAAGCTTCTGCCTTGGAGTTCTAATTTCTTTAAATTTTCTGAATAGTGAATTTGAGAAGGGATCGCTTTAATGATTCCACCAACTCTGGGTATCTAGTCATTTTGCTATCTTTGATAGAATATACTCCCAAAACTTGACTTACTACAAGCTGAGAGTTTGAAAATGCGTCAAGGTCTAGAGTTTCACATTCTAGAGCTAATTTTATCCCAAGTATAAGTGTTTCATATTCTACTTTGTTGTTAGAGGCTTTGAATCCCAATCTAATGATTTTTTCGATTATAATCTCCTCGGGGGACTGAAGTATTATACCTACTCCAGAGCCCTTATCTGTAGATGAACCATCAGTGTAAAGTAGTCATCTCGGAGTGTCCGCAACCGTTTGAGCTTTTAAGTGTTATGCTCTAGTGAACTCAATTATGAAGTCAGCTAGTGCTTGAGCTTTGATATCAGTTTGTGGAACATAGAATATGTTAAATTCTCCTAGTTCTACTGACCATTTGACCGGTCATCCCAAAACTTCATGTTTGTGCAGGACTAATTTTAAAGGATATGATGTAGGAATAATGATAGAATGGGCTTGAAAGTATGGTTTGAGCTTCCGAGCAGATATTACCAAGGCTAAAACCAATTTTTCAATTTTGGAGTACCTTGTTTTGGTGTCTAGAAGTATTTTACTGACATATAAGACAAGCCTATGAACTCTTTTGTTTTCTCTAATCAACGCAGAGCTGACGACACTTTCTAACACGGCTAAATACTGGAGTAGTTTTTCCTCTGACACTGATTTTGAAAGGAGATCAAGAAAGGCTAAGTACTACTTAAGTTGTTGGAAGGCCTCTTCACATTTAGATGTCCATTCTAGGGCCCTACTCCCCCTCAAGGCTTTAAAGAACGGGAGGCACTGATCTATAGATTTAGAGATGAACCTATTTAGTGTTGCTATCCTTCCATTTAACCTTTGAATATCTTTCTTAGTTTTAGGAGATTCCAGATTGATTAAAGCTTTGATTTGGGTAAGATCTACCTCAATTCCTCCTTGGGAAACTAGGAAACCTAGAAATTCACCCTTCATGATCCCGAATGTACATTTCGATGGGTTAAGTTTTATTTTGTGGTTCTTCAAGATGTTGAACGCTTGTGATAAGTGTTGGATGTGGTCATCCTTCCGAAAATTTTTGACGAGCATATCGTCAATGTAGACTCCCATTGTATCCCCAATCTAGGAGGTTAAACATTCTGTTTACAAGCCTCTGATACGTAGCTCTATCGTTTTTCAGACTGAACGACGTCACTTCTATAATAATAGAGACCTTGCTATGATATGAAAGCTATTTTTTCTTGGTCTGGACGATACATTTGAATTTGATTGTATCCAGAGTAGGTGTCCATGAAACTTATGAGTTCGTGATCTGTCGTTGCATCAACGAGCTGATCAATTCTAGGAAGAGGAAAACTATCTTTAGGACAAGCTTTATTCAGGTCGGTATAGTTGACGCGGACTCTCTATTTTCTGTTCTTCTTCTTTGTGAGAACTGTGTTGGCAAGTCATTAAGGGTAGAACACTTCCCCTATCATTCTAGTATCAAACAACCTCTGAAATTCGTTCTTGATAAATTTTTGACGTTCAGTAGCGAATGTTCTCTTTTTTTATCTTATTGAAGGATAGTTTGGATCTGTCATTAGCTTATGAGAAATAAAGTCAGTATCTATTCTCTCCATGTCTCTGGTTTCCCAAGTAATTACTAAAAGGTTAGCTTTTAAGAATTTAACGATCTCCTTTTACTTTGAAGGAGATAGAGTTGAGCCAATATATAAGTACTTTCCTTCTTCTTTAGTGCTGACAAGCACTTTGATGGGTTCTTCCATCACTTTGACCACATTATCCCATCCTCTAAGACTTAGTGGCTCATTAATCTTGGAAGGGCATTCTTCGGCCTCATGCAGCTCTGGAGATGAAGAGTGTTTCCCTTCACGAGGGTACTATAATTTCTATTTGGAAGGTCTTCCTTTGAGTGCGAGGGCTTGACATTCTCAAACAGTGGGCTAACAGCCCTTAATGGTAAACATTTTGTTTTTGTGGACATATTTTAGGCATTGATGGAGGGTTGAAGTAACTGCCCCCATCTGGTGGATCCAAGGTCTCCCAATAATAATGTTATAAGAAGATTTAGCATCTAGTACCATGTATTCAGAGATCAGGGTTTTTATGTCATCTCTCTCTCTCTTACCGTAGTTGGCAGATCGATTCTGCCTATTAGGAAGTTGAGGTTCCCGTTGAATCCTATCATGGCAGCAATGGTAGCTTTGACGTCATTAGAGTCGAGCTTCATGTGCTTGAAATGTTTGTAGAATAATATGTTGGTAAAGCTTCCAGTGTTTATAAGGACTCTTCTTATTTCAAAATTGACAATTTTGAGTGAGATGACAAGAGCATTGTTATGGGGATAGTGTATCCCAATAAGGTCCGATTCAAATAACTAGATCTGAGATCCTGACTTCATTTTTTTGTCAATGGCCGAGATTTGGATGACATGGGGCTTTACCCGTTCCTTCCGAGCATATTTTTTCTTGGCTCAGTTAGATGTTCCTCTCATTATATTATCAGCATAGAGTATGAAAATGACTTGATTATTTTGTTGATGTTGATCATTCCGAGGTTTCCTCTGTTTAGGTATTTGCTCTCGCCTCTTCTATGGGGGTCTTTCGTCATAGGGATTCTATCTCTTATTCTGGCAGACGAATTCTCTCAGTCATTCTCTCCTGATGAAATGCTCTATTTCCTATTTCAGAGTTCTACAATCCTTAGTTGTATGCCCTTACTCTTTATGAAAATCATAATATTTGTTTATATTTCTTATGTTAGAGCTGTTTTTCAATGGTTTTGGCCACCTCAAGTTTTCATGTGTCTGAATTTGTTGGCATATATGGGTAAGAGAAGCATTTAGCGAGGTATAAGTCTCGTACCTTCTAGAGTTAGAGTTGTTCTGGGCTCTGGGTTTTGTTCTATTGTCTGGACTCCTGGTCTTTTTCTTGTCGGCATTGTTATCCCTTTTCTGAACTTGCTCGTCTTTTTGAGCTTGTTCTTTAGCTTTTCAGAAGGAGGCCTTTGTATTATTAAGATTAATATACGCTCTATCCATAAGTGTTATCATATCGATAAGGAGATTATTGGTTAGGGAATCCTAGAAGCATCCAGGCCCAAGGCCTGAAGTGAGGGTGACCACCAGGAAGCTTGAACTGTAGTCGATTATCTCCGTGAGCTCAGTATTGAAATGAGCTATATACATCTGAAGTGAATTCTCCCTCTGCTTGCCTCATAGTTAGCAAGAATTCTGGCCCTCCTCTCAATTTCCTACTTGTTAAGAAGTGGTCAAGGAATAGTTGTAACACCCAACCCAATTAAGCAAAGCAATTAACGATAATGACGATTATCATAAGTTAATTTGCTTAATGACCATGGGCAATGCTAGATATAACTAATAACTCGTAAATACAAAAGCAAAAATATAAATGACGAAAATAATTAAGTCTAAATTAGAAACAACTGATGTGAAAATGCAATGTAATGCCAAGAGCAATGATTTGATAAGGAAATTTCGACAATTGTTAATTAAAGATTTATATACACAGGTAAATGTGAAAAATTAGTGCACGAAGTGCGCTTGAGAAAAATTAGCATAATGCATGCCCGGAGCGCGTTTAATCAAAATTATTCCGAAAATTATGATGCACTATTAGAATAAATAAAATACATTTAAATACATCAAGGCGAGACAATGAAGGCAATAGAGGAAAATTAAATTATTGTAATGACGTTTTTACGAGATTAAATATATATTAATTTATTTATTTTAAATAGAAATTAGTAGGTCGTAAATGTTACGAAGAAAATTAAGCAAAGTAGAGTGATGCGCGAATAAAAAGAAACTTAATTACAAATCGACGATAAATGTGATGTATTTTTAGTAAATGAAATACATGTAACGTATTAAAAATAAAGGTTTACGGCATAAAAATTAGCATACAAAATTAAAAGGTAAGACGAGAATACAAAGAGACTTTTAAAGCAATCAAGACCCAATGTAAAAATCTGATAATAATGCTAAAAATTGTCAAACAAGGCATAAGGGGGAAAAAAAGAGAAAAATGAGGCAAAAAGGCATGGCCAAGGGTTTAAACCCTAGACCAAGAATGAAGAGAAATCAAAAGCCCATAAAGAAAGCCAATTAGGCTACATGCACTTTTGTGCAATATAATAAATTAGATATGTATATATGCCCTAATAAGTCTCAAAATTCAGCGTACTCAAATTGAGGTGGCAGCACCCCATTGGACCACTTCTTCAGCTTGTTGCATTGCATGCAACACCTCAAGCTGATGTAAGCCCTATATATATAATATAATATAATATTAACATGTGTTGTGTATATATATATATATATATAACATGTGTTATATGTGCGTATAATGTGTAAAACAGACAAGTGTGTGTGTTATTATGTCTGATGTACAAGTGCGTGTAGAGAGGGAGAGAGAGAGAGGGAGAGGAGAGAGAGAAGGAAGTGAAGGAAAGAAGTAAAAAAAAGGAAGGGATCCATGCATGCAAGAAGGAGTTGTTGAGAATCCAGTGGCCTGAACTAGAGAGAGGAACACCACTTAAAGGAAGGTAAAACTCCAAAAATTTGATTTTTCTCTTTGATTTAAAAAAAAAAAAGTGATATAGCACTGTTTGGGGTTGTATTGATGATCTTGAGTAACATGCATGTAATTAGGGAGTGTGTTACAAGGGAATAGAGGCAAATGACATAGTTTTAAGCTAGGAAAAACTGTGACAACCATTGTTGGACCTCTCTTAGAGCAAGTTTGAATCAAGGTCAATTAAACCCATATTTGATGCTCAAAGCTTCAACTAAACCCTACAAGGGTTGTAGAAACCCTAGACCGAGACCTAAATTGTCAAAGGAAAGCCATGAAATCTTGAGTTGCAGGTCATGACTTGAGAGACAACCTCTCCATTTGAACACTAAACCCATGTTTATGAACGGGGTATGAGACCCTATAACCAGATGAGAATAACTGGCCAAACCTTGGCCATTTTCATGAAGAAATGAGCATATACGAAGCTATTTTCAAAAAATACCATAACCACTCGACCAAGCTCTTGAGCACATCTCAATGCCCCAAACCAACGCCAAAATGACCCCTATGATCTTAGGAGTCCATAGGAACAAAAATTAGACAAATTAGAGTTTTGGAACTCCACGAAATAGGAATTGAGTAAAACCTGCAACTAGGGCAACCTCTGTGTAGGAAGTGGGGAAGAAGATGAATAGGGTTGGGTCGGTTTCGGGTCGGATCCAGGTTCGGGTTAGGACCCGACCCATCGCACATATGGTTTAAGTAGAACGGCATCGCATTAGAAAGAGTTATTTTAATTTTAAAATTGATTAAGGTTGTTTGGCAACATAGATAATAAATCTGATTTAATAGCCATGATTAGAACAGGGATATCCTATCCCTAGATTGGACTTATCCACTGTTTGGTTCTAAAATACTTAGAAAACAAATAGGGAACCTGCGGTCAATGGGATTTGACTCATTGATGTGTGCGTGCGTGTGAAACTTATACAAAGACTGTGGACCACTATGCCACTGAGGCACTTGTACAAAATGATACTTAAATATATATATATATACATATATATATAGATATATATAATATGAAATACTGTAATTAAATTAATTAAAAATATTTTCAGAGTTCGAATAAAATAAAAAGGCAGTGTAACCCAACATTTTTGGGTATTCTGGATTCAATGGCGGAGTCTAAATTACGAAATTAAATTCTGAAAAATGCGAATGAACAAACAAGGTTAATCCCAAAAATGTCCTGAAAGCCAAATAATAATACCAAACGACCCCCAAAAATTATGAAAATATGTACTTTATAGTTTTTCGACATTTCAAACTTAATGGTAAAGTCTATTTTACCAAATTAAATATCCAAAATACTAATACATGAAATGGGCTATTTTAAGATATGCTGAAAATATGACGATACTATTAAGAGGAGGGAAATAAGCTCATAGACTAAAAATAAGACACATGAGGTTAAAAGATAGTAATTCATAAATAAAATCAGGATTAAGTTTATGAATACTGAATATTATTTCTTGATTATAGGTTCTTCTAAAAAAAAGGAAAAAAAGTTTGATTCCTCGTGAAGGGAGGATAAGCTATGTAAACCCGAACTCTAGCATATGGTATTCCTTGCCATGTCACGATTTATTTCCTTAATGCTGCCAATTTGTAATCCATGCATACCTGACATTATTGATCTCCACAATTTTGATGCTTGGCCTATATTTTGGATTTGTTGAGATTTTTCTTGCCAACATTTTACATGATTATTTGTCCATTTTTATGCCTTACTTAGATATTGGAACATTGTTATGCCTTTCACTACTGAGAATGTTGTATTCCACAAATATGTACATCACTTGTGGAATTATGATGATCATGATATTTTTATGATTGTCAAAGTTGTGATCAGTCACAACATCCATATAATTTATGGATGCTTGATCGGTATTTGGGGATAAACCCAACACCTAGTCCTTAAAGGACATGATATATGTACAGAGCTCTAGTGCTATCCAGTGGTTCAAAGGGGGAGTGGACCTGGATGAGTACTTTTGAGGGTATGTCTGGCCCTATATGTGTCAGCATATGTTCTGTTAGTATCTCATATTTTTTATTGATATTTTGATGTTGCACTCACGAATTATTGATATGACTCCAGATACGCCATGTTAAGTTGGTCCGTGGTTTATCTATCGATATACTCTTGATCCCAGATAAGCCATGTTGAGATGGTCTGTGGTTTATCTGTGGACATATTATCTAATCATTGATATGCTTACCTGTTTATCTTTGGATTTGGATTGTTATCATATTATTATGGTAGCTATTTATTGTACAGACCGATTCCTACTGTTGATTTGTCATTCTACTATAGGATGTGCCTTTGGGGCCTACGGGTCGTACTATTGATTCACATTCTTGGTGACTGGCTACTATGACATTTTATCCTTCACATGCTATTGAAATATTATTCTTTGCTTGCTATTGTCTATTTCTTTTCTTTTGGACTAACCTTGACCTATGACAAAGCGAGCAAGGAGTTTACTTACTGAGCTAAGTTAGCTCACTCCATATTTATATTAATTTTTCAGGTAACTCTATAAGAGAATGAACAAAATGGGGCAAATGGGGTGACTAGTAGAGCTAGTGGCGAGCCTGTGAACAATATTGATGATGTGAACTCCAAGTTACAATTTGAATGCATAGTCTATCAGGTTGATCAGATAATAGGTATTTGTAATATTGTATTATTGATAGAGGTGTTAAATTTGATTAGTGAATCACGATGAGCAAAATGGTACTTGGAGATGTTTGATTGATGGTTGTTGGAGTTGGGTTTATGATCAGATGAATTACATTTGGTGTAGCTTCCGCATTAAATGTTTTAATGATTTTTGATTTATTGATATGATTTATCATTCTATGCGATTCATTTGATTTTATATGGCCTGTCCGAGTGGCAGTGTCGGTCACCAACCCCTAATTTGTGTAGGGTGGGTTTTGAGTTGTGACAATAGCCTACTGAGTTGAGCTCATAAAAATTGATGACCGACTTTTGGGGAAGGTTATAAAACCACTTGAGGGCGGTACCCTTCAAGCTAGTCACAAAATTCCAACACATGAAGGCATTGGTAGCTCTGTACAGGGCCATTGTATGATGATAATGAGATAGGTGGTCCCTAGGGTCCTTAGATCCATCATAAAGAGTGAATTTTGGGACAAAGAATTTCTTAGGCCTTTCTTCTGCCATAATAATAGAAGTGAACGACATAAAGAACCTATCGAGTAGTTTACCCAACTCATCTTATTCTAGAGGGACTTAGAATCCCTTGGTTGAGATCGTCTGATCTTGAGAGTCTATTATCTCCTCTACCCTCTGAGTAGCTTTAGGTAGTGTGGGCGCTAGCATTGAAAAAAAGGAAAAAATGTGTGTCATCCCTTTTCTTATAGGTTTAGAAGGATCCCGGCTGTCTCTTTCCTTGAAGGTAGGAAAGAACGCTTCTTATGAAAGATAGAGAGATTGAGGAGTTGCCAGCTTGTTTTCGGGCAAGAAACAAGCAAACCCGTTGCAGCAAAAAACAATTAAGAGAAAACTAAAAATGAATGAAATAATTGAAATTTACATCACCTTGTCTCCTAATTACATTCTAAAGATCCCTTAACATGAATCAAATAAATAAAGCACTAAAATAAAAAGCAAAAACCAAAGAAAACATGAATCCAGAGGCTAAAGTACAGAGTGGGAAAGTGTTAGGCTCCCGCCCTGCCTGATCCGAATGGGTCGGCCTCGAATATTCACTTGCAAGACTGTTTTGTCATGAGAAAATTGAAAAGAGAGATGCGAGTCTGGAAAAGATAAATAATAAAAGATCTAATGTAAAGAAATAAAATAAAATAGAAAATACAAGACAAATAGATTTGACTCGAGCCCGAAAGCTTCCTACGTATATGTTCAGAAAATGGAATCAGAGTCACGTAGTTCTTCGGTTTACCCTCTTTTATCAAAGGTGATAAAAGAGGCAAGATCAACTAGATCTAAAGAAAACTGTTAAGGGTTTGAGAGCGTACCTTATTCAGTCTTGGTAGTAGGGCAACACTTTGGCTAGGAAAATCTGGATCGGAGACTTTAATTGGTTAGATCTTCGATTTGTTCTTTGGTTCGGAAAGTGTCGCCTTGACTCGCTTTGTAAAGAGAGGTTGTCACTTCGGCAAGGCTTCGACCTCAAGAGAGGGAGGGTTCTGATAGAGAGAAACTTAGAATTAACCTAATGGCGTAAAGCTATAGAAAGCGTCTTCCCTTCATATATTTTCGTGTTCCTAAAATTGATGAACTATGAGTTCTATTTATAGGGAAATATAGAGATTTGATCTAAGGGTCTAAGATGAAACCCTAAAATGGAGGACTAGAATCATATCTTGAGTGATAAGTATCTAATTAAATAAATAAAAAATTAAATTGAAATGATTATCTTAACTAAATAAATTAATAAATAATTATAATAATGACCAATAGAATTAGTGTCTATATGCAAGAGCCAATGAAATAAAAGAGAAATAGAATTTAAATAAAAAAATAAACTCTAAAATGAAAATGTCTAGGTTCAATGTATCTCCATTTAAGGAAATATCAAGTAACTAGATGTATGGAAACTCTAAAAGTGGAAAGTCCTTATTAAGCCTATCTAGACTACTACCACTCAAGATTACCAAACTGCCCCTAATTCGGTAGAGAATCTCTAAATTGTCAAAAGTCATGTGAAAAGTCCAAATTACCTCCAATTCATCACCAAATAGCTAAAATTACCAAATTACCCCAATGTGGGAAAAATGATATAAAAATTATGAAAATGCTATTCAAGTAACTAAGAAGTCTTATTGAGGGTAAGATTGTGCCAAAATTATTAAAATGCCCTTAGTAGGTGAAAAGGTACCAAAATTATCGAAACGCCCTATAATGGGCAGAAGAGGCCTAACGAGAGTAGGACTCTATCGGGGAAGAGTCCTATTTGGACTGGGACTCTTGTAGGAGAGTCCGAATGGGAGTGGGACTCTATCGGAAAGAGACCTACTTGGACTAGGACTTTGTCAAGAGAGTCCTAACGAGAATAGAACTCTATCAAGAAGAGTCCCACTTGGACTAGGACTTTGACAATCAAGTCCTAACGAGAGTAGGAGTCCTAATGGAACTGGAACTTTGTTAAGAAGAGTCCTAATGGAATTGGGACTCTAGCAAGAGAGTCCTAATAGAAGTGGATTTCTTGGTATAACTACTAAATTGCTACCACTTAATCAAAGGTCACAAAATGAGGTGTCTACAGAAAGCCCCTCGTTAATGGAACTTGCAAACCAAGTGAACATCAACGTAAGAAAAAAGAGAAAACCATTTTGACCTTGGTTGCGATTTTAAGGTGGTTAGATTCATTCCTCTATGAGATTTCTACGTATCACCCTCAGGTGAATGAGACCGTTCGTAGTTCATGACTAGTGAAAATGAGTGTTGTCCTTAGCGAATTTTCTCTAAAAAGATTCATCTCGATATAACTGTTGTGAGGTTACGCCCTCGAAAATGACTTATCGGAATCTTACTTGATAATAAATGTGATCCTAACAAGACTTTCATGAGGTTGTGTTCTCCTCAGATGGTTTACCGAGATGGAGCACGTCTTTAGACGTTTTGCTAAGATGGATGACATCTTCAGACGATATGCCTGGATAGAGTACGTCTTCAAATGGTTTTTTCCTAGATGGAGTACGTCTTTAAACGTTTTTTCGAGATGGATTACATCCTTAGACGGCCTAGATGGATTACTTTCTCAAACAATTTTTCCTAGATGGATTACGTTTTTTAGACGATTTTTTTTCTAGATGGATTACATCCTCAGACGTTTGTCGAGATGGATTACATCCTTAGACGTTTTACCTATAAGAAACTTTTATCCTAATAAGTTGATAAAATACGTTATCAGACGACTTGTATGGAGAGTGAAGACTCTATAGGGAATGCTTGATTATCAATCGCTAGGGAGATGAATTTGGTTAACTCCGCTAGAATGATGGAATTCAGTATGACTTCATGGGGAAGGATTTGACCGAGTTTTTGACCATAAGTTCATGTTACTCAATTCTTTCTTAGGATAGGAGAATAAGAAGCATACTCAACTTTGAAAGGAGTTACACTCAAATTGATACACTCAACTAATGATAGGAGGTGATGATAATGCTTGGCTTAAATAGGGGAGAGACAAGATATGCAAGAAGCAACCTTAACCTAGATAGAGCGAGGTAGAACTCGACTAAGATAGGAGTGTGGAAAGTTATGAAAAAAATTATATTGATGAAGAACTCTTGCCTCAGTAAGAGAAATATGAAATTTACTCAACTTAGAGAGGAGTAAAGAGAATGTACTCAACTCAGATAGGAGTGAAAGGAATGTACTCAACTTAGATAAAAGTGAAGAAATGTACTCAACTTAGAAGAATGGAGGGAAATATACTCAACTTAGATAAAAGTGAGGGGAATGTACTCATTAAATGAGAGAAAATGTTGCAAAACATGTTTTTTCCATTTTCAAAAAGGAATTTTCATTTAGAGAAAATTCTGACTTTTGGCTTGGACTTTGATAGCCCCTAGATCACTAGCAATTAAGTTAGTTTGTTAGGTAAAAAAGAATCATTGCTTAGTTTCGAATGGCGAGGTTTCCCATTTTTGAAAATGATTTAAAAAAATCTGCTCGAGTTGTCAATTGAGGCTATGAAGGCTTAGGAGACTTGATCAGCTAAAGACTTGTCTTCAAATTCATGGATAAAATATTTTTGCCCTTCCAAATGATTTGGGAGATTCCTTTAAAAATTTTACAGTATTTGTTTTGAGCATGATTCAGTTTGATCATTTGATAAAATGAGAATCAATGATTTTCACAATAGATTGTGTATTTAATTGAGCTTGTTAGATGAAATTATTGAATGAAAGAAATTTTGGATAAACCAAAGTGATGGAGACTTTATCTGTGATGTGGGTGAAGTTGATAAGGCATGAAAAAATGTGAAATGGAACCCTTTAAATGAAAAAAAAAAAAAAAAAAGGTTTTTATATTAGCTTGAATAAGCCCCTTGATTAGAAAAAATTGTATGATTAAATGTATAAGTTACTCTTAGAATGAACAAGGCATAAGGGAGCCTCTTGTGAAGCAAGGATGAGTTACTTCATAAAATGAGAAAACAATTTGGTGCAAGTAAGTAGGTAAGGAGTTCCTTCATAAGTTCCTTCAAAAGTGGGTGAAGAATGAAGAAATAGTATGGTGCAAACTAGTAAGGAGGAAGCTTCTTGTCAGAAATTATTTGTTACATGACCCATTTATTTGTAAAACCCTTTGAAAGAACTCTTAGTTGAAATGCGACAATTCCCTTAAGCAAGCAAGACCTCAAGGGGGTCTTAGTAATAGGGACGAAATGTAGGCTACGGTAAGGTTTACCAAATGAAAGGTATATAAGGCTAAAAAACCCGTGTTCATGGTACCAAGCCCCTTGTGTACATCTCGTTAATATGCATAGCTTTGATGTGTATAACCTTGATGTACATGTCCTTTCTTGTACATGATTGATTCTTGGCATGACCTTCATGATCGAGCCTAAAGTAACTTCTCAGGCTGCCTATGTATATCTTTTTTAAAGAATCAGGTCTAACATAGTTCATTACTTTCTTGAAGCTCTTTAAGCTATTCAAGGCTTGATTAATTGATTTATTGATTCCTTGTTTGAAAAATGCTTCTTTTGATGAGGCAAATATTTTCTTTTCTTTTCTTTTTGACTCTTCTTTAACAATTATTTTGTCACTTCCTTGGTTGGAAATGTTTTCCTTCATGAGACAGGGATGTTTTTTCTCTTTGCTTTTCATTCTTCTATAATGATTGTTCTCATTTCTTTACTTAGAAATGTTTTTTTTTCACATTGGACAAATATGTTTCTTCTCTTTGCGTTCTGATTCTTCTATCATGGCACTGTAAGTGTGCACACATAGTAGGCTTCCCCCCCTCTAAGGTTTGGTAATTGGGTTTAAGAAACAAAGGATGATCAATCAGGCTCAAAGGGTTTACAAGTGTATATCTTGATATGGGTGATAGGATAGATTTGGTTTGCCAAGTGATGGCCTCCTATCCTTGGAATTACTTGCTTTTAGGAAATAGTTACATTGTTGAGAATCACGATGTCGATGTTTTCTTAGAGTCATGATTATCTTCTTTGGATGGTGATTGAATTTAACAATATGCCTTATTGGTGAACAAAGAGAAAATCAAGATGATTGATGAAGTTTGATGATGCTTAGATTCAACAGATTCAATTTATTGTGAATTTGATGACATTCATTTTCTTAAAGAATTAAAATGAATCATGCAAATATATTGTTAAAAGTTTCCTAAGAGAATCTTTATTAAAACATGAGGAAAGACAGATAGAAATTACCTATGAAGAATAGAAGAATGATCATTGGTTTGGAAAGCTCATTATTCTTGATTGTGACTTAATCTTGGTTGATCCTTAAAGAAGGCGGCTCAATGACTTGTTCATCAATCAAATATTGGATAACATGTCTCAACATGGTACAATGATCAATGGAGTGGCCCACACATTGGTGGTAGGCACAATGTTTGCTCAAATCATAACTCTTGGGTATTGGGTTTGGAGTAGGCCGAGGATTCAAAGGTTAGAAATGCCCTTCTTCGCAAAGCTTTTGAAAAGTTTTGCTTATTGATGTAGAAAGTTCTGAGAATGACCTTAATGGGCACATTCAAGATGAATTTGGCAGCGATGAGGCAATTGAACTAACAGACCAAGAGAATGACTGTTGTGGAGTTAAAGCATTGATTGTAATCTTTGAGTTATTGGGGTTGATGTTTTGTGTAGGATTTCTCAATGTTCCATCACTGATTGCATCCTCGATTTAGATTTTAGCCCCTATAAGAGCTTTGAAAGTCTCAAAGTAGTGGGCAAACAATGATTCACAATAGATAGGAGCAAGTTTTTCTTCACCATTTGCACTTGTTTGGCTTCACTCGTCCTGTTGATCATTTGGGCCACTTTAGCCCTCCATCGGGTGATGAAAATTGAAAGAGTATCCTTAGGTTCTTGCTTGGTAGTCTCAAAGTCCCTGGTTGTGATGTCCAACTCATTGTTGTATTTGTACTACTTGACAAAGGTATTGCAAAGTTGTTCCCAATATTTGGATATGGGCTCTTCTAAGTCTAAAAGCCAACAGAGAGCGGCCCTAGTGAGGGTTTGGTAGAACATTTGAGCCATCACTCTAGTTGTAGCCCCTAATGGTTGCATTACCCTAACATTGAGCTTGAAGTGGATTTTTGGGCATGTGGTCCCATTGAATTTGTTTAAGTCTGGCATTTTAAACTTGTAGGGCAAACAGACCTCTAGATATAGGGAGAGTTTATGGATATCAATCATGTCTTCTCTACGATTGGATTTGCATATTAAGGCTTCCATCTTTTAAAGCCTTTTGAGAAGGGCCTCTTCATTGGTGTTGAGCTTCTCTTGAGGTTTAACTTCATTTTGGGGCCCATTTTGTTCGGCTCGATTAAACTAATCATGTATGGCTGCATCTTGGGCCTGCTGATTCTATTAGAGATGATCTTGATAAGGTATAGGTGGTTGGTTATTGGGAGTATTATTAGGCCCTGTTGGGACTAGTGAAGGTGGTGGTAACCCTTGTTGTAACAGTTCTTGGACTGTTTGAGAGCTCGTATGTTTCATCTCTATAATCAATCATGTCTTTTCTAATTTCGGCCAAAATCTGAAGTAATTGATCCTGATCCACAGTGACAAGGTGCAGTGATTGGCTTGATTTTAATGCCATGATTTCTAAGTTCAACTGAGGGAATAAGAGATGTAATATGGTAGGAAACCTCAATAATTTTTTTTTATCACCAAATAAGTGTAAAGGAGTTTGAATCCTAGCCAATAGTGCAAATAGTTTTTTTATTTCAAAACTTTGAATAGGATAAGAACCAATCTAAATGAAGAAGAAGATCATTCCTTAGTAGAAAATGAATTTGAATTTTGAATTTTAAAATTTTAAAATTTTGAAGTTTTTTGATTTTTTTTCTTTGTTTGTTTTGAAAAAAAAAAGTAGAGGCATAATGCCTAGGTAACCCTTAAGCCTTAAGAGGATGAAATGATTTGCTTGAATAAGGAAAGAAATCCTAAAGGTTAGGAAGATGCAATCCTAATAGAATTGATTAGACCTTACTAGAGGGGTTAAGATGAACCTTGATTAAAGAGATGAGGATCTTAAAAATAGGTAAGTGTTGAAAAGGTATTGAAAAACTATCTCGAGTGGTTGGCATGATAGGAAGAATTGAGAGGGGGGCCACAAATTAGAGCCCGACTTGATTCCTAAGACAATTAAAGAATCCAGATTGTGAAATCTTGGAAGTTATACCTAGCCCCTAAATTTTGGCATGATGGGGGACTTGAATGAAAGTCATTTCTAGGTTTTGAGGGAAAGATTCCCAAAGATTCAAATCCTAACAAACATAACCCAGACCTTTACTAGAATCAAACCATAAAGTGTGATATTTGATTAGAAATCAAGTTGATTCTAATTGTGTAATGAGAACAAACCCAAAAATTTCCTTTTCAAAGTCATTTTGTTAGCCTTGGCTAGCCTGTTTCCAAGCTAGTTGTAGGTACTTGTTTTTGGAAACATCTATGTTATTTAACTTGTTTGGTGTCAAGGAAAATCCAAGAAAGCATAATTTGTAACCTTGTTGCAGCTTGCAAATGTTTTTTCAGGAAAAAATTGGAGTTTTTAGGAAAAATTTAGAAAATTGGATAAGTTTTGCAAAGCTGAGGACCAACACTCTGTGTGTCGATTAGTACATAAAGGCTTTTAACCTTTATGCCGATCGACCAATATGGAAGGGTATTTTTTCCAACTTTCTAGATTTTTTTGACTTCGTGAATTTGCGCAAAAAAGTCTGTGTGTCTTACCAAAACTAGATTTGAAGTCTTGAATTATGAATCTATAGTCGATTATATGCATGATGCTTCGATCAGGTAAAGGTTTCAAGGTTCCCCTTCTAACAGGACATGCTATATACCTCCACAGCCACTAGATTGTAATAACTATGGTCAAATGGTACCATATTGCCTTTTTGCATACCATCCCAAGGCCACTAGAATGTAGTGTCTCCGCGGTCAAGCGGTATTTGATCGAGGAGTGGAGGGTTTTCACCATCGACACCCGTCAAGCTAAATGAGCATACGGAGCGAGGGCTACTCACTATCTAAGGTTTAAAGGTATGTAATGCAAATGCAATGTATAAAAGTGATGTGTGTGCAAAGTATTTAAATTTTAGTCTTTTTCATTCATTCATCCATGCATTCAAGCATACATCCATCCATCCATCCATCCATCCATCATAAAGCATAAAAAAAAATGAACGTAGAACAAGTAAACAAAATAACCTTGAAGTTAATATTTCACCGAGTCTAGCCCTATTTAATCCCTAGCAGAGTTGCCACTATGGGCACCGCCACCCGAAAAAAAGGAAAAATGTGTGTCATCCCTTTTCTTATAGGTTTAGCGGGATCCTAACTGTCTCATTCTCTGAATGTAAGAAGGAACGCCTCTTATGAAAGATAGAGAGATTGAGGAGTCGCCAACTTGTTTTCAGGTAATAAACAAGCAAATCCGTTACAACAGAAAATAATTAAAAGAAAACTGAAAATGAATGAAATAATTGAAATTTATATTGCCTTATTTCTAATTACATTCTAAAGATCCATTGACATGGATCAAATAAATAAAGCACCAAAATAAAAAGTGAAAATCAAATAAAACATAGATCTGGGGGCTAAAGTACGGAGTGGGAAAGTGTTAGGCACCCACCTCACCCGATCCGAATGGATTGGTCTCGAATATTCACTTGCAAGGCTATTTTGTCATGAGAAAACTAAAAAGAAATATGTGAGTTAGGAAAAGATAAATAATAAAAGATCAAATGTAAAGAAATAAGATAGAATAAAAAAGACAAGAAAAATAGATCTGACTCGAACCCGAAGGCTTCCTACGTATCCGTTCAGAAAACGGAATCAGAGTTACATAGTTCTTTGGTTTACCCTTTTTTTATCAAGGGTGATAAAAGAAGTGAGATCAACCAGATCTAAAGAAAATTGTTAAGGGTTTGAGAGTGTACTTTATTCAGTCATGGTAGTCGGGCAACATTTCGGCTAAGAAAATCTAGATCGGAGACTTCAATCTGGTAGATCTCTGATTTGTTCTTTGGTTCGAAAAACTTCACCTTAACTGGTTCGCAGAGAGAGGCTGTCACTTCGATAGGGCTTCAGCCTCAAGAGAGGGAGGGTTCTTGTAGAGAGAACCTTAGAATTAACCTAACAGTGTAAGGCTACGGAAATTATCTTCCATTCGTATATTTTTGTATCCCTAAAACTAATGGTCTAAGGGCTCTATTTATAGGAAAATATAGAGATTTGATCCAAGGGTCTAAGATGAAACCCTAAAATTGAGGGCTAGGATCATGTCTTGAGTGATAATTATCTAATTAAATAAATAATTAATTAAATAAGAATGATTATCCTAACTAAATAAATTAATAAATAATTATGACAATACACGAACCAATAGAATTGATGTCTACATGCAAGAGCTAATGAAATAAAAGAGAAATAGAATTTAAATGGAAAATAAACTCTAAAATGAAAGCATTTAGATTCAATATATCTCTATTTGAGGAAATATCAAGCAACCAGACTTATGAAAACTTTAAAAGTGGAAAGTCCTAATTAAGCTTAAATAGACTATTGTTACTCAGGATTACCAAATAACCCCCAATTTGGTAGAGAATCTCTAGATTGTCACAAGACATGTGAAAATGTCATATTACCCCCAATTCGTCACCAAATGGCTAAAATTACCAAATTACCCCAATGTGGATAAAATGAGATAGAAATTATGAAAATGCCTTTCAAGTAACTAGGAAGTCTTATTGAAAATAGGATTGTGCCAAAATTAATAAAATCCTCTCAGTGGGTAAAAAGGTACCGAAATTATCGAAACACCCTTTGATGGGCAGAAAAGTCCTAACGAAAATGGGACTCTATCGGAAAGAGTCCTATTTGAAGTAGGACTATAGTAAGAGAGTCCTAATAGGAGTGAGACTTTATTGGAAATAGTCTTACTTGGACTACGATTTTTTCAAGAGAATACTAACTGGAATAGGACTCTACTTGGGTGGGGACTCTGAAAGGAAAGTGTCGCAACCCATAACCCACCCTACGCCGATTAAGGGCAACGACCGACACTACTACTCGGACAGGCCGTACAGAATCAAATGAATCGCACAGAATGATAAATAAATTTTTCTTTTCTTCATATCAATAAATCATAAATCATGAATCATTTAATGCGAAAGCTATACCAATGCAATTCATTTGATCATAAACCGAACTCCAACAACCATCAATCAAATATCTCCAAGCACCATTTTGATCATCATGATTTACTATTCAAGTCTAATATCACTACCAATGATACAACATTACAAATACCTATTATTTAGATCAGCCTTATAGAATGCATGTTCAAATCATGACTTAGAGTTTACATTGTCAATATTACTCATAAGCACGTCACTAGCTCCACTAGTCACCTTATTTTGTTTCTCCCTTATAGAGCTACTTGAAAAATAGTTATAAATATGGAGTGAGCTAACTTAGCTTAATAAGTAAATTCCCTCACTCTACCACAGAACAGGGTTAGTCCAAAGAAAATATAAAGGATAATAGCAAGCAAAAGATAATATCACAATAGCATGCGAAGGATAAAACATCACGGTATCCAGTCACTAAGTATGTGCATCCATAAAATGACTCATAGGTCCCAAAGGCACATCCCAAGGTAGAATAACAAATCAATCATAGGGATCAGTCTATACAATAAATAGTTGCCACAATATCTGTAATCAAAGAGTACATCATCAACATATCCAAAGATAGGCTTGCAAAACATATCTATGATCCATAAGTGCATCATCAGAATACCAATAAATAATATGAGATACTAATAGAACAGATGTTGTCATACATATAGGGCCTGATATACCCTCAAAAGCGTTCATCCAAGCCCAATCCCTCTTTATCGGGCTACTAGATAGCACTAGAGCTCTGTACATATATCATGTCCCCTCTTCCAAGGACTAGGTGTTAGGCATCATTCCCAAACACTGACCCATAGGTCCACAAGCATCCGTAAATTAAGAGGAATGTTGTAACTGATCACAACTCCAGGCACTCATAATAATATCATGATCATCAGAATTCCACAGGTGATGTACATATTTGTGGAATAACAAATTCTCAGCAGTGAGTAGCATAACAATTTTTCACTATCCAAGCAAGGTACAGATATGAACAAGTAATCACATTAGGATATTGGCAATCAAATTGTTATCAAGTTCACAAAATAGAACATGTATCAAATTGTGGAAATCAATAATGTCAGGTATATATGGAATACAATTTGGCACCATCGAGGAAATAAAACTATGACATGGCTAAGAATTACCATATGTTAGAGTTCAGGTTTACTTACATTAGATTCTTAGCATTGCATTCCCATGCGGTTACTATAATAGCTATCCCATAGCTCTCTTTCCATTTTTCATCGTTTGGGTAATCCTATAATCACAGATAAAAAAAATACATAGCATAATGAATCAGTATTCATTCTAATCTCAAAGTTTGTTATTCAGTGTTTTAAGTTCTTTTGAACTTAGTCTATTCAATTGAGGGTCTTTAATTTCCCATTTAGGGTTCCTTGGTGCCTTATAACTTTTTTGGCCCCTCAAGGGCATTATGGTAATTTATCCTTTTTAACATTCCATATTTATTCGTATATGATTTACATTTCAGACTCTAATTTGAGTCTATTCGGTCCTTTTAACATTTATGTTGACTTATAAATTTCTTTTTTATACTTTTAGTAACTTCATTAAGCCTTAAGAACGTATTCGTTATTTTTTAGTTTGTTACCGAGTCTTATTTTCCTCAAAGAAATGTTACCGTCAAGTCCGAAATATTGAATATAATTAATCTAGACTTTTTCGAATCTTAATTAGCTCATTGATAACTTACATTAAGCCTAGAGGTATTTTCATAATTTTATGCTTTTACGTGTAATATTTTTCGGTATTTTGTTTGCTAAAATAGACTCTATCATTGAGTCCAGATGGTCCAAAATAGTCAAGATGGGCTACCTTTTATATTTAATTGGCCCCGAATATCTTTAAGGGTAAAATGGTAATTTCATATTTTTCGTGTCTTAATTTTTTGGGACTTAATTTCATAAATCAGACTTTGCCATTGAATCTGGAATATCCAAAATTATTGGGTTACACTACCTTTTATTTTATTCGGATACCAAAAATAATTTACTAAATTAAATTAATTTAATTGTTTTATTTTATATTATATATTTATTGAAGTATTATTTTAACCAAGTGCATCAGTGGCACAGTGGTTTCCACATGTGGAATAGAATTCACACACACGCACACGTCAGTGGGTCAAAACCCATTGGCCACAGGTTTCCCTATTTTTTTTCTAAGTATTTTAGAACCAAATAGCGGATAGGGCTCCATATTAGGAATAGGCTATCCCTATTCCAATCGTGACTATTAAATCAGTCCCTTATCCGTGTAACCAAATAGCACCGTTTCTGTTTAAATTTAAAACCTACTAACACTAAACGACATCGTCTCACTACCCTTATTGAGTGATTAGGCAGATCCCAACCCGACTCGTCACTACTTATCTTTCCCATCGCAAGGTTACTGTAGCTTTAAAAACTTTAGATTTTTTAGGCTTATTTCGTGGGTTTTCAAGCATAGATTTTTACTGTTTTCAACCCTATTCATTTTCTAGAAGGTCAATTAACACTTTGGCATTGGTTTTATAGATTGAAACGAGCTCAGAAACTCGATCCCTTAATCAATGACAGACTGAATAATTCTTCAGCACATGCTCATTTCTCCACCAAAAGCGATAATTTTTGGCTTGTTGTGATCCTTAGGTTATGGAGATTCAAATTACTATCCAAAAATCAAGCTTGATGCTCGATTCTTGACGTTCAATTTTGGAACCGTGACCTACAACTCTGATTATCTCCTTCGCTTCTAATCCATTTCTCCTAACTCTTGTGGATTCGTGACCCTATAAGCTTCTAGTTTAAGCCCAAAGCCATGGAAACCAACTTGGTTTTAGTCGATTCAAACCTGCTTCTTGAGGTCCTTCAATGGCAGTTTAGGTTTTCTTAGGATTTTTCCTCACTGTTTTTCTCGCATTTCTTCATTAAACTTCTAGTTTTGATAAAATTAACGAACTAAATCTTTAAGAAAAGGTTTCAAACCTGTTTAGTTAATGGCCTGGATTTTCTCTCTTTAACTTCTCCCTCTTCAGTCTTTCTCTTTCCAACTTTTTTCCTCACATTCATCTCTCTCTCTCTCTACTTCACACACTTTTAGTCGACTACACATATACACAGCACGCACATATGTCTACACAGCCTTCACACACGTCATATATATATGACTCATGCATGTAAGTAGATATATATATATATATATATAGCACACACCTCACACACTCACAACGTGTATATCTAAATATAAAACTGTCATTTCTATATGTATGACATGCAGTTGATACATATCTATTTTACATGATATGTAATATATATACTGTTGATCTACAAACTATATATATATATATATATACACACACACACATATATTCTCATGCATATATATATAGATTTATATGAACATCATATATATATATATAGATATATATCTTTGGTGGCATATATAGCACAAAGTGCTCACAGCCCAAATGATATTCTTTTTGAGCTTTAAATGGCTCCCTATTTTGGTCTAGGGTTCAAACCCTTTTGGCCACTTTTTAAGCTTTATTTTTCACTTTTCTCCCTCTTATGCCTTGTTTGGCATTTTTTTACCATTATTCTATCTCTCTTTTTGCTTTATTTCCATTTTATGGTTTTTATTTTTTTCCTAATCTAATTTTCATTATTGCCATTTTATCCCTTAAAGTCTCTAATATTTAAATTAGCATCCTTCTGCTACTCCTGCTACTCTTGGTATAACTACCAAATTGCTACCACTTAATCAAGGGTCACAAAATGAGGTGTCTATATGTAGGATTTATTGTATGATTGGTACATGTTGTTGGTCTTGTCCCGTGTTTTCGAGTTCTAGATTCATAGAGGGAATTTGTCTAGGAGTAGCAGAAGGATGCTGCTCTTCTAAGACTAGCGGATCTGGGACCTCGGGAGGCTGAGGTCCTTGCTGTACTGGATTGGCTCTAGAGACCATTGGGATAAGTATTCTCGTCCTGCTTTGATAATGGATGGCAGGATGGAACACCGGTATTTCTCTTCCTACAACTATTGACGATTACGGATCGGTTCCTATATAGACGGTACCATGGGTGTCATGACCCGAAACCCACCTTGTGCGGATTAAAGGGACATGACCGTTACCTTTCGACCCGGGAGCCAACGGTGGACTATATAAGCAGCGGTGCCGAACGGCTGTGCAACCAGGATTGAAGTTGCGGATGCATGAATTTTTTTTTTCTTCTTTTACAACCCGCACATCCCCTCGGTATCGCTGCTCTTCAGAACGGTACACATTTAGAGCATATTAAAACTTTTAAAGTTTATACATAATACATATCCAATTGTCCCTTGGGACTTAAATACATAACTATTTAAAATTTACTATAACAAAAAGTGACCAACTATGGGTCCTAGTATCTTCTAAAATATGCTAGTCATGTGTGGAGCTTCCCATGCCCTTCCTATCAAAACGCGCAAGGCTCCCAATCGTCTGTGACACCTGAAATAGTCATGGGTAACAAATCCATGTGAGCTTCATGGAAGCTCGTGAGTTATTTCAATACTTGTCATGAGTTTTCAACTGGCAGTGGTTAGTTATAAGAAAGTTTATAAAAACATTAACTACCAATTGCTCGTATACTTTAATACAGAATATATGCATTCTTAAAACAGATAACATTGAAACATTTATGGTATTCAAGCTAAGCACGTACTTCTTTAAATAAAAGACATATGAAACTTCAAAACATGTAATTACGTTTAGAAAAATGGGGATTAAATCTGCTACCATTTTTTAACGTAACATCCTGTCACTTTTTAACAGAAGAATCCATTTCGACCCAGACTCTAGTTTTACTTCTCATGGAGATCATCTCATGCTTGGGGGATCAACCTGCTATCGGGCATTTACTCATATGTTAGTCCCGAAGGGCCTCACGAACTCGTAATGCTTATGCACAATTATCTTATATTACCAGTTTGCAACAGAAGGCATATAAAACATTTCTTTACAAATAGATGTTATTTAAAAGCATTAAAACATGACCTCCTTGTAGTTACCTTAAAAGCATTTAACATGTGACTTATTCAAATAGATGCTTTTTATGAGCATTCAAAACATAATTTTCATAACTTCATAATAGAGTCTTCAAATAATTGGAATATATACAAATTCAGAACATTTAATAAAATTTTGCATTTTAACGTAGACATGCTAAAATATAATTTAAGAAAAGTCTATAATAGAAACAAGTCACTTTGCATGCCATAATAGGGTTTTCAAAAGGAGCAGTAATACTTAAAACATGAATCATGTAGATACTAAATTTGAATTTCAAATACTTCAAATATTTTGAACTTAAACTTCTTCGAAATCCATGGAGTTAAATCTTCATTTCAAAGTACAGGATTACTCACATCTGTCCTTGGGGTCAGCGCTACTGGTGTGCTTTCCCTTATCCTTTGTAGTTCCTAAAAAGAATTTATGAAGAATTCATAAATTCCACATCTATTTCATTTATCACTAATTTATGTTCTTAACTTATTCTTAGACTGTGTAAAGCCTAGTTCCTATGATAGGTTTTATTCCTTTTAAATTAGACTACTCATAGCAATTTATAATTTGCATTTTACATGTGCCCTATTTTTTTATGTACCTAATTTGATAACATAGATCTCAAATTTGTTCTAAATCTTTGAGCGACTCAATTTCCAAAAAGTTGTCGTTGATGTTTTTTTGTCTTTCGGCCAACCTCTTTGTAGCCTTTTCTTTCATTACTCGATCCATTGGGACGATGGGAACCCTGTAAAAAAATGGGTCCCAGTTGAAGATCTTCGCCTTCTAGGTGGTTCTTATTTTCTTCTTTGTTACTTCTTTCTTCCATGCTGAGTCATCCATGGTTGTCTCTAATCAATTCCTAACCTACGGCACAATTCAAAATCTTAATTAATTTTCATCTTAGGGCTTTTTACCTTTTAAGTATACTCTTCTAGTAGCTTTATTAAGTTTTGGGCCATTTTTGTAATTTTACATATTTACGCACCATATTTTTTCGTACTTTATTTCATAATATGAACCTTACCGTTGGGTCTGGAACGTCGAAGAAAGTCAATTTATACTCTCTCGGGCTTTTATTTGGCTTCTGTACTAAAAATAGTAAAATAGTCATTTTGCACTTTTACTTGTCTTTATTTCTCAGGACCTATTTTCATAAATTGGGCTTCACCGTTGAGTCCAAAATACCCGAAATAATAAAAATTTACTATTCATTTGTTTTAATCGGAGTCTGTTTGACTCATATTTGACTTAGGGGCATTTTGATAATTTTTTCTTTTTTAAATTTTTAATTAATTATTTTAATTTATTTACTTTGGGTCATTTCACAATTATACATAAGTCTTTGGCCTTAGTTTAATTTCTAAAACATTTGGGCCAAATTTAGAATTTTAGAATATGCTATCCTTAATAGGGACAACCAAACAGTGGATAGGCCATTAAAATGGGAATAGGCTATCCTTATCCTAATTTCATTTTCAAATTGATTTCTTATCTTCATAACCAAATAGGCCCAATCTTATTTTAAAACATAACACAAAATGACGCAGTATTGAACCAACCTTATGTGCGGTAGGGCGGGTCCCTGACCCGAACCCAAATCCGACCGGACCCATACCCATACCCGGTCACTGTTCTTCTTCTCCGGTGGGTCTCCGGCGTCTTTTTTGGTGCCGATAATCTTTTTCGATCATTATTTCAACCTAAATCCAACGAGATTTAAATCTTTTTTCCTCAAGTATTCCATATCTAAACTTAATTTTTCAATTCATCAAGTGTAGGGTTTCGAAATAGGGGTCTACTGTGGGTCTCCCGTGAGGCCCAACTTTCCAGCCACCTTTATCATTTCCTATTTCGTGGCTTTTCAGCCATTGGTTTGGCCCCAAATTTCATCTACATGCTTCTGAGACTATGTAGAATAATTCTATGTTGCCCTAGCCTCACCAATCTCCAAAAATTCACTCACCCATTAGATCATAAACTGAACATGCAACTAGGGTTTTCTTGCTCATCTCTCAATCAAATTTTGTGATTTGTTTGCAATTTAATCCATATTTCATGCTCTTTAAGACCGTTATACTTTAGACATGCATTTCTTGCTTCAAATTCAAAAACAAAATTGTAAGTTCTTACCTTTTTCTGAATTTTCAATCGTAGTATCTCCTTCTTCCTCTTCTATTTTCCACTTCTAAATCTCCCAAAACTTCTCAAAGTACTCTCAGCTTCTTGGTTTCTTTTCCCAAATGCACACACGGTGCATGTAATACTTATAGGAACTGCCCCACTGCCCCTCTCTCTCTCTCTCTCTCTCTCTCTCTCTCTCTCTCTCATTTTTCCCTCTTATCTCCTTCTGTTCTCTTCCTCTTTTTCTTCTTCATTAACTTCTTTTCGTTTTTATTTTACTTATAATATATATATATATACACACATACACACACACAGAGCTCACATCCTACGCACATTAACACATGCACATAGTGGCCGACACTCACACATAATCCTTCACCTTGCTGCACACACACATACACTTGATATATATATACTTATATATGTTCTTATACATATATATATACACATATTTCACACACACATACACACACACACATAACCCCACACACTATATATGTACTTGTATGTATGTATGTATATACATTTTTCGCTTGTTTGTATATTACCCGGACACTCGGGCTATTCTAAGCTTGTACTAGATTATAGTTTTAATCTCGTAATATGAGTCAATTTTTTCGGGTGTTTTTGGGTCGGGGTTGTCACGCCCCGAATTTCTGACCGAAACCCGAGGTGCGACTAACGAACAGAAAGTAAATAAAATAAAAGATAATTAAACAGATTTCTGAATTTACGAAAAATTAAATAGAGTTCTTTAATTTTCTAAAAATTTCGGCAGCACCTCATTTGTTTTTCGAACCTTTTCCCCCTGATAAACATAATACAACATATATATATACAACAGTCACAATCCATCCTCACTCGATGGCCACAACTCTATCAAAGTTAAATATACATCACCTACTTATACAATCCATCACGTCTACTCCTACACTTAAACTAAAGGATCACAAATTCATTATTTATTACAATATACAATGTCATTTCCATTCTTTTCAGAAATACACCAATCGTTTATAATGTCTAAATACGCCCCAAGGGCCCAAATATTCTTCCAAATTCATTTCCTCTCCTTTCTCCAAGATTTCATCAAGTCCCGCGTGCCAGGAGCTTTATCTGAAACCTGTGCCCACGAATGGGTCAGCGACAACATGCTGGTATGATATAATACTAATGCAAGAAACAAAACTAAGGTCGTGGCATGTGCAAGTGTACAGTTATTTCTATATGGCATTCGATGTCATGATGACAGTATATGAACAATATACAGTATATAAGCAGTATGCGTGACACACCCATGCAACTCCATGCCCACCCATGTCTCATGATACGGTCCTTCCCCGTCGGCATGAGTACCTTGTATGTCTCGCTTCACGGTCCGGAACCCGTCAGGCATGCGAGTACCTATTGGCCAATTTTGGGTTTTTCACTACAGGATCTGCACCCTCATAATGCACCAGCCCCTCGTGCTGACCCACACTATGCTTTCAAGAAATCACCCGATGCCGATATGCCATGATTTCATAATGCAATGATACAGTTCAAATGAAACATCCCTTTCATAAGCATATGCAACATGCTTTAAATGATGCATCACATTTAAGATTAACAATAGCATTTAAATTACAAGATTTCATCCATAAATCTATGTGTCATGCTCGATCAATCCCAACACTCATACAATTCTACATGTCGCAATATCAGCGATCCTTCTAAAACATAAATCACATATGATGACAACTCAAGAAGTAAATCATAACACCCATAGATTCATAAAGAACACGGGAGCATATAAACAATCAAATTCTAAGTGGTTTCCTAATAGTAATTACGCATAGAGAACATTCAATCATCTTATCAAATACTCCTAAGCTTAATCCCATTTCTCACATTAGTAAAATATCATACCTGATAGGGTTGGTCACAACCCTACTAAGCGGTGTCCACTATGCAATCCAATCAACCCGTAAGTAACTTAGTCCTCCACTGGAATCATATCAAGCTTATACTTATCTCCACTCAGCCAATCTTTGGAGAATTTGCAGTCAAGCGTGAACCAAACCCTCGTGCATCCCGAGTTTGAGGTTGCTCTCCAGTCCATGGTTCAACAGTTGAAGAAAACACACCCGCAGGTTGATAGAGTCGGCCAACCGTTTTAAATCCAGTTTCATCAGCTTCTTCAGCCTTGACCCCATACTTAAATTGGATAATCGAATTACTACGTACATTCCTCACCGTGCCATCATAACAGATAACAACATCCTGAAGGATGGCCATTAAGTTTTTGAATAAAGTTCCAGGCTCAATCAACTCTCTAGATGAACGGACAATAACTTCTCTGCTTGAAATTGAGTGAGCCATCTCCACCTGAACAAGAGACCTAATACCCAATTATCGCCGCTGAAATACTACAACCACTTTCAAGAACCCATATGTTACAGAAACTCTGTGGCAAACTGAACTTCCTTGCAAAATATCTAAGTAGCTCCTTACTTGCTCTACCCCTTGCCAACAATCAGATTCAATGCAGCCTTACTAATTCCTGAGTTCCCCAATCTACCTGATGTTATCCACTGCCAAGGCAATCCTACTTGTAAAATTGAATGGCCCATATTTGATGCTACCCAACACCTAAACTGACCGAAGCACCCATTTTTCTTTATCAATGGATGAACACGACACAAAGAAATGGATGGCATGTCTTGTTGTATGCTTCTGGAGTTCCTACCTCATCTGAATACACTAACAGAGTCTCCTCTCTTTGATCTCTCTCAAAACCAGTAGGTCCTGAACCTAACTCATTCGAATCGGCCAAGCAGTTTGTAATCCAACAGCCAACGCAACCCACAAACCCCTACCACTTTCTTCTTGTCGCAACCTCCTCCCATCGACAAGCTGCTCTGTTGCTTTAAAATGTGCCCAACAGTCTGTCCCCATTTTTAAACACACAAATCTCCTAACGGACGTAGCTCAACAGTCACAGATACTATCCCTAGTCCTATTCAAACCAACCTCAACTACACAACATCCAAACCTGCTGCCCCCAACTGTAACTCTCCCAATTAATTTACAATACCAGTCGACCCCTTATGCGAACCCAACCCCTCAATCAGACAACGGCACAAGCTTCCAATCACCTGATGCCACCTACGGCTGAAGCCTATTCTGCTTCAGTTTCATCAGGTTCCTCAAGCCGCAAGCACTGGTCCCTCTTCATCCCCAACACAAATCAATTCCCAATATATATATATATATATATACATACATCTCCTCCAACATGGGTGCAGCCGAACCAGCAATCCCAACCCAACCGACTCTCAATCCGACGAACCAACGAACCAATTCAACACCCATGATAGCCATCGACAAAAACCGCAACAACACACACACAATCCCGAACCACTGCCATACACCACAACCGTAACACAAATCACAGAATCCTAACCCCAAGTTTCCGTTGAATCAACCCACGACCATTGAATCATCACCACCTGAAGCAAAAAAATCGAATTCAACTCACGATCCCATGACACGGCCAAAGTCGACAACTCCTCTACAGATCCGTCCCAATCGTTGCTGCCTCGTGTTCCTCCAATCCGTAACACACAGCTTTAATCGCTCCAAGGAATCCAAAACCCACTGCTACTCCATCGCTACACCATACCGAGAGCCATCCCGCAAAACCGTAACATCCACACACATACATATATACATATACATACACATCCCCTGTCTGCGTCAAACCCAAACAGCCAACACACACCAAATCGCAACACAATTCACAAAATTGTAACCCCAATCGCAATCCAAAATCCGTCGCAAACCCGTCGCAAATCCTTTGCAGACCCGTCGCACTCCGACGCGAGCTTGGACACGCGAGACGCGATGGCCGTCGACCAGATCTCCCCCCTCGCGACCACCGTCGTCCGCAGCCCCGTCCATTTCTCTTTCCCTCTTTCTTTCCTTCCTTTTTCTCTCTCTTTTCTTCTCCCTTTCCTCCTCCCCTGTTCTGCCGTTCTCCCTCAGCCGAGACCTGTACCATCCCCTTTTCTTCTTTTCTCTTTTCTTTTTCTTTCCCTCTTTTCTTCTTTTATTCATTTTCCACCACACACCCATATATATATATATTATACCATACTTTATATTTTATTCATGTATACTATTACACATATTTTTATTTTTATTTTATTTTATTATTTTTTTTTTCAAAATTAAATTAATTAGAAATTAAGGACATTCACATAGCGTTAAAAAAAATTCTATTCCAAATTTTTGAATCTTTACAGGGGTTTTACAATAGAGGTGTACTGGTTGTATGTTAGGCAACTCTTCATTGTGGGATTCTTTGCCCGTGACGGCGATGGGAAACTGAGGTCCTCCGTGAATAACATTAGTAGAAGGATGAGGATTATTTCGCTGATCTGAGCGAGTGAAAATAGAGCTTGTAACATGGGAGTGAGTTGTTCCTGCATTTAATCGGACTGCCGTTGAATTCAATCAAGTTATTGTTGCAACCGGTCATGTGTTTGTCCTTTTCCTCTTTCAGTAGACGGTTGATTCTAAGGGTTCTGGGAGTTTTTTCTAGCACGACGGTTGGGAGGCATTAGTCTCTTTTAAGAAAAAAGAATATAGGTTTTTTGTTGATGAAAAGATAATGAGAACGATTGTCGTTCCCACAAACAGCGCCAAAGTGATGTTAATTTTTTTTGGTTGGAAGGGTTCCTGTCTTTTGTTGCCTGTCAAGAACTTGATATCAGAAGGTCACCGGGAAGGCTCCGGTGGTAGCTGATCCGATAATAAAGTTAGTACATAAATCAAAGAAATAACTTAATAGAAGAATTGAACATGACTAGAAAATGTGTCTTACTACTTTATTTATAGGGTGTAGATTTTTCAAGTTGAATAGCAATTAGAAGCCTCGAAAATAGGGATTCGAAGATATACATAAACGGTAGTTTTCCATATTGAATTCTATTTTCTTATTTTGAGGTCGACAGCCTATGGAAGACGGTGATTAGTTCGAAACCCTTTACCTCTGAAATGTTCGTCATTGGTCGATCGAATGAACTAATTATCCCAAGATCTGCATGCCAAAAAATTCTTGAGAGACACGTGTCATGCTTTGATAACTCTGAATTGCCAAAGCCAAATTATGGTATATCAATTTTGATTATTAATAAAATATTATTTGACTTACATTGGAGGAGTCATTGCTAGATTCAAAATGGATTCAATTCATAACCAGTAACCAAGTAAATGTAAATAAAGATCTCATGAAAAGAGAGAGAAATGATACAAAAGTCGATTGGAAGAGAGAGAAAAAGATAGGTTAGTGAGTGGAAAAAAAAAGAGATAAAAATATAGTAAAATATTAAATGAATATGCTTTTTGAATATTAAAAAGTATTATCTCCTGTCCACTTCTCTCCTTACATGAGATGAGGTTTACAGTGAAATCCACCTCTATAAAACTCATCTCATGTGAAACAAAAATATACTAAACCTCTTCAATACCTTGAAGAAGGTCCGAATCCTTTAAATATTACTGTTAAAATAATATATAATATTAAGAGTCATTTATATATATAAATACAGTAAGTAGCACCTAACAAATTTTTTAATTGTAAAAAAATGGCTCATATTTTTGGAATTGCTCTGGGCCACATGCATGATTGATGGCCATTAAAATGCATCGGTGAAACTAGAAGGAGCAGAATAAAGATAGTACACCGCCGCTGCATCATGTCACAACTACATCAAACAGATTCAGTGGGGTCGCAACGTCAAAACTTAAGTCACTACGTGTCAAGAAGTTGATTTTAGGTTGTAGTTGCGCATCTTACACCACGCGCACTTTAGAAGGAATCGTTTAGAACTTGTCCCTTCATATTCATACATCCGCTGCGCCATCGGGTATGTCACCTACAACTCCTCCCCCTCCTCCTCCTAAAAGCTATACATACTCGTTAGCACAATGAGTGCAAGAGTCCAGTCCTTCACACTCACAAACCCTAACCCTAGCCGGAGGCTGTTTCTGAAGAGAGCTTCAACGGCTTTGTGTCGACCACCTCCATCACCAGCGTCTTTACGGTTCGAAACTCTCCAACCTCACAGAGTTACTGTTGTAGCTCGCGCTGTTTCTTTGAAAGGGTTCGTCCTGGGTTTGCTTCCTCTGCATCGCCTGAGTTTCAAGAACCGATCCGTTTTCTCATTCGCAGCTTCTCACGAGGAATCGGTAAGCTCAATTTCATAATTTTAACGGTTTATACATAGGCTATTCATTTTCCAATAGCTTGATCCTTATTTTGGTTTTAAATGTTTGCCTGAGTGCCTCAGTGTTTAATTAAGGAACACTACTGCTTCTTTGATTCACATGAGGTATAAGGTTTCTTGAGGAAGCACTTGCCCAAAGAAATGATTGTTATTAATGTTGGACATTTTTTTTCTTTTTTATTTTTTTAACCCGAATGGCTTCAAATTATTTGGACTAGGGAAGCGAAAATGGGCACCATTTCCGAACATCTTAGACCTGCATTTTCCGAATGTGTTCATACTGTGCCCAAATTTATGGTGATTTGCGACATGAATGTGTTATAGTTTTTGTTAAGACTGTAGTTACGAAGGAGTAGAATCAGAAAAATTGCGGCTTTGAAGTGCATAAACAGTCTTTTAGGTGATTTGTGCATGTTTTTGTTTCGTTGGTGGGACACCAAACTTTAATATTACAATTTGCTCACTATTTCTAAACAATGCCTCACTTAAATTGTAATATTAAATTTCTCAGTTGAAATATATTGATATTTCAATGTATACAAGAAAGTATCTTTTGATTTAAACCTCAAAATAGTGCAAGTATTTCAAAGTCCTAACAAAGTCACTTAGCTTAAAACATTCTCTCTCTTATATATTGATAAATAAACCAAGTCTTTGATATGTTAGAACGGGAAATACCACACACATGATCTTATCCAGTTCCATGAGAAGTTCACAACTTGCTTTAGCATTATTAAGGCCATGCGCTACATCCTGGATTCATGAACATTTTACAAAAGTAAATCCAACATGTTTGTTAGAATTGACATCACTTCTATGCTTATATGGTAAAGTTCCTTTCCGCCTGTTCATCATATTTTTGGCAAATCATTCTTGGGAAATTGCTAGGTTTTGATCTAAGCCTGAACTTCTTTCAAAGTAAATATCATAGGATCTAATTATTTTAAGCTAAAAGAAGTGTAAAAAAAATGTAACTTTTTTTTTGATCAGTCAAAAAATATGAAAACTTACAGAGGAACTGAGGGAAGACCAAATCTATTATCTACTTTTCTTGCCCTAATGAATTGTTTTAGGCTTAAAATTTGGTGGGCAGGCCTCTATTTGGAGATGGGTGAGTGCACTTGAAAAACCTAACTTTAAAAAGGCCCAAGAAAAAAAGAGAGACAGTGGCCTGAAAAGTTGGATGCAGGATCGTTTCTTGGATTGGGATCCCATGATACTACACGAACCGGATCGAAGGCTAGCCCGACTCTATTAAGCTATGATTTTTCATGCGATTTGGATCATTTTGCAAAATATAGATAGTGGGATCTCATAAAATCCTATGATCCGGATCGCGATTTTAACAACCATGGGAGTGAGAGGTAGTTTCCTGGGCATTCCTGTATTCCGAGTAAAGCAACTTTCTTCACTTGGTTGGCTCCTTGGGGCTCCATTCTCACTATGAATAATTTACAAAGGCTGGGATTTAGATTGGCGAGTTGATGCAACATGTGCAAGAGGGCAGTTGAGACTATTGACCGCCTCTTTCTTCATTGCACGGTGGTAAGGGATATGTGAAACATGCTATTATCCTTGGGTGATGACTGTCACTATAAGGGAGGCGCTTCTTAGTTGGAGAAGTGGGGGGAGAGAAGGACCAGAGTATTGTTTGGAAAATGGCTCCCATTTACTTGTGGCGCATTTGGAGGGAGCACAATAGGAGGGTTTTTGAGGGGGGAAGAAATACCTTTTTTTTTGTTTTAAAAGTAGGTTTTTTTTCGTACCCTCCATTTTGGGTCAAAGAGACCCATCCTATGTATGTTGATTTTTTGGGGACATTAAGGCTTTAATCTCATAGCCTTCCCTTGTAATAATGGGTTTGCTCCCTTTGGGCGTTTTGTTAATATATTTACTCTTTACCTATAAAAAAAATTATATATTATATATAATATATATAACACAATATATATGGGTTAATGGACAGAAGAGAGAAGAAAGAGAGAGTTGGTTCCGGAAGTGGTGGTAAGTTTGTATCAAGAGCATAAGGGATATTCAAAACAGTCAATAAGAGTATCATTTTGTCTTGCCAGCGGCCGAAGTTGGTTCTATCAAATTTATTAATTTTCACAAAATCTATATTTGTAAATTTGGAAGTAGCCATGTCTGATATTGTTTACATCACGAATATCACCTTAAAATTGTTAGGATTGTGGTTCCAAAGGTGTAGAAGTTGAAAAATTGCGGCTTTAATTCATGTCAAAGGCATTGTCTTTAAGGTGATATTTGTCCCCACTCGAACAGATTTTGTTAATAAGTTTCTAGAAAATCAACTTTGAGATACAACAAAGCTACCAAAATTTACAGATAGCAATGCTGAAAACTCAAGCGAAACAAGAGAAAACAAAACAAGAATTGAATGAGACCTTTTATTTTTGGATAGGTAAGTGGCCCTTGGGGTGGGAGTTGAAATTGAGACCTTGGGAATATTACCCAAGAACTTAATGCGATTTTTATAAGTAAGAACCGCTATTTACAGATTCTGTATGGTTGCTAACGGCATCCTTTTGAAGGGCTGTGTCTCTTTGACAGATCAATTCAATAGACAATTGTTTGAGGAATGGTGTCTATTTGTGACTGTTTAAGAAAGACATTTTCTCTTAAGAGACAACAATTTAACAAGCATAACCGTTAAAATGTAGAGTTATACTGTTCATCTATATATATATATATATAGATATATGTCAAATATTTATATTATTGATTGTATCAAATATTTTCAAATGTTATACCTATAAGTGAAAAAAAGAATAAAAGTAAAAAAAAAAAAAAAAAAAAAGACATCAAAAGTTTACACTCCTTGGCCATAATCTAGTGTGTTGCCGACACTAACAAAATTATATGCAACCATAAGATCAAAATCACATGCACGCGTGTTTGTTTTGTAATATCTTCCGTCTTTTGGGACACTAGCTTTAATATTACAATTCCTCATTAGTTCTTGAGGGTTCAACAACTACTAAATATTACAGTGACTTATAGCCATAAAAAAAGAGGATATACCCAAGGAGACGTACTATTAGCTCTGGCAAATAAGCTGGGTTTTTTTTTGTGCCTCTCTTTCGGAATATGTTTTTAAGAATGACAACTATTAGGGACAACACCAGATTCGTTCTCGTGTTATGGATTTTTTAGGGTTGGATTTTGTTGGGGAAGATTCTAGGGTTGGTCAATCGGGTTAACTTGGTTTACAATTTGTTTAGCTTTTAGTCTTAGATAGCATGATAGTCAATCATTGTAACTTGTAATGATGGACAACTTATGGTCATGGAACCCAATGCCAATGCTGGACTCCTAAATCTGTCATTTTCTTTTCTTTTCTTTTCTTTTATTATTATTATTATTCTTATTTTTATAAACAAGAAGAATTGTATTATTTTAAGAAGTACGGATACAAATACGGGATACGGATACGACACGACACGACATGGACATGCAAACATGTCATTTCTAAAATGTAGGACACGGACACGTCAAAGACATGTTGAATTTATATAAATTTTTTATATGATCATATAATAAAAACATAAGGTTATTTCAATTAAAATTGATATAAAAACACACAAATCACAAAAAATATTATTGATATTAAAATGATAAAGCCATTAAATAAAAACTCAACAATTTTTTCATTTAATCATCAATAACCATGATTCAAGTTTTAAAACAAATTTTTAATTATTTCATAGAACATATACGTGTGTGTGTAACCAAAATAAGGACCAAGGAGAAGAGTAGAAAAAGAGGAAAAATTCAAAGAAAAAGAAAAAAAAATGAAACGTGTCTAAAATACGTTCATAATGTGTTCGGAACAGTGTCAAAAATTCAGAAAAAAATTAAAAATTTGGATACTCTTTTTTGCGTGTTCGACACGTGTCTAGGAAGTGTCAGTATTCGATACAGATACGTGAGCCAAAATAGAGTGCCCGTGCTTCATAGGTCTTGTTGAACGATTCCCCCTCGAACAATAGTTACTTCTTGTCGCATAATCAAATGGTGAACTGTCATGTACTTGAACTTGTAGTGATATGGTTGGAAGGCTACATTTTACATTTGAATATGGAAACCAGCTGGCATAAATTCTTCTTTAGCTGGAGAAAGTGTGATACAGGAAAGGAGGTGCTTGGCAGCTAGTTAAATAATGGTTATTAAACAAAGTTTATGGTTTATCATTTAGTTGTCACTCAGATATGGACTCACATTTTACATGGTTGGTGACGGTACATTTATAATTTGATTTTCGCCTTGATTTGAGTCTGTACATGTCCATATTGATACTTTATTTGCTCTCGAGGGGTCTTTAGAAACTGAAGTGGAGAAGGTGAAGAGTGATCTTAAAGTGGGAGCTGAAGCATCACAAGAAGCCTGGAGAGAGACACTAGCATCTTTTAAAGAACAAGCATTAAAGATGCAGAGTGTGTCACAAGAAGCATATGTGTTGTACTCTAGCAAAGCAATGGTCATTTTAAAGGAGACCTCGGAGCAGTTGAAAATTCATGTGGAGAAAGCAAGGCATGATTTGAGTGTGATTGTGAAGGAAGTCGGTGAAGAGGGTAAAGAATATCTATCCACAGTTGCAGAGAATTCCCCCTGAACAAGTAAAGGATATTGTGGAAACATTTGCTTCCTCAAATTATGATGTGAATGAAATTTCTAAATGGCGTGACTTTTACCTTGGGATACCATATGGTATGTATTATGTATGACGCATGGATATTAATTTACAAATGTGCTACTTTTTAGTATTCTGCCTTACCGGACTAGCCGGTTGTAGACAAAGTGAACTGCCAAACTGTACAATCAATGGGTGTGGTTAGGGGTGTCAATTCGTGTTATCGTGTCGTGTTCGGATTGTGTCAAGGCATACATATTCGAAAATATGTGTGAACCCTAACCCAACACTATTTAACTAATCGTGTCAAGTTTTAAAACCCAAACCCAACCCATTTATTAAACAGGTTACACGTGTCGACACATTTAACCAGTTTATTTTAATTTTTTTATTTTTTAAATAAAAAAATTTACTTATCTTTTAATATGTATAGATAATTTTTTAAGTTTAGTAACTTTGGATATGGGCCAAATCAAGGTAGAAACCTCTTTTATAAATAAAAAATCTCAAAACTTTAATAAATATTTGATGTGAGATGAATTACCTTAACTTATAATATATTTTATAATTAAATGTGTTAAGTCGCGTTAAACGAGTTGACACTAGTAAAACCCAAACATAACCTGTTTATTAATCGTGTTATACGTGTCAACCCATTTATGACCCAAACCCATTTATGCTAAACCCAAACCCGTTAATTTCGTGTTGTGTTGTCGTGTCGTATTAAAAATTGACACCCCTAGGTGTGGTCCACCTATTAGAATTTGACTTGACATCTTATGAGATAACATGCAATTAAATATTAATGCTGGGTTATGAGATAACATGCAATTGAACCCTTAACATCTTAGATACATCTAAAATGTGGTGACCTATCAAGCAAACATCAGTTTCTGGTAATATTATGTACCTCTAATATTTAAAGTCTTTGTGAACCAGACGGATCATCCAAATCAACACACAGTTGGATCAGTTGACCTATGAAGTTGCCATAAAAAAGGTTGATAGCCAATCCGAATCTGACAACTATAGTTCTTTGCATTAGTGCTATTCATTGTCTTGTATTTAGATCAACTGGAAGACTGATAAAAAAAAAAAAGGATTAACTGGAAGATGATGTGGAACACCTTCAATATTATTCATTGTGTTGCTTATGCTTTGCAGGTATCCTTCTTTCCTCTGGCGGCTTTCTTTCCTTCATGGTAACTGGAAGCATTTCTGCCATTAGGTTTGGTGTCATCCTTGGCGGTATTCTTTTGGCCTCAAGTATCTCAAGTCTAAGATCATGGAAGAGAGGATAGTCATTTCCTCTAGCCTTACAAGGCCAGGCAGGTTTGTGCCTCAGTCTAAGTGGACACCTTTCATTTCTATAATCCAAAACATGTATGTGCATGAAACAAATATATATTGTGGCATTTGACTGATCATTCAGCTGTTAGCAACTAGAAAAATGTGACCCAGTCATAGTACAGTTTAATCACATGATGTGTCCCTTGCATTACATTGCTTTAGCAATAGAATATGGTGTAACCTGTAACAAGCATCAATTTTCAAATGAATTAATAATCTAGCATTTGCTCTCTCTCTCTCTCTCTCTCTCTCTCTCTCTCTCAGTTGAATATAACTAATTGTCTTTTGATATGAAGTTTAGGCCTACAGTCTTAAGCACAGGGCAGTGTAAAGATGTCATTTTTTTTATTAGTCACTACGATCACTGATTATCTAGACAAAAGAGGAATCCAAACACATCTTGTACTGGATAACTAGACTAACCCTTATGATTTAATTTAATTTATATTTTTTTGACAAGTATAAAAAAAAGAATTCTATAAATCGTTAACTTCATAAAAAAAAACTGATTTTTTATGAAACTCTTGTCAATTTGTGCAGATTTTAATTTTTTTGATAAGTAAATATATTGAAAAAGGAGCAACAAGGGAGTGCATCTTTGTACATACAAAAAATACAACCATACTCTCATGGAGTTTTAAAAAAATAAAAGGAACTTTCTATAAACAAGGTCGAAACCCCTCAATAAAAATAAAGGCTGTTCAATATAATAGCCTTTACATTTTACAAGGGGGAGTCATGTGCCACACTTCTCGCGCCTCCTACTCACCATGCTATCACCCCATGTGGTCAATACCGCCACTGACCATGGCAGAACCTGATGAACTCTGAAGATGCCAATTAGTAAAGTCCACATTGCTGTTGTAACTGGACAATAATTTGATTGTCCTTTCATCCACCTTGCACAAACAATACCAATTCACAATAATTTGGCATGTCCTACACAATTGTAAATAATCAAAAGTCCTCCATAGTTGCAGTCCAACCAAGACACACGACTTTGGGAGGCGCCCTTGATCTTCAAATAGATTTTTAAGGAACTTCACCTTCCCTGCTTCCTTCAAGATGTTGTAATAAGATTTAACCTCAAACTTTCCTTTTTTGTATCTGGACCACCAAAGTCTGTATTCTTCCTTGGAGATGTGCTGCCAGAGTAGGCTGTAAAACTCCATCATCTCTTCAACCTCCAAACCTTGTAAGTTGTTGGTGAAGTTAATTTCCCAAACCAACTCTCCCTACCCCCTGTAGCACTCCGCCACTGAGGCCTGCCTACGAGGGACATTTCTGATGAGGTGTGGGAACACCTCCTAAAGGGGCCCAATCCACACCTATAGTCACTCCAGAATTTGATCCTTCCTTTATCACCCACCTTCCATGTAATATGCTTTGGGAACTTATCCTGCCCTCCCCTAATGCACCTCCACACATCCAGTCCCGTAAGAACTCCCTTTCCTAAGGCATCAATCTCCCTTCTTTGACCCAAACTTACTATCACTCTCCTCCAAAGGCAGCTCCTTTTGTCCCATACTTCCACATCCACTTCCCCAGAACGCCTTGTTGAACACCATTTGATCTTTTACCCCCAAACCACCATCCCTTGGAGGCAATTCACCTTTTTCCAATTCACCAAATGAAATTTGAAGTTGTACCCGCTTCTCCTCTACTGAAAATTCTGTTGCAAATAATAATTGAGGTAAGGCAATACTACATCATTGAGTTGATCATAATTGAGGCATGAAAGGAGGTAATGACCTCTCCCCCTTCTTCTATTGGGTTATTTGTAAGAACATCATCATATCAACTAAAGCTCAAGCTTAAATGCTAATACTCATGTTGCTCTTACTGATGAAGGAAGAACTTCTTGTTCAATTGTTTTGGTTATTATTATGTTTACGAGAAAACATCAATTTTTTTTTTTTGTTAGTGTCTCCCAAGTGAGAATTCGTTAAAATGAAAAAGTATGTACAAGTTGTTATGGCTTACACATTAGTTCTGTGAAATGTCACGAGCCTTGCCTTAGATTGTGCTCAAGTAGAATCCCCAAAGCTTAGCTTGAGAATCTCAGGTACAACTTAGAGAGAGGCTTTCCTAAGGCAGATGCTTGTTTTTGGTCTTTCTGTAATTTTAATATAGCCGCATTAGAAATTCATAAGATGTTAGGCCCTGTTTGGTGTTTTTTTTTGCCTTTCTTGTTTCTTGTATTATAAAGCAGCTCCTTCTTCTTCTTCTTCTTCTTCTTCTTCCTCTTCCCCCTCCTCCCAACCCAATAATGTAGTCATTTTATTCGTCATGTTACAATACACATATTAAACATGTCTTAAGTATCTGGAAGGTGTCAATATTTATTATTAATAGAAGGCATAGGTTTGTTTATTATTTTTCTGTAGTTTTCCATCTTGATTTAGGTTGCCTACTACTGTACTCTGAATTTATTCTTGTCTTGATAGTTGATTCTATTACTTCTGGAATTATTTGTGGGCACAAAAGAGTGTTTCACAAGTAATTACCGGAAATAAGTTCTTGATGTCTTAAATTTTTTGGTTGGTCCATCCATTGTTTTTTAGTATCTTGACTCAAAATTGGTCATGCCAGTGTCCAAGTGAAGTGAAGACTGGTGAGGCTGATACTTTTACTTTTGTGCTGGCCGGGTAGAGCATATTTGACCCAATCATATAATTGTCTGTATACCTAGAACACTGTTTTTGACATCCCTTCTCATTAGGGGCTTTTAAAATGTTTGAATTTTCTTTGATTGATGGAAGCCATTAGAATTGGCAAAAGGGATACTTTACTCTTGCACTAGTCTGAATACCCTTCTTAAGAAAAAAGATTATCCAAAATCCATATTGGTGGAAAATGTGTTGCCAAATATTGTAACACCCACCTTCTATCACATGAAAGAAATATTCCAATAGTGGGCTCTATATAGGTAGTGGCCATTATTATGTTTCAGATTTTTTCTTTTCTTTTCTTTTATTTTTTTTGGTTGGGTGTTGTTGTTTGCTTGGTAACATGTATTTAAATTGTGGTTGCAGGAAACAATGTAGTTGCGCGTTTGCAATGTAATATTATTGGTAGTATCAGGCCATTCATAATGAGAATCAAAAACTGCAACTGCGAATTTTTTTCAAACACTAGCAAACCTCTTAAAAGTCATTGATATGCATATTGACCATGATTAATCACATTTCAATATTTTTTTATTGTTTAGTTTCCAATTTTCTAACACCTAGAAAAAAGTTTTTCTTATAAGCAACATCTATGAAGATTTTTTACTATTTTATATGGATTTTTTTAAAGTTAAACTAATTAAAAAAGTATCATTTAATTTGAATAATATTGCAACAAGTAATATAAATAGTAACAAAAAATGATTATAATTATGAAAATTAGTTTAGAGTGATTAATTTTGCAATAAATTTTTTTTTTTTGAGGCCATGAGGCCTTTTAAATGTAGTAGCAACGATCAACCCGAATTTTTTGGTAATTCGTTTCAAATTTTTTATTTTGTTAGGTGTCTCTCATGTATTTAATTCTTATAAACCAAGGATAACACGAATTCTGTCAAAAAATAAAAATAAAAATAGAAACTAAAAACAACCATAACAATCCTATAACAATTGCAATGGTCCTATCATCTTGCCATAACAGTCCTGTAAGAACAGTAATGGTCTTATAACAACCGATACATAACAATATTGGCTAATACTGTCACATCCCAATCCCAAATTATGGACAATGTGATTGGCCACCAAGGCCCTTTCAAATACCACCTCATTCGATTGCAGCAGAATTTCTCACATAATTTAAAAACATAAGATCATACAAATACAACTCTCACAATTCTAAGCATAACTTTGTAGATACAATACTTTAATTACAACTAAAATTTTCTTTTCCTTCATTTCTCCAAACTTGTATCGCTTGGGATCGAGCCTATCTAATCTTCACCTAAAAATATGGTAATAATTTATAATGAGCTCGACAACCCGATGAAAATTTCACAACATGCCAAGAGTTTGAAAACTACTATGTATCTCTGCATTGAAATGTCTATACTTGTTAAGAAATAGAATATGTCAAAACCAAATACATAACTAAATCAAAATTCAAAGAGTTCGAAGAATAATATCGATGTATTCACGTTTTAGATCAAATATTTGATGAAAGAACTTACATTAGTAGTCCCAAATCAATATCATTGTCTAAGAATTCATAGGTCTAATGTAATTCAAATACCATATCATAAACTTAATCATTATAGCATAGCATAGTTCAATGTTTAAACATGGTTCAAATTCAATATATTCAAAGGTGCCAGTTCCAGTGGTTTCACTTCTATGGTCAAAAAATTAATCCCTTATTGACTGAGATCGATATTCAGAGAAGTAGTTCGAAACACTATTCTGTGCTGCTCACCACCAATATACCCCGTGGTTAGGGTTCGATAAAAATCATAATCTATTCGATAATGACCAATCATATAAGTTTCAGATTGTTCAAATACATTCAATCAAGTTCAACCCCAATAATGATCAATCACAAGCTCCAATTGTCAAATCAATATTTCTATGCCTAATACTGAGTCAAAAGTGATTATTAGATAAACAAGAAATCATATAATTCCTTAAATTATCATAATATTTTGGGAATCATAAATATTGAAAGAGCAAGTCGATAAAGAGTTTCAATATTCAATGATTCAAAGCATTTCAGAACAAATTAATAGTTGACAAACCACATTTATGAAATTATAGGTAATAGTAATATATCGATGAATTGTTTCAAATTCTATTTGAGTACATATATCTATTTTCAGAATTTTTAAATGAGCTCAATATTATATCTAGAACAAAAATCACCTTAACATGACATGAAACACTCATCGCAATTCCTTAATCTTTTGCTTGTTTTCCTTTTTCTTTTCGAAGATCCTATAATTGATATTCAATGCTCTATTTGAAGCATAGTCTCTCTCTCTCTCTCTCTCTCTCTCTCTCTCTCTCTCTCATTCTAGAATACTAGACTTTGTTCCTCACTCTTGCTGTTACTCATAAAATTGATATAATTTGTTGGGGTCCAGATTCTCTTTCATCCGCAGGTGTAATGGACACACACATCCGTCCTCAGTGTTTCCGATGGTGAAGCGTATGTTTGGCATACTAATATCTCATAGTCGGCTTATATATATCTATGACCGTGTACATATATCAATGCAAATATAGGTGGATTCTTTTGCTTAATTCAGGTTGCCACCTCATCTGAGTATCTTAGCTTTAGAGTTGTTGCTGCCACCTTATGTAATGAATGGCATGAGGTGTCCAGCTCTAAGCATCTCTCATGTATAATTGATGCCTCAATCAACTAGGTGTGACTCGTGCTAAATTTTTTTCTTTTGTTTTAGTCGGTTCCCTCATTCTTTCTAAATCTTTTCTTTACTTTACTTTCTATATATATATGTGTGTGTGTGTGTGTGTTTAGATTTATATATTACATATCAAGTTCCCAAAAGTCAAATCTTTTCACTTATGATTCAATCCCTCTTTTATGATATATATATTATATATTTTTATTTTTATTTTTACTAATTCAACCTTAAATACTTTTTTTTTGTTGATAATTTTCATAATTCCAAATTAAATTAATTAGTACCGCTTAATTCAATTTGGGATATTACATTCTTCTCCCCTTTAAAAAGTTTGGTCCTCCAAACTTGTTACCAAACTTGTTAGACCTTAATCCTAAAAATTATTTATACTCCAATCAATTTTTCCAATCTAGCAAGCTTTCACTGCATTACTCTATTATAAATCACTATCTTTATCATTTATCTATCAAAAAATTATTTCTAAATTTACCAAAATTTCCCCAAGCAATAATATTCGTACGACGCATAAAGCTAAATTAATAGTGTTGATGTCATTCTTGCACTTACAAATATCCTAAACTTTATGACATCTCTCTAAAATTAACTTATAACCCTGATAATTTCCCTAATAAATAGTCAATCCTTAGAAGTCTCTAATTTCTAAAATCTTGCTTAAAAAGATCCTTCTTAACTTCATGTCTCCAAAAAAAAATCCAAAAACCATTGCTCTTAATAAATTCCTTGTCTTTTAAGGATTATTGAACCTAGAGCTCTGATTTATAACTCAAATACACTATTGTCTCCCAAAGACCATTAAACCCTTGGCTCTGATACTACTTTGTCATATCTCAATACCAAATTATGTGGAATTGGACAACGTGATCAAGGCCTTTTCAAATACCAACTCATTCGATTGCAACGGAATTTCTCACATAATCTAGAAACTTAATTTATTAAATAAGATCATACAAATACAACTCTCACAATTCTAAACATAACTTCGTAGACACAATACTTGGAATACAACTAAAATTTTATTTTCCGTCATTTCTTCAAACTTGCATCGGTTGGGCTCGAGCCTATCTAATCTTCACCTAAAAACATACTCGACAGCCTAACGAGAATTTCACAACATGCCAAAGGTTTGAAAATTACTACGTATCTCTGCATTGAAGTGTCTATACTCGTTAAGAAATAGAATATGTCAAATCCAAAATGCATAACTGAATCAAAATTCAAAGAGTTCGAAGGATAATATCGATGTATTCACGTTTCAGATCAAATATTTGATGAAAGAACTTAAATAAGTAGTTCGAATTCAATATCATAGTTCTATAATCAATAGCATCGTCCAATAATTTATAGTTAAAATATAATTCAAATACTATATCCTAAATTGAATCATTGTAGCATAGTTCCATAGTTCAATAGTTCAATGTTCAAACAGTTCAAATTCAATATATTCAAAGGTTCCAGTTCCAATGGTTTCACTTCTATGGTCAACAAATTAATCCGTCATTGACTGAGATCGATATTCAGAGAACTAGTTCGAAACACTGTTCTCTGCGGCTCACACCAATATACCCTATGGCTAGGGTTCGATAAAAGTCATAATATGTTCGATAATGACCAATCATACAAGTTTCAGACTGTTCAAATACATTAAAATTAAGTTCAATGTCAATAATATCAATCACAAGTTCAATTATCAAATCAATATTTCTATGTCTAATACTAAGTCAAAACTAATTATGAGATACACAAGAAATCATATAATTCCTTAAATTATCATTATATTTTGGGAATCATAATTATTCAAAGAGTAAGTCGATAAAGAATTTCAATATTCAATGATTCAAAGCATTTCATAACAAATTAATATTTCACAAACCACATTTATGAAATTATAGGTTACAATAATATATCAATGAATTGTTTCAAATTCTATTTGAGTACATATATCTATTTTCAGAATTCTTAAATGAGTTCAATACATATATCTATAACAAAAATCACTTTAACATGACATGAAACACTCACCTTAAGTCCTTAATCTTTTGCTTGTTTTCCTTTTTCCTTTTGAAGATCCTATAATTGATATTCAATGCTCTATTTGCAGCATAGTTTCTCTCTCTCTCTCTCTCTCTCTCTCTCTCTCTCTCTCTCTCTCTCTCATTCTAGTATACTAGACTTTGTTCCTCACTCTAGCTGTTACTCATAAAATTGATATAATTTGTTGGGGTCCAAATTCTCTTTCATCCGCTGGTGTAATGGACACACACGTCCATCCTCAGTGTTTCCGATGGTGAGGTGTATGTTTGGCATACTAATATCTCATATATATATATATATATATATATATATAGTCGGCTTATATATATCTATGACGGTGTACATATATCAATACAAATATAGGTGGATTCTTTTGCTTCATTCAGGTTGCCAACTCATCCGAGTATCTTAGCTTTACAGTTGTTGCTGCCACCTTATGTAATGAATGGCATGAGGTGTCCAGCTCTAAGCATCTCTCATGTATTCGTGACACCTCAATCAACTAGGTGGGATTTGTGCTACTTTTTTTTCCTTTGTTTTATTCGGTTCCCTCATTCTTTCTAATTCTTATCTTTACTTTCTATATATATATATATATATATATATGTAGGTTTATATATTACATATCATGTTCCCAAAAGTCAAATCTTTTCACTTATCATTCAATCCCTTTTATGTTAAATTCTCACGTTCTCTCTCTATCCTCAGCATCTCGTTCTTTCCTTTAGAAGAAAAAGTTCTTCCTTTTCACATGCACACACCGACATAGTTTCTTCCTCTCATTTAATGGTCTATATTATATTATCTATTTAAAGAAAATCACCATTTTCCTTGCGTCAATTTCCCATTCTTTACTTTTTTATTCATTCATTCATTTGAGTGCCATAAATTTAATGCAACTATTTCTTTCCTTCATTCTTTATACAGTTCTCTCCTTGACAAAGTGGTCCCTTTCATTAATTACATACAAATTTCATTAACTAATAAAACAATATTTAATGTCCCAAAACATATTAAGTCTCTTTCTAACTTTAATATAAAAAAAAAGAGTATCTATAAAATTATTCATGTCTGTTGTAACTACAAGGAATCTTATGTAATATATATATATATATATATATTTTTATTTTATTTTTACTAATTCAATCTTAAATACATTTTTTTAAAAATAATTTTCATAATTCCAAATTCAATTAATGAGTAACGCTTAATTCAGTTTTGGATATTATAGATACGGTTGTGAATTTTGGTCTTATCGATATACTGGCCAAACTAAATGGCTGTATCGGCTGTTATTTAAATCTATGCTTGGTAATGGGTAAGCTTTTATAGTGGAAGACAATTGATCTTTGTTTTTTTTGGTGACAGTCTTTATTGAAAAGGCGAGCTTGGATATGAGTAGCATGTGTGACAATGCCTATGGCCTCAATCCAAATGTCTACTTATTCATTGATCAAATCATACGTGGATAATGGGGGAGTTGGCCTTATAAACCTTTTCTGAAGAATGAGAAAAGGCCCAAAATAGCTCGCAAGTCATAAATGAAATGGAGACAGTCTTTATTGATAAGACAAACTTGGACATGAGTTGCATGTGTGACCAGGCCTATGGCCTTGATCCAATTGTCTACTTGTTCATTGATTGAAAGATAAGTGGGTTGTGGATTTTTTTCTTCTATAAGTGATGTGTGTGGATTATGGATGATGATGGTGTTGGCCATACAAACCTTTTGTCAAGAATGAGAGAAGAGGGCTCATAAGGGAAATGGAGACAATATACTATTTCTGACTCAAAAGTAATTTCTGATGAAAGTAAAATGTTAGTGATGAATTTAGCTCAGTAGCAGTACAACTTCCTCAAAAACAAGTGCTCATTCCTAGATTTTACAAGTAAACTGGTAGTCAGTCCATTCCATTTTTCACAAACATTTGGTGTACAGCTATAATCCGTATGATGCCTTTTTCTTTGTTTTCGTTTCTTTACATGTCCAGATTGACCATTGTGATTTGATGTTTGGACTAGCAATTGTTGCTGGAAATTCAGCATTACTTATTTCAAATTATATATCTTTTTTTTTTTTTTTAAATTCTGTATATTAGTATGTTTCATTTTTAGTTGCACTTGTGATTTATGTATTGATTGAACTGTTGATTCTGCAGCAATAGCAAGTATATTACTTTTAAGGGAGCTACGCTTGCGGTTTCAGGTAAGGGTTTTTTGATCAAGCTATTATCTCCTCTGGTGCTTTAACTTTTGTTTCTCGGGTGATAAATATCTCCTATATAAATAATCCTTTCATAGTAAGTTTTTTTCTTCTTTTTGGTGTTGGGGGGGGGGGGGGGGGGGCCGCCCCCCCTCTTATCTTACATAATAGTTAAGTTGATGCACCTTTTGAAATTAGCATTTTCTGATGTTTTCCCTTTTCCCACCTTCCTGCTTGCAGAAACCATCATTTGCCAATTTTTGTACAGCCATTATCAGGTATTAAAGATTCTCATCAATTCCAATTTGTGATATGTGATTGAACATTTTGAAATCCAAGAAAGATTTACGTGTGTATTTTTCTTTAGTATTGATACCCCCCCCCCCCCAATTTTTTTTTTTTGTTTTTCCGAGTGCGTGTGCAAATGCATGTCGTCAAATTCCAATTTGTGATACTAGATTAAACATTTTGAAACCTAAGAGAGATTTGCATTTGCATTTCCCTGTAATGCTACACAGATCTCCTATCTCGTTAGTCTGGAAATGCTCCACATTTTCTTTTTCAATTTGTTTTATTTATGTGTGTGTGGGCAAGCTCTCATGTGCATGTGTTTGTGTTTAAATGGCAGGGCATCCTGTCAATATTAGGCAACCATTTTTATTTAATTTTTAGAGTGTGATGTACCATCACATAAAGGAAATGGCTGTATGGTTGACTCATCATTGCATAATTTGGAATGCATACCACAAACCCCCCCCCCCCCCCCCCCCCCAGCGCGGGGAGTAGAGGTGTCAGCCAGGCCTGACACGACACGTTAACATGTAACACGGTGGTCGGTGGGTCGGGTTAGGCACGACATAGTGGGCCGGGCTGGCCTCCTAGGCACAAGCATGACGGCACGTTAGGCCCGGTTTATTTTCTATTTTATTGTCATTTATTTTTATTATTATTATGTGAATATAGTAAAACAAAATTTATAATAATTTTGAAAAAAATATAAATTTAAACAAAATATTATAATAACAAATAATAAAGTAAATAATAATAATATTAAACTAACAAATAACAAAGTAAAAAGTACAAAGGTTAAACAAAATATTATAATAAAAAAAATAGTGATATTATGTAATTAGAACAACAAAAAATCACGGTTCATAGTAGTCATTAAAAACAAAAAAGGAACAAAAGAGTGAAAAAAAATTGAAAGGCCCGCGGCTCGGCCTGGGCCTAATGGTTTCTAAAACGGCACGGCCCAATTACTATACGGGCCGGCATGACATGATCCCTTGGCACTAATAGGCCGGTCCGGCCTGACCCGTTTGACACCTCTAGCAGGGAGGCAAAAAAACTAGGAAGTTTTATGTGGTTAAGGAATAGCTGAGTGATTTTTCCCAGGAGTACGAGGGAAAATAACCTATGGTTTGAGTTATTGACCATCGGTTTTATAATCTACCATAGTCATCGGCGTTACAAACTACTATGCTACAAACAGGGAATAGAATATCAACAAAAATGATATATTGCTAGTCCAAAAAATACAAGTACATAGATTGACATATCGCAATAACATATTGATATCACTTTTTTTTTTTGGAGAAAATGATTGATATTAATATCATGGATATGACACAATACAGATATGCGGACACGGTATTTTTCAAAAAAGTAGGATGCGAATACGTTAAGTATGTATAATATTTTTATATTTTTTATATGACCAAATAATAATAGCTAACATTATTTTAATCAAAATGACATAAAAACATAAATCACAACATTATTAAGATATCAAAATAATGCCATTAAATAACAATTCAAGAAAATTTTCATTTAATCATCATTATCCACATAAAACAAATTTACTAACTGCCACATAAAACATATATATGTATACATATAGCCCAAAAAAAAGGTATGGAAGAAGAGGTGAAAATCGAAAAAGAAAGAAAGAAAAAGAAATTGCACCCCAAATGTGTCTGAAATTTAGAAAAAATAAAAAAAATTAGACAATTCTTTTTCTGTGTGTTTGACATGTGTCAAATGTGTACATGAGTCAAAATAGTGTCTGTGCTTCATAGATGGTAAAGGAAGAGAACAAGACGAGTATTCCAAAAAAAAACAAAAAGAAAAAATTGATTGAGTGGAGAATCATCAAATCTTAGTCAAGAAGGTAAAGAAAGAGAGTAGAAGAGGGACAACCTGCCTTGTACTTATTCGAAATTGACGACCGAGCGCAATACCCATGTACCTTCTTCTTCTCTCTCTACTATCTCTCTTTCTCTTTCTCTCTCTCTTTCCATGATTGTATTTCATTGATTTTCGATCCCCTTTCTTTTGTTTTGACTACCGAGAGACGTGGTTGAGATTTTACTTTTTGGGGGTTGGGGGGCGGGGGGGCGGATTTTGTTTAATGTTCGATCAAAAATTTAAAATTTTAAAAAGTATAAAAATTAAATATTAATTGTTAATATTATTGATAAGTAGCTAAATTCATTAATATAAAGGAATTTACTACCTAGAAAAGAAGTCTAATTAAAGCAAGAAACTCTTAATAATATTTAGAGCATGCAAAAAATCTCAAAAGTTTCATTAAAAGGTCAAATTGAAATTAAAATAAGGATAAAGAATTACAAATTTTAGATTTTTTTGGGGGGGGGGGAACAAAAATAAAATTTAAAAGGTAAATTTGAAAAAAATTCAAAAAATATAATAAAAAAATTGGGGGGGGGGGGGGAATGATCGCCTCATCCCTGGATGACCACCCTTTCTTTTGTTTTGACATGTACCCCCCTCCCTTGTGTTTTTGTTAGTATTAATTTTTATAACATTTCTTAAATCATATAATTAGTTTAATTTGTATTTAACTTTTTTTTTAACTTTAATTATTAAAAAGTTTAAAAATAATAAATCCCTTTCTTGCTTGGTACCACTTTATCTTTATTATTTGTTGGCTCAAACAATAACAATAATTTATATATTTAATTTTTTAATTTGTGTATTTTACTAATATGCTTATTTCATATCACTAAATTAGTTCAAAAAATTTATATTAATTTTTAGTAAATCAGCTTAATGAAAATTTCATAAATAGGTTTTTATTACTAATATTAATTTTTGATAGATAGTCTTAAAATTGATTGATTTAATGTTAGAATTAAATTACATCATCATATATATAAATGTAAATATATATTATTCATTGTGTACCCAACATGTCTGTGTCTTACTTTTTTGAAAAAAATTGTGTTAACTTGTCTATATTGTGTCGTACATGTGTACCATGTCCGTGTTTGTGTCCGTACTTCTTAGGAAACACCAAAAAGGTACACAAATTATGCATAGCTACATATGCATTTCTCCCAAAGAACTATCAAAAAAATCTAACAAAGAGGGAGAGCTATTCTATAATGAAAAAAAAAATAGGGAGCACAATGAAGGGAAAGAGAGGGAAAGGAAAATGCACCTCATGAATTGGGACACAATTCAGACAGATGAAAGGAAGGGTGTTTTGGAAATCAATGAATTGAGAGTTTTCAACAAAGCTTTATTGTTCAAATCTGCAAATGGCTATGGAGATTTTGTGGTGGAGCAGGGGGGCAATGTGGAGGAGGATATTGAGGCCAAGTTTGGGTAAGAGTTAGGCGAAAGGGCACCGAAGTAAGTGGAAGGGTCTTTGGAAGTGAATTAGAAGGGGGAAGGAAGATTGGGTTTGCAATTGGGGATGGACCTCAGGTGAGCTTTTGGAAGGATATTTGGTGTGACGATTTAGCCTTGAAGAAGAGATTTCCTCAGCCTTTTTTGGTTAGCTTCAAATCTTGAGGCACGGGAGTTGGATTATTTTTTCTACTTTTTTTTTTTTTGGGCCCGCCGGGGGGGGGGTGTGGCCCTTGCTTTCGGAGAAATTTTCATAATTGGGACATGGAGAAAGTAGTTTGCTTCTTGGGCTTTCTTCAACAGTCCAAGCCTAGGTGTGATGCTTCAGATGTGATTCATTGGAGGAAGGACAATAACAAAAATTTTAGAGTTAGATCCTATTACAAAGATTTGGCTATGGAGACTAATTTTCCGTGGAAAGTTGTTTGGTGCACTAAAGCCCTGATGAATGCTGCTTTTATTTTGTATAGTCTCTAGCGTGGAAGTGGTCTTAACCATGGATAATCTGCAAAATAGAGGCTTTAGTTTAGCTAAGGGCTGTAGTATGTGTTTTAAAAAAAGAGTCTATTTGCCACCTCTTTCTTCATTGTTCCTTTTTGAGGAAGGGGGTGTGGAGCTTCTTGTTTTCTTTATTTGGGTGTTGTTGGGTTATGCGCTCCTAGGTGCTTGTTGCTTTTCTTATTTGGGTGTTGTTGGGTTCTGCCCTCCAGTGACGGATTTTTTGAAAAGGTAGTTAGGGGGTTGCGGTAAGAGGAGAGTGAGGATATTGCTTATTTGCTTGTTTTAGTGCATTTAGAAAGAAAGAAACTGATGGATTTTTTGAAGGGGAGATAATGGCTATTTGTAGATTTAAATTTAGTTTTTTGAAGGTTTTATACTTTTGGGTTATAGAGGCATACCCTTGTATGTATACAATTTTGTTGATTTGTTTGGGAGAATCTAAGACACTAATTTTGTGAGCCCTTGGGCATCTTTCATAGAATACTCTCAGTTAACAAAAAAAAAGAAAAAACAAGAGATCCAACACTTTTTATGTACAACACTCCAAATATGGGACTCGATTCCATCAAAAGATCACCTATTCCGCCCACACCTAACAGTCCACCACACAGCCCTTACATAGAATCCCTCCTTGCTCTACAACCACTCCAAATCATTAAAGCTTTGGAGATTGTGCTAGGCATCACCCAATGAACACCTAAGAAAGACACAAGTAGAGCCCACATTTTTCTAGTGCATATATCTCTATCCCTCCTTGCTCAACAACCACTCCAACTCATTAAAGCTATTGAGGTTGTACTAGCATCTCCCAATGAACTCTGAAGAGAGACAGAATTAGAGCACACAGATCTTTAGCAATGAAGGAGCAAATGGCTAACAGTTTCGTCATCCCTCTTACACATACAATACCATTTGATGATTAGCTAACCCCTTTTCCTCAAATTATATATGGTGAGAATCATGTTTGGGATTCTCGTCCAACCAGAAAAAGCAACTTTTGGAGGCCTTTTGGTCCGCCAAATAACCCTCCAAGGGAAACAAGTTTCACCTGGCAAGGTCCTATGAAAAGAAACTGATTTGGAAGCAGCCCCTCCTCAATGGTACTCGCTACAGCCCATCCTCCTGCCCATCACCTACCCTATTTTTATGAAGTAGGTCAAAGAACATCACTATCTCATCCAACTCCTAATCGTAGAGAGGCCTTAGAAAATGAATATTCTACATAGGCCTATTGTCTCGAGAACAAACATTATCCACCATAAGAGACTATCTATCCACAAGAAGTCAGAATAAACTTGGGAAGCACTAGAATAGATGACCTCCCCGCACCAATGGTCCAACCAGAATCTAGTCTACCCCCCACTACCAACCTTGAATCACACATGATTATAAAAATCCTTCCAACCCTTCCTAATACTCTTCCACACACCCCATCCCATAGGATAACTGAACTTCCTTTGAACACCGGGCCCCCTTCCTTCTGACTCCTATAAATTCCTTCTACTACCACTCTTCTCCATGAACTGTTCATATTATGACCATAACTCCATAAGCACTTGCTCAGAAGTGCTTGGTTAAATGCAAGTCCCGAATACCAAGACCACCTTCCTTCACTGGCAAACAAACTGTCGAAGGTATTTTAGAGAATAAAAAATATATATTTTTCTCTCTAAGAAGTCAATATTTATAGTTATAACTTACAAATAAATAAGGAAACTATCCTAAATTAATTCCTACAATAAATAAATCATCAATCAATCAGTCTAATGCCTAAATTATGCTACAGATTAAGTCGATATTTACAACACTCCCCCTCAAGCTGGAGAGTATATATCAATAACTCTCAGTTTGTTACAAATAGAGTCGATGGCAGTATTTGGTAAAGCTTTGGTGAAGATGTTAGCAAGTTGACTACCAGAAGGAACAAACGGAGTGGTGATGTCCTTAGACTCTACTTTAGATCGAATGAAATGACAATCAATTTCAATATGCTTGGTTCGTTCGTGAAAGACTGGATTGTTGGTAATATGAATCGCCGCTTGATTGTCACAATGGAGAGGTGTTGGACCACATATTGGAACATCAAATTCTTGCACAAGTGTTCTTAACCAAGTTTGCTCACAAGTAGTATGTGTCATTACTCAATACTCTGCCTTAGCACTAGAACATGCCATAATCGATTACTTCTTGCTTTTCCAAGTCACGAGATTACCCCCTAAGAAAATACAATAATCAATGGTAGATTTGCGATTTGAATGTGATCTTGCCCAATCAGCATCGGTATATTCCTCAATCCGAAGATGTCCAGATGATCGATAAAGAAGACCACGCTCTGGGGCATTCTTAAGATACTTCAAGATACGAGTAACTGCATCCATATGAGAAACTCGAGTACTAGTCATAAACTGACTCACAACACTAACTGCATAGGAGATGCTAGGTCGAGTAATGGTTAGGTAAATGAGCTTACCTACGAGTCTTCGATATATCTCTGGATCCTCAACCAAATCACCATCATCTGGCATCACTTTAGATTGGTCTCAATGGGCATAGCTACAGGTTTGGAGCCAAGATAACATGTATCTTTTAAAATATCAAGAGTGAACTTCCTCTGAGACAAACTGATCCCTGCTTTTGATCTTGCGACCTCAATAGCACGAAAATAAAAGAGCTTTCCAAGATCTTTGGTGAGAAAGATGGAACCAAGATGGCGAATCAATGTCTGGATACCTGCCTTATCGTTGCCGGTGATTACAATATCATCTACATAGACAACTAAAATCATGATACTTCTTGGCGTCTTCTTAAAGAATACCAAGTGATCAGCTTGGCTTTGAGGTATACTATGAGAAACTGCTGCCTTACTGAATTTATAAAACCAAGATCGGGAAGAGTGTTTGAGTCCATAAATAAACTTCTGAAGATGACAAACATATTCCCCCTTGGACTCAAAATCAGGTGGTTGAGCCGTATGCAGTCTTAGCAAGATCACTATGTAGGAAGGCATTTTTGACATCGAGCTGATGAAGAGGCCAATCGAGATTCGCAACAAGACATATGATAACTTGAACAAAATTCAATTTGACAACAGGAGAGAAAGTCTCGGTGTAATCAATGCCATAGGTTTGGGTAAAATCTTTGGCCATAAGGCGAGCTTTCAGCCGATTAACAGTACCATAAGGATTCTGCTTGATTGTGAAAACCCAACGACAACCAACAATTTTAGCACATACAGGTTTAGGAACAAGAGCCCAAGTACGATTTAATTCCAAAGCATGCATTTCCTCTTCCATAGCGGTCCACCAACCAGGATGAGAAAGAGCTTCCCTGTAGGATTTAGGAACAACGAGAGATGACAAGGACAGAAAGAAAGCTTGAAAGGAAGAGGATAAATGATCATCAGAGACAAAGTTAGAGATAGGATGAGTAGTGCAAGTATGTGTACCTTTATGGACTACAATGGGTAGATCAAGATCAGAGTCAGAAGAATGAGATGGACCGGCAAACGGCGAAGTAGGTGGAGGTTGTGAGAGAGAAGGTCCTACAAGAAGAGTGACTGGAGCTGTAGCCTGGTGACAACCAACATACACCTGAGAAATAGGAGGATGAGTAGGAACACTAATAGGTAATACAAGGTCAGGAAATAATGGTGCCTGTAACTGATTTCTTTTTAGAGAATAATAGGGAACAGTCTCAAAGAAAGTGACACCAGCACTAACAAAGTATTTACGTAAGATAGGACTGCAGTACCTATAACCTTTCTGTGTGCGTGAGTAACCAAGAAATATGCATTTATGAGCATGAGGGTTAAGTTTGTCACGACTAGGCTACAAGTTTTGCACAAACGAAACGCATCCAAAAACTTTGGAGGTGATGTGAACCTTGCCAAGAAATAACGAGACCTGACAACGAAAAGGAGAATCCAAGATCGTTCTACAAGCAGATCTGAATGGAAGACCTTGACCCGTTGTTTACGACAAACAAGAACCTCGGTATATATGACCTCAACCCGTTGTTTAGTGCGAAACAAGAACCTCGGTATAAGGAAGACGCCACAAATAGTGGTGGAAATTCGTTTGATAAGTCGTTGGTGAACGCCACGGGAAATCCCGATAAGTTCAGATAGTTCTTCAAAGAACCGTAGAGAAAATACTCTCACAAATTTTACTGAATAATTATCTGCCATCCAAATGCGGCTACAAGTTAATTTTAAAACATTATAAAACCCTAGGGCCAAATAAGGCCTACATTAAACAAAAGATATGGGCTAAACATTTTCAGGCCCAAAACATCCTAAACTACCAACTAAATTAATAAAAGAAACCTACTAATTAAGTTAGAATTTTCGCGCAGCCAAAAACGTCATTAGTGCAGGTACAACAACTTCAAACCCAATTTCGACCTTGATGCAGCCTGAATCTCGGAAACCTCAAAACATGAAAGTTGTAGAACTATTCCTTGGCTTTCCATAGCATCTTGAATCATCTCAATCGGAGCTCAGATGAAAAAGTTATGCCTAGATTATGAAGTGACGTTGAAACTGTACGAAAATCGCTCAATTAGCGTTTTTGCCAATTTAAGCTTAGCCTTGGCCGGATTATTCTCGAACTTGAATTATGTTGATTAATCTTTGTTGCCCACATGGTTCATGCTCAATGGGCCTCCACGAATTTGCTTGGGTCCATGCCTCTTGAATCAATCCGTTGAGTACATCCTTAAACTTCCTTGCTCGTGCTCTCGTAACCGGCCCAAATGGGACTTGAACTGGACCCCTTGAAGTTGTGCTATGATTTGCATCAAGAGGAAATAAAAAAATGTATTTTATCAGGAAACATGATATTAAAAGGTGATTTTCCTTGTAGAATGCAAGAAGGCATCCTATTTAAAAGATACGCAGTTGTAAGGACAACATCCCCCCAAAAATACTTGAGAACATGCATCTGGATCATAAGGGCACAAGCTATAGCAAGGATGACACCATTCTTTCTTTCAACAATCCCATTTTGTTAGGGGGTGGTGACATAGGATGTTTGGTGTGTAATGCCTTTGGATTCGAGAAATTGTTTAAAATGACTGTTTTTATACTCTTGAGCATTATCAGTTCGAAAAACTAACAATTTGGCATCAAATTGATTAGAAATTTTAGCATAAAAGGATTGAAAAACATTAAACAATTGAGAAAGATTTTTAAGCACATAAACTCATGTCAAACGAATGATTAGTAATAAAAGTAACAAAATATTGAGAACCACATAAATCAGTGGTCCGAAATGGTCCCCAAATATCATAATGAACTAGTGCAAAAGATTGGAAACAAGGGGGGTCAACACGTAGAGGAGACGAAACTCTATGATGCTTACTAAGTTCACATGTCTCATAATTAAAATTAGAAAAAACCAGATAAAGTAGAAACTAAGTGACGAAGATTTGCGGAAGACGGGTGTCCAAGGCAACAATGCTATTGATAAGGAGAAACAATGGAATGTAGAGCAGAAGGAGTCGACTGACAAGATGACTAAAGGTAGTAGAGTCAATTCTTCTCATATCCCCCACCAATCATCCTCTTCGTCTTTAGATCCTGAAATTCACAATAAGATGCGATAGAATATCACTGAATAGTTGAAGGGCTGGGTAAGTTTATGAATAGACAACAAATTGAAGGAGGGAGACCTGAAGTGCAAACACTACCAATTCCTTTAACACAAGCTTTAGTCCCATTAGCAATAGTGACAAATTAGGGAGAAGAAGGACGAAAAATATTAGAAAGAAACGACAAGTTACCTGTCATATGATCAGACGCTCTAGAATCAAGAATCCAAGAAGTATTGGAAGAAGAATGAAGACGTGTTACTTGACGAGACCAAATTGGTTGTGAAAGTAGAAGAGGCATTGGCACGCTGAAGAATAGAATCATACTTTATGTTGTCCTTGGTGTTCAATTTATCGGCTATGATAGGACAAAGAAGTTGATAAGAGTAAAGATTTGGGAAGCGAGAGAAGCTGGTTGAGATTGGTGGGTTGAGGGAGTTGAGAGGTTGGGCCAAGGAGGCCGAGACGTGCCTAAGGAGCTGAAAGGCTCTGTTAAGAGGGGTCGAGGGATACGAGAGGCACCAAGAAGGGGAGGACCGAGAAAGAGAAGTTATGGTTTAGAAAACCTGATCTAATACCATGTCGAAAGTATTTTAGAAAATGAAAAGATATATTCTTCTCTCTAGGAGGTCAATATTTATAGTCACAGCTTACAAGTAAATAAGAAAACTATCCTAAATTAATTCCTATAATCAATACAATCAATTAATCAATCTAATGCCTAAATTAAGCTACAAATTAAGTCAATATTTACAACACAACAGTCTTCTAATTTAGTATGTGATGTTTGAATTCATCCTCTAAGCCTACCCAAAGAAAGCTCCTCTTAAGCTTTTCCAATTTTTTTTCCAATTGAAGGCAAGATAGGAAATAAGTTGGAGAGCTAGACAAAACACTCTTGATAGGCTACCACCTTTAGAAAGATATTGCGTTTTCCATCTCACCATTCTCCTGTCAAAATGCTCCAAAATCCCCATCCATACAGCTGTGGCCCTGTGGGAAGAACCTAGAGGAAGACCCAAATATGTTGCTGGCAATACCCCCACTCTACATCTCACTACATCAGATAAGCTGTGAACCCTATATACCTCCCCTACTGGATCAATTCACACCACCAGATTAATTTGGAATCAACTTAATCTCTGCCATATTAATTTTTAACCCTGACACTACTTGAAAGCATGGAAAAATGCACTGTAGAAATCTCAATTAACCACCTCCACTCCTCAAAATACTATGATGCCATACACTTAATAAATTTGAAATCTCCAAGTAGATCCCCCTAATAATAAATGTATATTTGATAATTATGTGGTAAGTAAGATATAAAAAAGGCACGCTACTGGAAATAAAAACATTAATCACTGTAATATCGTAAACTTTAATAAAGTTGACATAAAATAAGGGTTAAATATGTATACATATCAAATAAAGTTCAAATAAATATAATTGATGACTACACTAGCAATGTAATATCACCAATCCTTTAATCAATATCACATTGAGTTACTATGCCATTCAAACTCAAAAACTATTATTACTGTTTCCAGCTGAACCAGCAATAGAAGTTAAAGTCCCATACATGAGTTATTCAAAAGTCCTCTACTCATTAGAATGTGTGACTTAAAAAGAAAAAGAAAAGTGTGCATGTGTATGAATACATGCGAGAGAGAGAGAGAGAGGAAGTAAGCAGATAATGTATGTACTTAAAAGGAGGGGAATATGTTTACTTTTTAAGGCAGAGAAAGTATATAAATAAATCATGCGATGTCGATGTCTTTTGATAGGCATAGCAATATATCCCAATATATACCATATTCAATTCGATATTTAGAATGACATTATGTAAACTAAAAATTTCATAGAGATATTGCATAGCAACTAGAAGAAAAAAAAAGTCGAACAATATATTGCGATATTTAATTTCATGACTACAATTTACAACTAGCATTTTTTCGGGGAAATTTTTTTTTGGATTACAACTAGCATTGCTAAAAAACTTTTTCTTGACAAGTAAAGGTCACTTTTTTTTGGCCTTTTTTTCAAGTCAAACGAGAGCAGAGTAAAAATTAGAATAATGTCATCTTAAAGATCAAAATTAGAAACACATCAACTTTTACATTTTCAAGCTTTTTGTTCCATAATTGCCGTTTAGTGAATTTGCAAAATGACTATTTTGCCCATCATTCTCATCTCTTCCTCTTTCAAATCCTAGATTACATGTTTATACATATATACACACAATGTGTGCATATATATTTTTGTAGTGTGTATATATCATATATATGTGTGTGTGTGTGTGTATATATTGTGTGTGTATATATTTATATATGTTTGTGTGTATATATGTATGTGCATATATGTTATATTTGCACATACAGCTAGATTTTATCTATATGCAATTGAATGCGAATCAGAAAAAAAAAAAAAAAAAATCACAATCTCACTCTCTACTACACTATCAATAGTGGTTGTTACAAGAGATCGATTTCATCTTTGTAAATACATAGAATGGTGCTTGAGATGTATGCAATGGAGGAAAGGGTCGTCTCTCACTCCCCCCCCCTCTCTCTCTCTCTCTCTCTCTCTCTCTCTCTCTCTCTTCTTTCTTTTTTGGACTATATATTATACTTTCTTTGTATAGACAGAAATATCGGCAACCATGAACCCCACCTAGTCCATCACTTACTTCCTCGAGTGATTAGAGTGCAACCTTCAAAACGTTAAGGTACAACTTTCTAAAGCATAAAATGCAACTTACACAACGTTTGGTGCAACATACATAACACAGTGCACCAATTCAATTTGATGTTCTTCTGAACCTGGTGCAACTCTCGTAATGTTAGGGTGCAACTCTCTAAAACTTAAGGTACAACTTACATAACATTTGGTGCAACTTAGATAATGTTTTGCACTAATTCCCTATAAAATACCAAATTGAACTAAAGGTTGCTCCTTTACACCAAATGATAAAAGCAAACACAAACAAATACAGAGAGTTGAATAAGTAGAGAGTGGTTACACCCAAACTAAGAAGCACGGATACGGACACGAGATTTTTCAAAAAAGTAGAACACGGACATTTTAAAAAACACATTTTATTTTTCTTATATATGATCATGTAATTCTATTTTAACATTATTTTAATCAATTTTAAGATTACTTATCAAAAATTAGTATTAATAATAAAAAATATTTTATGATAGTTTTTATTAAATTAATTTACTAAAAAGTAATATAAATTATTTAAAACTAATTCAATGATATAAATTAAGTATATTGATGAAGTATACAAAATAAAAAATTAAATATACAAATTATTATTATTTGATCCATCAAAATAGTATCAAGTAAGAAAGTGATTTATTATTTTTAAACTTTTTAATAATGAAAGTTTTAAAAAATAATTATAAATTAAACCAATTTAAATTTTAATAACAATTATAAAATAATCAATGCCTTTTTTTTTTTTTTTTTGCCTTGTTAAAAAAATTAGTATTGACAAAAAAGGGAGGGGACACTTTTTTTTTTTTTTTTTTGGGGGGGGGGGGGGGATGTGTTTGGTCATCAAATTAGAGAAATGGGGAGGGGTTTTCTGGCTGGTTGTGAAACCAGAGAAGGGGTAGGGCTTCGATGATGATTGAGAGAGAGAGGTCACAGAGAGAAGCAAAAGGGCTTCGACAAGTCGCGAGATCTAAAATAGAGAACGAGATTGCAGAGAGAAAAAGAAGAAAGAGGAGGAGAAGAAGGTACCTGGGTCATCAATACTGTACAAGCACAGGTGCTTGTCCATCTTCTCTTCTCTTTGCTTCTCAATTTTTTTTGATACACATCTTCCCCTTTCTTTCAGCATATCGTGTCCCGTTGTGTCGGAAATGTATCCAAAATTTAAAAAAAATTAGATACTTAATTTTCACATGTCGGACACGTGTCTGAGTTTGTTCAGAGCGTGTTTATGTCCCAAGATGTGTTGGACACTGACATTGTGGCATTCTGAACGTGTCAATGCTTCTTAGCACCCAAACATGCACTTTAGTGAACTATAGTTGTTAATATATTTCAGTTCATGCTTCATTGACAAAATTGAAAATATATAGCTATTTGGGATTCTTTCTCCTCCATTATTAATTTTGTGCAATGCACCAAGGTACAATGTCAAATTTAAACAATATTGTCCAAATACAACTAGAATCAAATAAAAAGTACATGATGTCAACATACAAAATCCACAAATATAATGAAATTATTCACAATCACAATACAACCATTGTGCAATCCCACCATTAACCCTCACAACTCCACAATCCGATGGCCATGACCCATTGGTCCCTCATTTCTTATGTCTTGCTGCTCTTGATGCAAGACCCAAAAGCAAAGGTTTCAAATAAAGAGAGGAGGAAAAATAGAAGTTAAAGATCTATCTGATGGTCACTTGGTAACAAACAGAATTCATGGGTATTCATGTTAGTGGTGGTGCTGCCAGTTATGACATTCTTGAGGATGACGACCATGATGAAGAACTCTTGCTCGGTGGTGAGTTGCAGTGGCAACGAGTGGGTGGTTTGAGATCCATCGTGTTTGGTTCTCTTTGGTGACTTCTGCATATCTGAGCTGTGAGTGTTTTTGGAGAGGAGTTACTGTCCCAGATGTTTTCTTTTGGGTTTTAGAGAGAGAAAGAGGAGGAAGATTGCTTTTAAATGAATTGATTAGGTTCGTGGATATTTTTGTCAACTTCTTTTACCTTTAAAAGGGCAATTTTGGCACAGAAATATAGAAGGCTAAAAAGTTTATGTATTTCTAATAAAGTTGATGTCTTTTTAATTTTATTTAATACAATGACATTTTTTTAATAGGTAAATCACACACACTTTGCCCCTTAAGGGGACTTGAATCCTAAACCTCTCATATGGGGAGGTGGAGGAGGTACCAATCAAGTTAGAACTTGTTGGTTATTAAGATAACATTTTTCTAATATTATGACTGAACATGACTGACCTTTAAATATTCGAAAAAAAAAAATGACAGAATCATAATTGCCTCCTAAAACAAGGAGTGTACCCATGTACACAAGGAGAATACATAGACTAACTCCTCACCTCAAAAGCATTGCTAACATGTTTAAGCTGATTTGAAAAGATTTCTGCATTATCAGATTTAGGAGTTGCCCCTCTAGGAAGAGCCACATCCTGTAGATCTCTATTCAAGAAAGGAATACTTTGCTTGGATACATGATCTTCTTGATAAATTTCTATGTTCCATTATGTACTTTATGGATGATATAGGATGCACTGGAAAATAGAACAATGCAATCTACCATTTATTAAACGGAGTTAGGCTATAGGCCATTTGATGGTCCATGGTTTAAAATGGTGGACTAAAGGTACAAAGGTGTTATTTATGGAAAAGTTGGGATCAATTGATGATGTTGGTTACTGGAATTCAGATTCAGAGTTACTGAAATATAGTTACACAAACTATTTTTGGTTATTGGTTGTTAGGGAAAATGCTAATATAATATGAAAATGGTTAGGGTGTCGGAAGTAGGTTTTTGGATTGAAAAAATGAGCTGCTCTTGATTAATTCATTTCTGCATACAGAGAATTAAAGAAGGGTAAATTGCACTTTTCACTCCTGTAGTTTGGGTGTAGTGTCAATTTAGTCCTTATAGTTCTAATTTTGACACATTATACCTTAAAATTTTGATTTTGTATCAATGTAGTCCAATCATCTCATGCCATCACAAAATCAAACGAAGATAGACACGTGTCCGTCACATGCACCCTTTAGCAAGGGCACTTCAGTAAATTGGCCAAAAAAGGTTTAGAAGCAGTGTAAAAAAACATCGACTTCCAAGAGAGAGAGAGAGACAATGGAGGAGCTGAACAAGGAAAGTCAGTTTGACAAACTGCGTAGTAAACTAAACTATTGTGTAACTTATTTGTTACCTGAGTTGAAATACACCATGTAAATAAGGGATCAAGAGTTGAGTATGAAATATTAAATTGCACACCAAATTTCTGCAGATATGGTGTTTAGTAGATTTTCAGAAATTGTTTCTGCTGCGGTTAGTCGTTTCTAACCCTTGAGCCTTCTATTATTTCATATATATCATCTAGATGTGGCCTCCAGGAGCTTTTGTTCATGGTTTTGATTTTGCTAGCTCTCGGCAGAAGAAGAATAAGCGACTCTCTTCATCCCTTCTAGTTATTTCTACCATCACTGACTTGATCCAGAAGAGGGTGATTTTAACCCTGGAATTGATAGGAGCTTGGTCTATGCATGCAAAACAGCCTCAAGTTTTACATGGAGAAAATTTTGGGTCAAGTTTTTCCAGGGAGAAGTCATCACCTGGGATCCTTTTTGTGCGAAAGGAGTGGGTGAGAGTGATCATGGTTCCTCTGTGCTTACTGTTGTTTTTTTTTTTTTCCTTTTATGCTCATGACAGTGTTTTTTATTCTTATTGGTCTTGAGGGACATCCAAGTTTTACATTGTACTTGATTGTGGTGGCACTGGAATCAGGGTACAAGGCATCTGTTAATTACAATAAGAGAGCAGTCTCCCGAGGTTATTGAGATCGTTACCATAAAGTTTCATAGAAAGACAAATGAATCTTATCCATTTTAATGAGTTTCCATTTCATTATAAATTCAAAAACATATATAAAACGATAGAATTGAAAACAGAAATAAAGAGAGATTTTTGAGACACAAATGATAGAGGTGGACATGGTAGCATGCGGGTGGGGTGAGGCATCGGCAACTGATGGCCATGGTAACGTCTTCGAATTCAGATGCAGTGACTGAGAAGTTAGTGACACTGTGTCAAACACCTTGGCCATGGTGACGCTGTAGCCAATGCTTGCCAGGGCTCGTGGCATTCTTGTAGGTGCAACTGATGGTGTCATTGGCTCATCCAGACTCCGTTGGCAATATAAGCTGCCGCCACCAGTTGCTGCTGGTTGTCTAGTATTGAAACTTGAAGCTTTGTCAAGTGAGTCTCGCCAGCAATACATCAGGTTGGATGTCATTTGAGTAGAGAAGTTCTCAATCTCAAACAAGTCAGAGCCTGTATCACTTTCCACATCATCTAGGCAGCAGTCAGTCAGTGATGTCCGGCTTTTTTGTGCTATATCATTTTTTTAATTTGACTTTCAATGCAGCACTTGATGATGCGTTGGGAAGAGATTGAAGAATTCTATGAGAAACTGGAGCATTGCAAAGAATAGTGTTGCTCCTTGGCCTGTTATAGAACAGTACTGCTTTAGCGCACCATACTTTGTGTTCCTATTGAGAGATTACTTGCACAATATAGAGAACCAAATCATTGTTGTTTTGGAAGTAGTACTTAAGACACTTGGGGTTACCCTGTTGGAAGGTGGGAAGGCATTTTCAACCAGATGGAGCTTCATGGTATAGTTATGGAATACTCCAGAGACTCTGTACTCTGCAATGAGATATAGCCTAAAAATATCTATAAATTATGCATATAGATATATGTATAACCAAGAAATTTACTAGAGTGCCCTTACTAAAGGGTGCATGTGGCGAACACATGATTATCGTCGTTTGATTTTGTGACGACGTGAGATGATTGGACTACATTGATATAAAATAAAAAATCTGGGGCTTAATGGGTCGAAAGTAAAACTATAGGGACTAAAGTGACACTAGACCCAAATTACTTAAAAGTGCAATTTACCCATTAAAGAATAAGGAGGGATGAAATGGAAATGTAATAATGTAGGAATCTCTCCTATCTCTTAGCCATCACACTTAAGGTCAGTTATGCCAAACCATAATCTGTCAAACCTTCAATAGCTACAGAAAAGAACTTTAGAACTAATCTTTATCAATACAATTTTACTTATCGTCGTACCAAAACTTAGAAACAATTTTGGAAAGATTTGTACTTTGAATCAGCAAGTGGGGAGTTGAATTGTTGTATAGTTCCACTGTTAATGGCCATTTTATTAGTTCAAAATAAACATGTTTTTTGGGTGTTAGCCACAATAAACCAAGGTCACTGATCAAAAATAAATAAATAAACAAAGATTGATTTGCCTAACAACTGAACTGGCTTGTTTTGTGCAGCGGTGCAATGGTAGCTTTCTATCTGTATAGGATCAGGTTGGATGGTGAGCAGAAAAAGGGATCAAACTTGGAACCTGGTACAAATAAATAATGCTTTTTGTGAGGTTAGTGTGATTGAAGTATTTACAACTTTTACAAAAAGCTACCTTTTGGTTCTATTTGGTTCATGGATTTGGCAAAGAAAAAGGGGAAAAAATGATTTTTCTTATATTTTTCTCCTACTTGAATAAATTTGAAGTTAAGAATCTGTTTGGTTTATTAATTTAGTTAAGGAAAAGGCAATTTGATTTTTTGTTTAAATTTTCTAACTATATTCGAGTTAGAGAAAATATGAGGAAGATTGTTTTTTCATTTCCTATTCATTTTCGCTCGGCAAATTTGTAAACCAAATGGACCATAAAAGGCTAACAGTAGGTAACAGGGTTATGTCTGCATCATAGAAGCACAATCTGCCTGTTTTAAGAACATGCACACTAATCTCTCTGGTATGTTCCAGGTAGAAGATTTAGTGGCCTGGAGTAGGTTTGAGAGAATTTGAAGCCGAGACATGGGAAGCAAAAATTGATTGATGCAGCAGGAGCATGGGGGTTTCAGAATCTGGGCTTAAAATCTTAGTTCAGTTTGTATTGTTTGTAGTCCAAAAGGATATAACAATAGAGATGTAATGGAATAATTTAGTCATATTTCTCCTTCAGTGTGGGAGATCAAGAAAGGGTCTTTCTCTTTCTTCTGTTTTCTTTTATTTTAACAAAACCCATTGATCATCATGATGACGCATATGTAAAATTTTTGTTGCTCACCCTGTCGAGGGTGATAATTTAATAAGATTTCTGGCCTCGAAAACCCGACACTTGTGTTCTGAAAAACAAAGGTCTAGTGGTAAGGTAGTGCTGAAAAAATGGTCATGAATATGAAGATGTAACATGTGGATTAAGTGATGAATGAGGCGAACTCATGAACTCCATTGGTTTCTTTCTTGTGTAGCTTTGATCAATGTCTCCAGTTTCAATCAATTGATTGGAAAACTGCTTAGGCTCTCTTCATCCCTTCTAGTTATTTCTACCATCACTGACTTGATCCAGAAGAAGGTGATTTTAACCCTGGAATTGATAGGAGTTTGGTCTATGCATGCAAAACAGCCTCAAGTTTTACAAGGAGAAAATTTTGGGTCAAGTTTTTCCAGGGAGAAGTCATCACCTGGGATCCTTTTTGTGCGAAAGGAGTGGGTAAGAGTGATCATGGTTCCTCTGTGCTTACTGTTGTTTTTTTTTTTTTTCCTTTTATGCTCATGACTCTGTTTTTTATTCTTATTGGTCTTAAGGGACATCCAAGTTTTACATTGTACTTGATTGTGGTGGCACTGGAATCAGGGTACAAGGCATCTGTTAATTACAATAAGAGAGCAGTCTCCCGAGGTTATTGAGATCGTTACCATAAAGTTTCATAGAAAGACAAATGAATCTTATCCATTTTAATGAGTTTCCATTTCATTATAAATTCAAAAACATATATAAAACGATAGAATTGAAAACAGAAATAAAGAGAGATTTTTGAGACACAAATGATAGAGGTGGACATGGTAGCATGCGGGTGGGGTGAGGCATCGGCAACTGATGGCCATGGTAACGTCTTCGAATTCAGATGCAGTGACTGAGAAGTTAGTGACACTGTGTCAAACACCTTGGCCATGGTGACGCTGTAGTCAATGCTTGCCAGGCTCGTGGCATTCTTGTAGGTGCACCTGATCGTGTCATTGGCTCATCCAGACTCGGTCGGCAATATAAGCTGCGCCGCCACCAGTTGCTTCTGGTTGTCTAGCATTGAAACTTGAAGCTTTGTCAAGTGAGTCTCGCCAGCAATACATCAGGTTGGATGTCATTTGAGTAGAGAAGTTCTCAATCTCAAACAAGTCAGAGCCTGTATCACTTGCCACATCATCTAGGCAGCAGTCAGTCAGTGATGTCTGGCTTTTTTGTGCTATATCATTTTTTTAATTTGACTTTCAATGCAGCACTTGATGATGTGTTGGGAAGAGATTGAAGAATTCTATGAGAAACTGGAGCATTGCAAAGAATAGTGTTGCTCCTCGGCCTGTTATAGAACAGTACTGCTTTAGCACACCATACATTGTGTTCCTATTGAGAGATTACTTGCACAATATAGAGAACCAAATCATTGTTGTTTTGGAAGTAGTACTTAAGACACTTGGGGTTACCCTGTTGGAAGGTGGGAAGGCATTTTCAACCAGATGGAGCTTCATGGTTCATAGTTATGGAATACTCCAGATAAATTATGCCTAAAAATATCTATAAATTATGCATATAGATATATGTATAACCAAGAAATTTACTAGAGTGCCCTTACTAAAGGGTGCATGTGGCGAACACATGATTACGTCGTTTGATTTTGTGACGACGTGAGATGATTGGACTACATTGATATAAAATAAAAAATCTGGGGCTTAATGTGTTGAAAGTAAAACTATAGGAACTAAAGTGACACTAGACCCAAATTACTTAAAAGTGCAATTTACCCATTAAAGAACAAGGAGGGATGAAATGGAAATGTAATAATGTAGGAATCTCTCCTATCTCTTGGCCATCACACGTAAGGTCAGTTATGCCAAACCATAATCTTTCAAACCTTCAATAGCTACAGAAAAGAACTTTAGAACTAATCTTTATCAATACAATTTTACTTATCTTCGTACGAAAACTTAGAAACAATTTTGGAAAGATTTGTACTTCGAATCAGCAAGTGGGGAGTTGAATTGCTGTATAGTTCCACTGTTAATGGCCATTTTATTAGTTCAAAATAAACATGTTTTTTGGGTGTTAGCCACGATAAACAAAGGTCACTGATCAAAAATAAACAAAGGTTGATTTGCCTAGCAACTGAACTGGCTTGTTTTGTGCAGCGGTGCAATGGTAGCTTTCTATCTGTATAGGATCAGATTGGATGGTGAGCTGAAAAAGAGATCAAACTTGGAACCTGGAACAAATAAATAATGGTTTTTGTGAGGTTAGTGTGATTGAAGTATTCACAACTTTTACAAAAAGCTACCTTTTGGTTCCGTTTGGTTCATGGATTTGGCAAAGAAAAAGGGGAAAAAATGATTTTTCTTATATTTTTCTCCTACTTGAATAAATTTGAATTTAAGAATCTGTTTGGTTTGTTAATTTAGTTAAGGAAAAGGCAATTTGATTTTTTGTTTAAATTTTCTAACTATATTCGAGTTAGAGAAAATATGAGGAAGATTGTTTTTTTATTTCCTTTTCATTTTCGCTCGGCAAATTTGTAAACCAAATGGAGCATAAAAGGCTGACAGGAGGTAACAGGGCTATGTCTGCATCATAGAAGCACAATCTGCCTGTTTTAAGACATGCACACTAATCTCTCTGGTATGTTCCAGGTAGAAGATTTAGTGGCCTGGAGTAGGTTTGAGAGAATTTGAAGCCGAGACACGGGAAGCAAGAATTGATTGATGCAGCAGGAGCATGGGTGTTTCAGAATCTGGGCTTAAAATCCTAGTTCAGTTTGTATTGTTCGTAGTCCAAAAGGATATAACAATAGAGATGTAATGGAGTAATTTAGTCATATTTCTCCTTCAGTGTGGGAGATCAATAAAGGGTCTCTCTCTTTCTTCTGTTTTCTTTTATTTTAACAAAATCCATTGATCATTATGATGAGGCATATGGAAAATTTTTGTTGCTCACCCTGTCGAGGGTGATAATTTAATAAGGTTTCTGGCCTCGAAAACCCGACACTTGTGTTCTGAAAAACAAAGGTCTAGTGGTAAGGTAGTGCTGAAAAAATGGTCATGAATATGAAGATGTAACATGTGGATTAAGTGATGAATGAGGCGAACTCATGAACTCCATTGGTTTCTTTCTTGTGTAGCTTTGATCAATGTCTCCAGTTTCAATCAATTGATTGGAAAACTGCTTAGGCTTTACATTGGATCTATAATATTTTGGAAGCAACCCATGAAGATGGTTTTATTGAGCAAACTGATCTGGACTCCTTTTTTCTTTTGAGAAAAACTGAATTCTAAGTAGGGATATTAAGGTGAAGAAATCCCCTCTTGGTTATGCTTGGAAAGCACAGAGCCAGTGCCCAATGCATGGATCATATCTTGTGTGGGCCATGCCTCTAGGGGGGTATGTTCCTGCTCCCCTAGCTTTCAGTCTCTCTAAGAAGATTACAATTATGATTGTGCCTAGAGAAGAAGAGCACTCTTAACTATTGAAGAAGGTGATCTAATACAAGACTTGCGATGCAACACTGTTTTTGGGTTCACATCCTCTAATGGTAATGGAACGGGCTTGCCTCTTCTTGATTTTAGTATGGAATAACCCTTATATTGTAATCTACCTTGTCTACTCATGACTAGGGAGGATAATTTAATCGGTCTAATTGGGAATCAGACATATGCTGACCTTAATGAGATAGATTTGAGAGAGTTATGTGAATCCTGTTAGAATTTGATATGAATGTAGCATTTCTTGTCCCGTCTTAATTATATAGAGTAAAATAGTAAATGAGTATTTATTTTACATAGTTAATATTTATAACGATATCTTTTTTTCTCTTATTGAAAGTTTAGAAAAATTTGATAGAGTTATATATTTATAAAAGAAAATAATTTTGGTCATAAAACAAAAAAATTATAATTTATTTTAAAAAAAATCTCCAATGACGTGCATATTTTGTATTTTAACACTTTAATGTCTTATTTGAATGTATTAATCACAATTAATTTAATAAAATAAATAAATAAAGTTAAATAATTAAATAGATACCCCCATGGCACCCACCCTATTATATCATGATTCCATGGAGTTTAAAAGAGTTTGGAAAAACAAATTTTTTGTGGTTCGGGATTGGGAAGGACTCCTCGCCCAATTGACAGACTATACATAATTATGTAATAATTATATTAAAAAAAATCTCTAGTTCTTTTTTTTTTAAAAAAATATCAAATAAGGATAATAAATTTTAGTTAAATAGACTTAGATATTGATTATACAAATCTAACCCGTTAACAAGTCAGTCTAATTAAATATAATATCTATAGTAATTATATATTTTTATAATATGTTAAATATTAAATTATATAAGTTTTCTGTAATGTATTTTCACCACTCAGCTGAGATGAGATATATATATATATATATATATAGCTCAAAAAAATCTCCAACTTGATGAATAAGTGTGACTTATAGGACGACTAAAAAAAATGTATTCCTTCTTCTCATAAAAATCTCCAACTTGATGAATAAGTGTGACTTATAGGACGACTAAAAAAAATGTAATCCTTCTTCTTCAATAGCGGCTAGATGGAATGACAAAGAATTGAAACCTCAAGTGTTATATTCCACTTATTTTGGCATTCAAAGGAACCCACCAATGGTGGAGCTAAAAAGAATCATCTGCCCACGCAATACATATAGACCTGTAAAAAACTATTCAAATAGAAAGGGACTTTTTCTCGCATGGTTGAGACCAGTAAGCCCAAGGCTAACGCTACGGCTTCAGCTTGATAATGATTTGTGGAAAAAAAAAGGTAGTAAAAAGGGACACCCTGGACTTGACAATTAAGTTTGATCCCCTTTCTCTCTAATTAGTCCCCCACCAAAAACTAAGTATCAGTTTTGGGTGGCCCTAAATGGAAGAAGACATGGTTTCCTTTGAATGAATTTAACGACCCAAGAAAAAACAACAAATGACAATGGCGATGGATCATTAAAGCAGTGTATATGGTCTGATTTCTGAAAGCTCTGCTTTTAAATGTAAACATGGAAACTTGGGACAAGTGACCTCGTGCTCATGACCCTTTTGTGGCCCCCCTGTTCCCAAAACTTGGAGACTAAGTCACTTTTGTTTTTTTTTATTTTGACAGAAAAACGAAGGGGACCCACTTTCTTCCCTCATCACATCACGTGGTTTGAATAAGCCAAGTGTGAAAGCCATTAGACGTTCACACTACATATAATATCTTCCGTCCTATTTTGCTATTTAAACTATCGACTGCGATAGCTGTCACTTTGTGATTTTATAATTGTTAGCAAATGTAATAAATAATTCATAAATAAAAATGGTAAAAATTGTCAGTTTGTGTACTTATTTCTTACCATAGTCCTCTTTCCTTTTCACATATAACTATCCAAGAAATTACTTGAAAGTTTCCATGTAGCTATATATATATATATATATATATATTGAGTCAAACATGGGTAAAATGATTGAGCAAGTTGCAACAACAGTTGAGTTTTCCAATAATTCTAAAATTCTTTCAAGGAAGGTTCCAATAGATTTGGATATCTACTTAGTACACAGCATGTCCAAGAATGACTACATCTGGTTTGAATTTTTGGGGGATTTGTGTGATTATTTTGAATTTCCATATATTGTCGTTTTTCCCTTTCACATATAAATATCCATGAAATTGCTTGAAAGTTTCCATCTACCTGTATTAGTCTTACTTCACACACACACACACACACACTAGTGTTGGGCATGTGTAATAAATGTGTTAAATCTAATTCACAAAACTATTTCCCAAACTGTACGTTATAGTAATTGTAAATGAATAGAGAAAACATATATTTTTACATATGATAGGAGAAAAAACATTACAAAATTCATTCTTTAACTCTACATTATAACTACAAATGAATAGGGAGCACAAATATTTTTATATATGATAAAAAAAAAAATCTCATACATCATATTTGTAATACAGTAAAAATAAAATTATCATCAACATAAGAACGAGATAATAATTGATTTTATAATTATTGGTAAATGTAATAAATAGCTCATAAATTAATGTGGTTAATAATAAGAGTTGTCAATTTGTGCACTTGTTTTTTTTCCATTGTCCTCTTTCCCTTTCACATATAACTATCCAAGAAATTACTTGAAAGTTTCCATGTAGCTGTATGTACATGGCCTACCACGATAAAAATGGTTGAGCAAGTTGCAATGACAGGCGAGTTTTCCAATTATTCTAAAATTATTTAAGAAAGGTTCCAATAGATTTGGATGTCTACTTAGTATCCAACATGCCCAAAAACGGTTAAATCTTGTTTGAATTTGTGGCAAATTTGTGTGATTATGTTTGTTGTCTTATTTTTGTCAACACACTAAAGTCTAATTAAGCTTAACCACTTTAAATTCTATGTAACCAAGAAAATATTGATCAAAGTTGTAGATTAAAAAATGCTTGAACTGCTTAATAAATCTGATAACATAACTTAAAATTTAACATTATGACCATCAATTAATATTTTGTCACACATTATGGGTTGACTTTAAAATAAAGAAAAAAGAGAATGATATTTTTTGTTGCTTTCAGTTATAAACTACGTGTGATCTTCTTCAGAGCTTTCTTGAAAGACAGTGGTTAGAGGTCACCAGATTGGCTTTGGTAGTGGTTGTTCCGATTCTTAAGTTAGAAAGGAAAATTGAAAGAGAATGTAATTGAGTGGGATAATGCACCATGAGTTTTAGGGCGCACCTTGGACCCTCATTTATAAATTGAGTATTTTCAAATTCTGATAAGGATTAGGAACGTAAATACCGAATATGAAATGTATCCAAAGTTGGAAGTTTCCTTGTTAAATTCTGTATTCAGAAGTAGGTTTGTAGGGTGACTCTAGTTGTTCAGCTTAGTATTCCACTTACTGTAGTCAGTAGTCTTGGGCAGTAGATATCCAGTTCAGAGTACCTGCATCATGTCCTTTATACCTGTATAGACACGTGGTTGTTCTATACATTAGTGTTCAAGTATGATATATCAACTATTACCCCCCCCTAAGCCTCAGTCTTGCGGGATTCATCCCAAGCTGGAGATAGGGTTACAACATAAGTGTTGGGGGTGCAATAAATGCGTTGTTTTGTATTTCGAGGTGATAGACGTTATACAATAATAATGTCACATCATTATTGTCACGACCCGAAATCCGTCTTGTGCGGATCTGGCATCGTGACCCTAGCCTGACCCATTTGTCGAACCGAATTTTTCCTTTTAATTTTAACTTAACATTTATATGTGAGTGTTATTAACATGCTTTCAGAACTTAAATATACAGCGGAAGACTTAATAAAATTTTTACATTTATAATATTAGAGTTCTTAAATATACAAACCCAAAAAACTCCAAATACAACTATCCCCAAGACGTGGGGTGATGGGAGAACACAGAACAAGTATTATACTTCACTATCAAAATATTCTTGCAGTATATGTATCTGCAGCAACTCTACACCTGTTCGAGATTTCAATCCCTACTTTCAAACTGCGGCTTCCTTACCTAAAATAGTTAGAATAAATCTGTAATGAGCTAACTTAGCCCAGTAAGTAAATCCCTTTGCTCTGCCATGGGTTAAGGCAGTATAAAAAATGTTCACAAACCAAGATAAACAAGGTTATGCCAATATGATAGCCAATCAAGAAAATGAGATGTCATAATAAAAAGTCACAAAATGTGAAGCAACTGAGCTGACCCCTCAGGCCTAAGACACATCCCATGATAGCAAAAACAATAAATATCCAACGATATCAAGCATATATAAATCATCAATAGGGATCTGACCTATCCAATAAATGTACTGTAGCAATAATAGATAACTGCTCAATATAAGAATACTTCTGGCAAACATATGATCATTGACTGAAATGTAACACGATCATCCTAAATGAATGCAATAATAGATTTGAGCCTCAAATTTTTAGTGGATGGAATTCGATAGGGCCCGGCATACCCTAATCATTATGCCTTTTCAACACCCCCTTTCGAGTGCCTGTCCTCGCAAGTACGCCGACTTACAGATGCATGAATAGCATTCAGAGCTCAATTTTATATATCGTCCCACTTGGACGCTTCATCTTGAATATGATGGACATTGTGACCATATCACAACTCCGCGTATGAATAATATATGGAGATCATAATTTCCACCCAGAATATAAAAATGTGGAATATTCCCGTTCTCACACAGAGAACTATTGCCTCTCTAGGCCTAATATTAAGATGTATAATAGTCACATGATCAAGATATAGAATTCATTTTAACAATATTCACAAACTAGAATAAACATCGAAATGTGAATCAATAACATCTGAATGTATAAAGAAATATAGGTTTTGGCAGTAGCGAGAAATAATTGTGTGACATTGCTAGAACTTTACCACATGCAGAGATCGGAATTTTACTTACTCTTATTGTATCACTAGAAAAGTCAGACTTCTTTCTCCTTCCCTTTTGACGTTCCTATTATTCAAGAAATACATCTTAGTCTATTTTATACATAGTCTATGCTATTCATCAAACTTTATACATTATTTTCATAAGTATCTCATTTGCTAAAATAGATTCTACTATGGAGTATAGAATGTCGAAGAAAGTCGGTTTACGCTTTTACGAACTTCTATTCGGACTTCTATACCGAAAATGGAAAAATGGTCATTTTATACTTTTACGTGTCTTTATTTATCGGAACCTATTTTTGTAAATTGGACTCAGCCGTTGAGTTCAGAATAGCTGAAATAATAAAAACTCACTATTCATTCATTTTAATCGGAGTTTGTATGACTCATGTTTGACTTAAGGGCATTTTGGTAATTTTCTTTTTATAAAATATTTAATTAAATATTTTAATTTATTTACTTTTGGGTCTTTTCATAATAAATCATAAATGTAGGGCCCCTTTTTAATTTCTTAAACCTTTGGGCCAAATTTGAATTTCAGAAATTACTATTCTAAATTGGAATAGCCAAACAGTGGACAAGTCCACAAAATTGAGATAGGCTATCCCTATTCCCATTTAGGTTTTAAATTGATTTATTAAACTCATGCCCAAACACTCCCAATCTCAACTTAAAACACAACACAAAACGACACAATTTTAGTATCTCATATGTACGAGTGGGTCGAGTTTGACCCGAACCCGAACCGCTTCTGACCCAAACCCTAAAAGGGGTTTTCTTCTCCGATGAGTCTCTGATCTCTTCTCCGGCACCGGTGAATTTTTTTTTTTATCACTTTTCAACCTCAGACCAATGAGCTTTTCTTCCTCTTTTCATGAGGATTATCATCATACAATTAGTTTTTCATTTCATTCCACCCAACTCCACGAATTTGGGAAAATCAGTGGGTCTCCGGTAAGACCTGATTTTCTGGTGAGCCATAAAATTCCTATTTCGTGACTTTTGGGCCACAGTTTTCCCCTAATTTTTCTCCTATTCTCTTTCTACACCAAAGAGGAACAATTCCTCATTGTTTATTTCAAGTTTTATACATAAAATTACAATTATCCAATTATCACCCCTAACCTGCAACTAGCTATTTCTGGCTCATTTCTAAACTATTTTTAATGATTCTTTTTGCAAAATTATCTGTATTTCATGCTCTTTCAAACCCTATAACTAAAACAAGCTTTCATGCTTTGAATCTCAAGAACAGAACTTGAATTTTCACTCACCTTGGTTGAGATTTTGGCTCGCAGTTTCCCCATTTTCTTCTATGTTTCTTTCTTCTTCTTCCTTCTATTCTACTTCTGAATCCTCTAATCAACTTTTAATTTCTCTTTTCTTTCTAATTTTTCTCAACAACTCACCTCTATTTATAAACAACTCCACCGCCACCTTTTCTCTCAGCTTCTTCCTTCCTTCCCTCATTCCTTTTTCTTTTCTTCTTTTGTTTTCTGCTTTTTCAATTAATGCAGCCTTGATATTTTATGTGTTATATTTATGTAATATATAAAACACACACTTGTTGCCGACATCTTATTTCCCTCTCTATATTCTACATATTTGTATATATATATATATATATATATATATAACTCTAATTATATATATATATACTTTACTACATATATTGTATTATACATATATACACGTATATATATATACACACACATAATCATATATATATACACATATATATAGATATATGTGTGTATATATTTATGTATTTTCTTGTATATATACATATATACCATATACATATATATATATATATATCCATTTATACATACATCCACATATGTACATATTTGTGTACACATGAATCTCTGTACAGTTCGGTTCCTCGTATAGGTGTTCCCCGGGGCACTTGGGATTGCCCATGAATTACATCATATGTATTCTCAAAACTGTACATCTATCTCATTACAATACTTGTTCGGTTTACAAGTCAATTTTACTTTGGTTGACTCGGTCTATCTTAGGTCAATTGTTACACTTCGGGTCGGGGTGTTACAATTGTAAGTGTTTTACGAAACTCCAAGAGACCATGATTGCTTGAGTAATGCCTCTCTTTTGCCTCTATCAGATGTATGGGTACCTCCTCAGTTTTCCATTAAATGCTTGGTAGCCCTATAAAATAGGAGGAACATGCCCCATTTCAAACTTTATTGGTTATATAAAGGCTAAAAAGTGTGATTTCTGATCAAGGCAATATCTAGTGAACTTAATCTATTTCTCTGACCAACCTAATCCTTCGTCGTGTAGATCAGACTTTACCTTTTTAATTTCTTCCTTCTACCCTTTTCTCTTTTCTTCCTCAATGGCATCCTTGGAGGGTCACAATGAGTCTAGGGTCCTAAACAACTTCAAAATAGGATAGAAATCGGCCATAGAGTGGCCATAATTGATATATTTGGCGATGGGGGTGCCAAGGTAAATGAGGCCAGGGATGAAAAGTCTAGTGCCATTATCCCTATCAGGCTCGAATGTATCAGTGAGATGTACGATTTCCTTAAGAACGTTCAATATTGTATGATCCCTGATCCCCAAGATAAACCACGGAACATAGAGGCCCAAGCGATATACGTGTATCTCAAATGGGTTAAGATTGGGTTTAAGTCCCTTTTCCATCCTTTCTTAAAGGAATTTCTTAAATTTTTTAGACTTGTCCCTACAGACCTCAATATTAACAGTTGGAGGTGCTTGATAGTAATATTGACAATAGAGTTTTGATGAAGTATATGCTTAACGTAATCTAAGCATCAACACAAAAAATAGTGTTTGTTTGGTAATTGAACTATACAATCATGTTTTCCCTTATATGTGAAATTAGAGAATTAATCTTGAGCATAACCAAACAATTACAAAGTATTAAACCCAAATTGATAATCTTTATGGTATTTATACTAAATAATGACACAAATTAACATATGATCTTAGTTGTACATTACATACATAAAGATAGCAAATGTGAAACTTAACTTGTATATTGAATTTATAGACATGACTATTGCGTAATTATGATTAAAATAATGCACTAATATAGGATCATAAAAAGTATTTTGCTATGGCTTGCTTATGAAGATGATATTTAATATCTAAAGTAAGAGTATAGCTAAGAAATAACTAATGCTATAACTTGCTAATGTACTTATGATTAAGATAAATCATTAAATAAGAATAGCTAAGTAATGTGTTTAACATTTTAACAAAAGTATAGAATGTGAAAAATTGTTCAATTAAGGTTAAAAGAAAAATATGAGCACTAAGAGCAAATCTTGATATAGCTCATTACTTCAATAAGTAAATCTTAAAGGTTATAAATCAAGATAGGTATACATTCTCCAAAATGTTGAAACACATAAATAGGCTAAGTTGTTTAATTGCATAATACTAATTGAAATTCAAATATACCTTTGAACATTTGTGTATATGAATAGCCTATTCAAGGTCCTTAAACATGAGTTAAGAATTGGTTAGACAATAACTCATGAAGATCAATATATATAAGTTGTGTATAAGGTTTATCATGTAAAGCTCTAATAAGCACATGCATGAAGTGAAATTGTTAGATTCATGCATATTCAAACAAATGCACAAACTAGTTCTAAGTAATGAAATTCATAAGCTCTTATCAATGAAAAAATGAGCAACTAATATAAGGTCATGATATTTAGGATGTGTCCTTGTAATAACAATGTAAAACTCATATGGATGCATATTTTAGGAAGTCTTTCATGAATAAACAAATGAAGTAAACATAAAATTCATTAATAACTTTATTCTTTAAAATTTAACTGTATAATTGGGCACTTAAATTAAGGTTTATAACATGTATTTAAATATGATCTAACCATGCAATCTGGAAGTATTTGTTTAATCTCGAAACAGGTTACAAATCAAGCAGACAATATAACGAATGAAGCAACAATAAAAATTGGTTAACTAGATCAAGAAAGAGATGACTAATACTTAAAAGGTTCAAGAAAATGAAGAAATCCACTTCAAAGTCAAACTCAAGCAAGTGAATGCACTCAAGCCTAAGGAATCAAGTGAATGCTTTAATTTTTATTATTTTGGTTTTTGAGTGATTCATGATTCTTTGATCAAGACATAATGCTATAAGTATTTAAGTGATCAACTAAAATCAATTACAAAATGATTTTTTAAAAGGAAATATTGATATGCCTTAAGATTTGAAAAATTAAGTAAATCGAAGTTGAAAACTTTAAAATGATTAATTGATCATGAACTTAATGCATTTAATATTTATGTGATCAATTAAAATAAATCATAAAATAATTTTGTAAAGGGCTTTATTGATATACTTTAAGTCTTGAAAAATCAAGTCATTCGAAAATCAGAGCGTTGAACAAAATAGACAATACTGCAAAGCTGTCAAATTCAGTAGACTAAATTGTCAATTCAGTCTACCGAATCATATAAGTCATTTTGTGTAAAAATTGACACTAAAAGATTCAGTTGATTGAATCCAAGAATTAGTCAACTAAATGACCTTTTAACAAATCAACCTCTACCCTTTAGATAAATCAGTCGAGCTCTTCGGTCATGATTCAGTCAACCGAATGATGAGCTCATACGACTGAATTTGTCGATCTGATACTTCGAAAGTAAAATTTTAAACAGATCTAAAACAGGAAAATTACTAGTTTTTGAATCTAATGGCTATATTCTTCAAAGGCCTCTAAATAGAGGTTTTACATATCATTCATTGCTAACAACTCTTGCACATAAATTTTCAATCTTTGTTATTGGCTTTAGATCTAACAACTTCCAAATCTAGATCTAAAAGTTCTCCTCACATTAAATGTTCAGAGCTTATCATTGATCAATCTATAGAACGAGAGCTTTCATTTTACCAAATCCACTCTTCCAAAGAGTATTATTGGTGGTATTTCTTCTTACATCTCATTTGTGGTGAGATTTATGGATAGGTGCTATCCGTATGAGAAAGATGGGGTTTTGCTGAGATAAAAGGATTGAGGTCTTTGCTTTGAGATAAAAAGGTTGCGGTCTTCGCTTTTTAAACATTTGGTCTCCACTTACAAAGAGGTCGCTATAATGAAAAAACTCAAGTGGGGATGCTTGAGTCGAGGACGTAGAAAGTTTTCTGAACCTCGTAAAAATATTGTGTTTGAATTTCTTCTCCCTACTATATTTTACTTTCTTTCACTTTAATTGTTTTATATTTTTAAGATTGTAAAATTTATCAATATTTACAAAATACCCTATTCACCCTCCTCTAGGGTAAAGATCTGGGCAAGAAGTATACATAGTTTTAGGCACTAAAAATGGTGTAAGATTAGATATGGATCTAGTAAGGTGTGGAATAGACCTAAAAAATGCCTAATAGGGGTTTTACTATATGTTTTTTTGTTAGCCCTCATCACAAAACATTATCCAATGGACTAATGTTTTATCCAAGTGACAATGCAAATAGGTTATCTAGGTCAACAAAGATTGTTGACCAAGAAATCACAAAAGTACAACAAGCTAAAAGATTCCACTTAATAATATGCTCCAAAGCAAAAATCAAAACATATGGAATGCTCTCATGATGATTTAAGCAACTAGACACACTCAAGCCCAATGATTAAAGTGAAGACTTTCATTTTTCTTATTTTGGGTTTTGAGTTTGAAGTGACGTATGATTAGATTGATCATTGGTCGTACGCTCTTACTATTTAAAATGATAATCTGAGAACTAACCTTAAAATATTTTTCAAAACAAAATATTTCATACCTTAAGTTTTGAAAAGATCAAAAGGTTTTGATAAAAGTACACTAAGAGAAATAAACTAGAAGACACTCATTGTCTAAACCAGTCGACCAGTTCATAAAACCAGTCAACTGATTCTTAAAGTTTATTTTTACACTGATCAAACCAGTCGACTGATCCATAGAACCAGTCGACTAAGTAATGCTTTACAAAATAGCCTAAAGACCCATTGTCTATATTAGTCGACCTTTAAGGAAAATCAATCGACTGTCTTTCAAGGCAAAATAGTGTACAAACAAACCAGTCGACTAATTTATAGAATCAATCAATTAAGTAACCATTTTAATGTACTGCCTGAATATACTATCCAAATCAGTCAACCTAAAGGAAATATCAGTCAAACATTTCTCAAAGGCAAAATAGTGTACAAATAGATCTAGTCAACTGATCTATAGAACTAATTGATTGATTGTTCTAAACCAAATGAACCCCAAACCCTTTGGACAAACTAGTTGACCTAATTAGTCCACTAGTCCTCATTATAGTCGATTGATTGATGATTCAGTCGACTGATTTTGTCGATCTGACAATCATAAATTCAAATTTTGAACAGACAAAAATGGGAAAAATGACTATTTTTTAAAAGCAACAAACATATTCTTTAAATGGCTATAAATAGAGGTTCTCTAGGGCTTTCTAAGCCATCACTTACAAGCTTACACTCTTACATCTTTGTTATTTGGTAAATATCTTTATATCATCTTATTGCGGTGAGAATTGTGGGTAGGTGCTACTCGGTGAGGCAAAATGATATATTTTGCTGGGATAATAGGGTTATGGTCTTTGCATCGTAAAATTTTGGTCTCCACCTACAAGAAGGTCACAATAATGGAAAAACTCAAGTGGGGATACTTAAGTCGAGGACGTATGAAGTTTTTCGAACATTGAAAATTGTTGTGTTTGCTCTCTCTCTCTCTCTCTCTTTATTATTTATTGTGCATTTACAGCTTTAATTTTTAAAGTTAAAAAAAAAAAAAAAAAACCAATATTTACAATATACCCTATTCACTCCCCTCCCATCTAAGGTAAATATCTAGGCAACAAGTGGTATCAGAGTCTTGTCTCTTGTAAAATAGAGTGAACACTCTAAGAGAAAAGATATGACAAATATTGTAGGAACCGTCTTCTCCGAAGGGCAATCGACAAACATACCCTCTCTATTTAATAGTCAAAACTATACTTATTGAAAGACTAGAATGAAGATCTATCTTTAAGCCTTAGACTATGAAATATGGAAGGTAATTACAAATAGGCTTCATATTCTTATAAAGTCTGAAAGTTCTACTAGCACCACCAAGGTTGCTAAGGAAGAACAAGAATGGGATGAAAAGGATCTCAAACTTATTCAAATAAATGTTAGGGAAATGATTAATTTATATTGTGGCTTAGATGCAAATGAATTCAATAGAATCTCTAGTTGCAAATCTGCAAAGGAGATATGGGACAAACTTAAAGTTACAAATAAAGGTACAAATCAAGTCAAAGAATCTAAAATTAGAATGCTAGTTCATAAGTATGAACTATTTAAGGTAAATGATTGTGAGTCCATACCAGAAATGTTTACTCGTTTTACTAATATTATTAATTCTTTGAAAGCTCTTGGAAAAAGTTATACTACCGTTGAAATTGTGAGAAAAATTCTTACATTTCTTCCAAAGACATGGGAAGCCAAAGTGACAACCATTCAAGAAGCAAATGATCTCAATAAGTTAAGCCTTGATAAGTTCCTCGGATCTCTCATGAGTCATGAGCTTATCAAAAGAAGTCATTAAGAAGAGGATAAACCAAAGAATAACCTTACTCTTAAATCCTCATTTCATACAAATGAAGATGAAGGAGATGATCGAGGAAGTGATGAAGATGTTGCCTTCATCATAAGAAAATTCAAAAGCTACCTAAGAAGGAAACAACAAAAATGGGAATCAAGCAAGAAGGAACCTCCAACTTACTATGAGTGTCATAAACCAAGACATATAAAGGCGGAATGTCCTCAACTCAAAGGAGAATAAAGATGATCCAAGAAGAAGGCAATGAAAGCTACTTGGGATGAATCAGACGAGAAATAAAGTGACGAAAAAGTAGCCAACTTTTATCTCATGGCTCATAAGGATAAGGTAAACTCTAATCATAACTCATCTCCTTCCTATGAAAAATTGGAAAATACCTTTGAAGAATTTCATGATTAACTTAAGAAAATCCTTTTTAAAAACAAGGATCTTAAAAAGAAAATTTCCTCTCTTTCAAAAGATTTTCAAGTTTCAAATGATCAAAATGAAATTTTTAAAAAAAGAAACAAATTACTTGATTTTAAAAAATAAAGATTTTAAGGAAGAAAACTCATATGTCAAGAAAAAAGGCAGATGATCTAAATTTCACCATAAAAAAATTTACCAAAGGAAGTGGGATTTTGGATAAAATCATCTCATAACAAAGATGTGTTTTTGATAAAGCGAGTTTGGGATATAATGCTCATACCAAGTAAAAGTCTTATCAAAACTTCTTTGTAAAAGCCTCTAGTTCACAAGCAACCATTGATGCTCAATCTTCAAGAAAATCTAAAAAATGCATAAAAGAAAAAGATAAAGGTCATGGTTGGATAGAAACTCAAACTGAGTTTCACAAATCACCTTTGTTCAAAACAGTGTTTGGATACATTGTATCCAAATTATTTTCAAACCACTTTTTCATCTCTTCAATAATATGCCATATCTGAAAATATCTCTACCTTGTCTCCATCAAAGCTCTTTATACTCAGAGAAAATTAAAAGCTGTGCATAGTCTTTTTTGATTTGGATTTATTTCCGTTGAACACCACCGACACTATTCATTGTCTCTCTCTCTCTGTCTTGCATCCAACTGCAACGACTTCTACTTGATCTCTCTCTCTCTCTCTTACACCCAGTGATAATCAACACCGTCAATCTCTTACATCGCCACGATTGTTTCCCCCATCGACTCGTTCTCTCTACCTCTTATTTGCGTTTTCCATCAATTTCTTGGCCCGATTTGAAGATCTCGTTCAACTTGAGAAAAACTGGTTTTGGTGTATAGATTTGAAGATCGCGTTCCAAGATCTGAATAAACGTCTTCCGCAGTTCCTTTATCCGAGATTTAGATCTCGTTCCACCCTTTTCTCTCTCACCCATCGACGAAGCCACCAGTGATCTTCACATCTCTGATGCTAACAAGAGGGCAAAAGAGAAAGCAAGCAGAAGCTATAGACGATACCGAGCATAGCTACACCGACGAGAACCAAGTCCCAGTACCACCATCACCGTTCAAGAAGGTATGAAAACCCCTGATCAATTTTTTTTTTTCCAGCATGAACTGTCGCAACCTCTGTCATTCATATATCATTCAATACGGAATATATATAAATATATATAAATCGTATTACATGCTTTGGGAAAGGCTGTTTAACAAGATTCCATAAATTACTTGGCACAAATTTAATTATCAAGGCTGTTTAACAAGGCTGTTTAACAAGGCATAAAAAGTTTGAATATATTTAACAAGGTTGTTTAACAAGATTCCACAAATTTAATTCTATAAATATATAAAATTTTTCCATAAATTAAAACGTAGAGTTGGGCACTGTTGGCATTCTTAAATCTTAATTACTTGGCAACAATATATTAACTGAACATTTTCCGACATTGGTAAAGGTTGAAATCTGAATCACTTTTTTTTTTTTTTCTTCTTGTTTTTACCATAACATGATTCCATGATTTTTCTTGTTTTCCTGGGACATATGGGCTTCATGATTTGAATTTTTACAAAATTCAATTGTGAGAATAATTTTTTTTTTCTTTGTAAATTATCACTATATTATTATATGTTTTGGTTTTTTTTTTTTGGTTGATATATTCTGTCATTCCATGAATTTTTTATCAACAATATATGACCACACTTGCATGAGTTCTTAGGCTAAGATTGTACATGAGAGGATTTCAAGTAGAAAACTTCAGTGATTGACATATTGGGTGAAACAAGTTTGTAGAATCCGAAGATTTTTTTTTTTTTTATTACTTTGGGGATTGCAATAATTGACTGTGTTTGGGTGAACTATAATGTGTAATTACTGCTTTGTATACACAAATTATCTTCACCAATTACCACAATTGCTTTAGATGTCGAAACAATTCGATGAATTTGAAGATTCTGTGAACTGGCCTCCAAGGATGGAGGAAACATTTATAAGAATGATGGTGGATGAGGTTCAAAAGAACCCTGTACAGACCAGTAGTTTTAATAACCGTATGTGGCAGAAGCTAGACGAATAACTTTTTAATTTGTTTGGCAAGCGGTACACGGTGCAAAAATTGAAAACAAAGTACAGTCGGCTTAAAATGAAATATCGGGAGTTCACAACACTGTTGGGGCCAAACGTTTCTGGATTCGGTTGGGATCCTGAAACAAACATTGTCACTGCCACTAAAGACGTATGGCAGAGACATCTTCAGGTATCTACTGCAATCTAATTTGTATCCCCATAAAAGTCAATTTTTGCACCGTCCAAAGTTTGTAGATATGTTGGTTAACATGTTGCCATTTCACGTATGTAGACTTATCCTAAAGCACGCCAATTTCGACGCAAAGGGTGTGACCATTATAATTTACTGTGTATAATTTTCAACAATACCAACGCAAGTGAGTCTTTAGCCAGGTCATCATCCCAGTTGCCACCAAATTCAGATAAGGAGAGGGATTTAGAGGAGGAATTTATGGGGGGTGCGGCTCACGACATTCATAATACCGGTATGCCAGATGCCTCTCCGTTGGCTGGAAAACGTGTTTCCAACAGTGGTAAACGTGCTGCTAGTGGGAAATCAAGTGGTAAAGTTAGTAAATGTAGTAAGATGTCTAGTATGGACATCGCATTAGAAGCATTTACAGATTTTGCTAATGCCCGCAAGAAGCAAATAAAAGGCAATACCACTGCTGTTGAAGCTTCCTCCAACTTAAAAGATTGGTACTCAATTCAAGCTTGTATGGATGCATTGAATAGTTTTGAAGATGTGGACTATGGTCAGTATATAAAGGCAACAAAGTCTTTCTCCGATGACAACTGGCGGGTCATGTTTATAGAAATGCGAGCATCCATGAAGCTGAAATGGGTTCAGAGCTTGTAGGGAGAGTACTGGACACAATAACTTATTTTATTAATTGTATTAGTTTGTACTGTTTATTTTTTCAAACCCTGTAGTTTAAGGCAGCTTAAAATCATACAGTTTAACTATGGATTTCTGTTTTTGGTGCCTTTGTTAGTGAAGCAAATATATAGAGGGTGAAAGTACGGGTCCCATTTACAAATTTGTTGGATTGTTTTCTCTATGGATATGGGAATTTATGCAAGCATGAAAAATTCTAATTTTACCAAAGAAAACTAGCTACATCTGCATAATAATATTTATAATCAATAAAGAAAACATTCAGATATTGGATGTGGAAATAGAAAACTTCAATCATGATGCTATTATATTTCTTGTGCAATAGAATTTCATATCTATGCAAGAGAATTCTAGTGTCACCTATTTCAAATGACACTAGAGGTTATTTATCTCTGGAGATCTATGTACTTGCCACTTTAATTAGAATTATGTTCAAAATTATGGATATAGATTTAGAGATTCTACCATTTGTACCCATGTTGAATGTAGATATGGAAGTGTCTGGCTATCAAAGTTTTTGCTTACATCTTGTTTCTGCACTTCAGTACCACATAGCATAATCAATTATGTTTTTTTTAAAAAAAAAAATTCATATTGTTTTCTGGCTATCAAGTTTCTCTTCATCACTGGGTTCTGGTTAAAGCCTGCCTTTATGAGCTTGATTTTGGTGCTTGCAGTGCAGAGCAAGAAGGGATAAAAGCAAATCCGATTGAAGTAAGTCAATTTGTTGATTTCATCAAACGAAACAAACTCCAGACTGAGAGCTTCTTTATTGGAGCAAACCAATGTGAGTTATGCTGCAGTTGTGAATATAATTCCAGATACTTTAGCTCAATCAGCAACTGACTTAATATGGAATCACATGACATATATTTTTGTTTTGTTAAAATTTTTACAAAATTGTTCAAGTCCTTATATTTTTGTAAAAGGAAAAACAATAATCTTGAATTGAATTAACTTTTGTAGCCGAAGAGAGTGCACAGAAAAAATTCTGTATGTTTTTAAATAAATTTCTTTAAATATCATGGAGTAAAAATTTTCTTTTTGTTTAATAATTGAATGTGATTTTTACTTTTTGTCAAAAAATAAATATATATATATATATTTTTAATTTTCAACATTTGCAATAGAACTGAGAGATTTCTCTGTGCACGCAATTGGATGTGCTCTTAATTAACCACTTATTGAGCACACTAGGACTTATTAAGCTGTCTAGTATTTAGGATTAAAAAAGAAAAAGAACTGAGAAATTGATGTAAAATAACCAACTTCTCTCATGCTCTTTCTCATATTATAAATTATACTTGCTGCCTTTTCACATTGCAATTTCTTTTTTTATCATGAAATAATCACTTGAGTACAGTCAAACAAAAATTTAAGAATATATATACATATATATATATATATATATATATTAATCTAAATTAATTAGGATCACGGACATGAACCCTGAGGTCAATAAAGACCAGGTGAACCAAATGGTTTATCCATCCAAATCAATCATTTAAAAGATCACAAATGCTGGTGTGAAATGCACAATATAAAATTATAAGCAAATCTCAACTCGTTTCTACCAAATTAACACCCTAAAACATTAAGCAATGGATGACAGCAGATTAAATCTTGTTTGGAATCGGTATAATTCTAACATCTGCGCTAAAACCTTAACCCAAACTACTGAACTAATTTCTAGACATGTCACTGTATATATGGAATAGGTTAATAAATTACTGCTTTGTAATAAATATTCTTCATGGAATGATAGGTCCATATATATGAGAGTGATTAGTGTGATTATGTGTGGGGTGAGTGGTGGCTCAATGCAATTTGGTGATGTTACCCCATATAGACCCAATCACAAAATTAAAGAGAGTTTGACTTATTTAGATCATATACAGATTGTTGTGGAATAGTGAGATTGGTTTATTGTTAATAAAATATGAGTTTATATTGCAGCAAATTTGATCTTCTTCCTCTTAATAATCGTTGACTTGATTTTTTTCTACTTGCTCTAGATTCTACAAAGTATATTGGAGTATTTTAGATATAATAATTGGAATCAGTCTTTGAGCTTTGTTTCAATTTTAGGATAATTTATCAAAGTTTTGTCATAATCATGAATTATTGAAGTTATAATTATTTGCTAGAAGGCCCAAGCATCTAATTAATCAGTCTTCTTTATTGGTAGCTTGATACTACCAGCTGACAAAACACTGTGTATTACAATAAGAACAATATAATCTCTGAAATCAAATAATAACTGACTTTATAATTAATGAAAAAAATCATAAATTACTTATAAATAGAAAAGATAAATGATAATAAATTAATAAATAAAGAACAAAAATGAAAATTAGATAAAATTATAAATTAAACACGATAAAAATATAAACACGATAAATAATAAAAGAATCATAATTAAAAAATAAAAACTTACATATGTGAACTATTTCATAAATTATTTTCATGTACATTTCATAAATAATAAAAGAATAATAATTAACTTTTTTAATGACTTTTATATATTATATTATTAAAAATGTTATAATTACTTATATAAAATGAATAAGTTAACAGATTTATGAAATTCTTGAGTCCTCAGGGTGTGAACATTTGTTTTTGTCTAACTATATATTTAATGCAGTAAAATGTCTTCAGAGCCTTCAACTGAATCTGATACAGAGGATGTAGATATGATGATGAGATTTCTTATGTTAAATCAAATGCATAATCAACTGACAAATAGTCTTCTAAAGCAACCATGTAGGACATCGGCCTTAACAAGGGTTGAGTATGTACATGAGTTATTATCTGGTCGCCCAACGCGAATATATGACATGCTGCGAATGGATGCACCTACTTTCATATCACTTTGTAACACATTAAGGAACGGGTTCCTTGATGAAGGTCCTCATCGTCATGTGCGAATTGAAGAATCGTTAGCAATATTCTTGCTAACTGTAGGTCATAGTACTAGGCAAAGAGTTGTGACTGAAAGATTTCAACATTCAAATGAAACAATAAATCGTCATATCAAATGGGTTATGAGGGCTTTGGCTAAATTAGGAGTGTTAATAATTCGACTGAAGGACCCTTACGAAACAGCCCTAGAAATTGTGGGAAATCCGAAGTTTAACCCATATTTTCTGGTATGTACCATGATTTAATTACACAGCGATTAACATTTCATTCAGCTGTGATTATTTTTTTCATACTTCTCGTATATTGATAGGATTGCCTGGGTGCAATTGACGGAACGCATATATCTGCATGGGCACCTGCTTCGAAACAGACAGCATTTCGAGGGCGTAAATCAATAGTCACACAAAATGTGTTGGCTGCCTGTTCTTTTGATATGCTATTCACTTTTGTATACACAAGTTGGGAGGGTAGTGTACATGATTCTCGTGTATTCTTAAATGCTATAACATCGCCTGAAGTCAAATTTCCTATGCCACCTGCTGGTAAGAAAATGTGTACCACTACGCTCAATTAGTATTAAAGATCTAAAACAATCTATATACAATTTTTTTTCTAACCTATAAATGATTAAATATTTTTTTTTGGTTTATTAGGTAAATATTACGTAGTTGATGCTGGATTCACCAATGTGGGTGGATTTTTATCCTCATATCGTGGTGAGAGAGACCACATGCAAGAATTTCGAGGCAGGACTCGTGCATTTAGTGGGCATCGGGAGTTATTTAATTATAGACATTCCTCTTTGCGTAATGTAATTGAGAGAAGTTTTGGCATATTGAAGGCCCGTTTTCCGCTACTTAAGAGTATGCCAAATTAGAAGCTCGTTCAGCAGGGAGCATTAGTGGTAGCTTGTTGCACAATTCATAACTTTATTCGGTTAAATGCAAGTGCAGACGGACTATTTGTTGAATTTCAAGCAAATGACATAGAGTTAGAGATGACTAATCATCCTCCTTATTCTGATGTTGACATGTCACAAGAACAAATGAATGCTATGATGCGCTTACGCGATGACATAGCCATGCAAATGTGGTTTAATTATGTAAGCAATAATTAAGGAGCAGTATCTATATTTATATTAACTGTTTTTATAATTTGGTTAACATATAGTCAATTTTGCCTTTTCATGTTAGTTTATTTTAAACTAACTTAAAATATGTTGGATGCATTTAATATTGAATCGTATAAATTAATATATCATACGTTGAAGAAAAAATAAACCTAAAAATATGTTGAATTTATTTATTTCATAAATTAATTTTGAATAAACGAATTAAGAGTTAAGCTTGAGTAATTTAATATTTTATATAATATAAAAATATTTATTTATTTATTAAATTAAATTAATAAAATTTACAATATGTTTGGACTTAATAAAGTATAAGTTGTCATTGGACAGAGGTAAATAATACATCTTGTTTTTGGTATTCAGAAAATTTTATATCCAAACGCATTTTCATAATTTTTAACTCAGAATTTAAATTCTGATTAACATAACCAAACGCATTTTTGCAGTTTTTAAAAATCAATTACAAAATTCTGAAACACATTTCAGAAAAAATTTTCAAAAAATTATATCTGAATCACTATCCAAACGCAGCCAAAATGATTTGTGTTCCGAAAGGAACATTTACACCTAAGACCAACCCTCAAGGACCCAAGAAGGTTTGGGTCCCAAAAGGAGTTACTTGAGTTACTTTTGTAGGCGTGCTTGAAGTCCTCCTCAAGCAAATATAAATGGTTCCTTAATAGTAGATGCTCAAGGCACATGACCAGAGACAAGACCAAGTTCACATCCCTCACCACAAAAGATGGTGAATATGTGAGTTTTAGAGACACCTCAAAAAGTAAAATCATTGGCCTTGGAAGCATAGGTAAATATTCTTCTTTATCTATTGAAAATGTGCTTATTGTTGATGACTTGAAACATAACTTGCTAAGCATTAGTCAACTATGTGATAAAGGTTATGTTGTCACTTTTGAAGCCAACAAATTTTTAATTAAATATGCATGCGATCTTGAAAATACCTTATATGTTGCATATAGGGATAACAACATCTCTTGCATTAACTTTGATGAAATTGTATCACAAAATGTAAAATGTTTTGCAGTCATAAATGAAGAGTAGTTGGTTATGGCATAAAAGACTAGGCCATGCAAGTATGGACTTGACCTCCAACTTCTCTAAACATAAGTTAGTTAGAAGTTTATCCAAAACCAAATTTATAAAAGATGGCATATGTGGAGCTTGCCAACAAAGAAAAAAAAAGTAAATCCCTCTTTCAAAAAGAAGAATGATATTTCAACAAATAGATCATTACAACTATTACATTTAGATCTATTCGGACCTACTAGAGTTGCAAGTCCAGGAAGTAAACATTATGCATTTCTTATCATGGATGACTATTCAAGGTACAATTGGGTATTATTCCTCTCTCACAAAGATGAGGCACATGAAATCTTTACAAAATTATGTAGACGAATCCAAAGTGAAAATGGATACTCTATTAATAATGTTAGAAGTGATAGGGGTAAAGAATTCGATAATAAAAACATAGAAAAATATTGTGATGAATGCAGAATTGGTCACAATTTTTCAGCTCTTAAAACACCTCAACAAAATGGAATAGTTAAAAGGAAAAATAGATCACTTCAAGAAATGGCTAGAACAACACTTAATGAATATAACTTACCTAAATACTTTTGGGTTGAAGTAGTAAACACTGATTGTTATGTAATAAATAGAGTGATTATAAGACCAAAACTTAATAAAACTCCCTATGAACTTTGGAATAGCAAAAAAATAATCATTAACTACTTTCATGTATTTGGATGTAAGTGCTATGTCCTAAATGACAAATAAAACTCAGGAAAGTTTGATGCTAAATTATATGAAGGGATCTTCTTAGGATACTTCCAACATAAGCAAATCATATAGAATATTTAACAAAAAAACTCTAACCTTAGAAGAATCCATGCATGTTGTGTTTGAAGAATCTTATCCTCACTCCTAAAAAAAGAATGGAGATGATGATAATAATGTACAAAATGATTCAAATACAAATAAACCACTTCAAAACAATAATGAAAATCATCAATATTTTGAAAATGAAAAAGAAGATGACATAGAAAATGAAATGGTAACTTAAGATATTAGATTAGATCCTTCTAAAGAATGAAAGTTTGTCAAAGATCCCCCTAAAGACCAAATTATTGGTAAACCAACTCAAAGAGTTGCTACTAGAGCATCATTGACAAATGTATGCAACAATCTAGCATTTATAAATCAAATGAAACCGAAAAACATTCAAGAAGTTGAAAATGATGAATATTGGATATTAGCTATACAAGAAGAATTAAATCAATTCGAAAGAAACAACGTTTGGAAATTAGTTCTTAGACCTAGAAAACAAAATGTAATTGGAACTAAATGGGTCTTTAGAAACAAGAAAGATGAAAAAGGAAACATAACTAGAAACAAAGCTAGATTAATAGCCCCAAGATACAACTAAGAAGAGGGCATTGATTATGAAGAAACTTTTTTCCCAGTTGCTAGGTTAGAAGCCATAAGAATGCTACTTACCTTTGCATGCCATAAAGGGTTTAAGCTTTGTCAAATGGATGTAAAAAGTGCATTCTTAAATGGATTTATTTTCGAGGAAGTATATGTTGAACAACCTCCCGGATTTGAAAATCATGAAAAGCCAAATCGTGTTTACAAATTATTTAAGGGTCTCTATGGTTTAAAGCAAGTTTCTAAGACTTAGTGAATTCCTCACTAAAAATTAATTTACTAAAGGAAAAGTAGATACTACTTTGTTTATTAAAGCAAAAGGGAAAAAAAATCCTCATTGTGCAAATATATGTGAATGACATTATATTTGCTCCAAAAATGAAGATTTATGCAAGGAGTTTGCCAAGTGCATGCAAGATGAATTTGAAATGAGCATGATGGAAGAATTAAATTTCTTCTTAGGATTACAAATAAAATAATCAAAAGAATGAATATTTATTAATCAATCTAAGTATATCAAAGAACTACTTAAAAGATTTGAAATGGAAGAAACAAAATCCTTTAGTACTCCCATGAAGCGCTACTACCAAACTTAAGAAAAACGATAAAGAAAATGATGTTGAGATTAAAAAATATAGAGGGATGATTAGAAGTCTCTGGTATCTCACAGCAAGTAGACCAGATATTATGTTTAGTGTATGTTTGTGTGCAAGATTTCAATCTTGTCCCAAGGAATTATACTTAAGAACTATTAAAAAAAAAAATTAGATACCTACTAGGAACAATTAATATAGGGCTATTTTATCCTAAAAACACCTCATTTGATCCATTAAGCTATTCGGACGCTAATTTTATTGGTTGCAGAATTGATGGAAAAATTACAATTGGAACTTGTCATTTTCTAGGAAATGCCCTTGTATCTTGGTTTAGCAAAAAGCAAAATTTTGTATCTTTGTCCACGACCGAAGCAGAATATGTGTTAGCTAGAAGTTGTTGTGCTCAAACTTTATACATGAAGAAACAACTTCAAGACTTTAAGCTTAACTATGATCTAATACCAATTAAGTGTGATAACACTAATGCAATTAACACAAGTAAAAACCTAAATCCAACACTCTAGAACTAAACACAGAGAAATTAGACATCATTTCCTTAGACATCATGTGCAAAATGGTGATGTAATCCTTGAATTCATTGATACAAACCATCAATTAGCAGATATATTCACCAAACCACTCTAAAGAGGAGAGATTTTACTTTATTAGAAGAGAAGCTATGAATGAAAATTTTGGTATTATAATATCATATTTAACCTGTAAAATACTACCATATATATCATTTTATTTATTTTTGAAAACTAAATAACATTACTTTTTATATATTTTAGATATAAAAACCTATTCGCTTGTCGAATTTCAAATATTTTATAAATCAACATTGGATCCTTCCATAAATGGATTAAAAATCTCATCAAATCAGTAGGGACACAATATTTATAAACTAAACATAGATTAAAATTAATGTAATTTAACAATTTTTATAAAAAAACAAATTAATTAAACAACCCAATATATTAAAATAAATCTCATCCACTAACTTCTGATCACCAAGAGTCATAATGTAGGAGAAAGTCAATGACAGCTATGATTTCCTTATCCTATATTGTGGGTGGGTCCACTTACAACAGAACAAAAACAAAGAGTAAAGTTGCATTAATTGCCCTTTTAAGGTGAGGTGAGGACTGGACTTAAAACAACCGGACATCCAAGTAAGTTCTCTCGTCTTGGATTCTAGCATGCTTTACTAAGTAACATTATTTCTTTACTTATTTAACTCCAAAAAAAAATTTATGCTAATAACTATTAAAATCTAATTTTAATTAACGCAATTCTTTGAAAGCTAAAGTCTCACGCCAACACTCCTTACATTATAATAACTTATATTTAGTTTAATTTTATGATTGTTAAAGAATTGTCGATCGAAAGCGATAAGACTTAGTAATATTACCGAAAAAAATAGGATTTAAGTTAGTAGGAATTGAGTAACATTAATCCTAACAATTCGTTAAGACTTTAAAAAATAGAAAAAAAGTTCCTCTTGGACTTCTATGAGGTGTAAACATGCTATATATATATATATATTATAATAACAACAAACATTACATGAGTTCCTAAGATTTCAGGTTTAACTTCCATCCGAAGACTATCTATTTAGGAAGAAATTATATATTGAATAGAATGTGCTACTTAAAATGTAAGTCTCACATTGTTTACTCACACATATGTGAAGATCATTTCTTCTCCATGTGAATGTGCATGTGTACATATATATATATATATATATATATATCATTAATATAAGAGTCCCACCAGAGCACTGGTCCTTCAACCATAGTATCTATTTATTATCCCTAGTGGTATATTCTTTAATACAAGGCCTCGAATCCATAACAAATCAGTTCCAATGGTTAAGTTGATTGCATAAATTAATATTTCTAAATTTTATATCTAAACAAGATCCATCTTTAGCTTTGACCAACCATATAGTGGGCCTTTCATGTCCTTAATATTTCAATTCTGCCTACCTCAGTTTCAAATATATAACTTGTAAATGTATGTTACAATATTGCATACATATATGAAAAATAAGTTACACTGTTTTCACACTGAAACATCTACTAGTTTTTTTTTTTCTTCTTCTATCTTAACAATCTACTACATTATAATTCTTAATTTTTACATTAAAGTTGGGAAAACAAAAAGAGCTATACATATATGTATAGACTCATGAAAATTCAAATTGAAGGATATCATCAAAATCACCCACAGTTCCCACCATAATATCCATATCCAAACTGTGAGTGCTTGCAGTACACGAATACACCCCAGAAGAAATCACATCACCGTGATCAGATCCTGATGACAACACTGTTATGGGCCCAGATGATTCGAATGCCGTCAGATCAGGCGACATAAGAAAATCAGACGACTGATGATTTGAGAGTAGGCATCTCATCCTTGTTCTCCTGTTTTATCAAGGAGAAAGATGTTAAAAATGGATCATTTGGCTTGTCGTTTGATCCAAAGCTGAGTAAAATTGAAGACCGATCCCTAGGAGTTGAATCTAATAGTATCTGAGGAGCTTTTAGATTCTTGCATTTGTGATGCCCATTGTACGTGGTACGATACATGGGAGTTTCGTCTTCTGTTCTTTGCACCTGTTTGGTTGCTGCGCAACCTTGATCATACTTGTGAGTACACCTATAGTAGTTCCTGCACATCAAAAACTGTAATTAGATAGGTTTCCCAACACTAAAATCAATAAATATATATATATGTGTGTGTGTGTGTGTGTGTGTATTAGGACAGTCAATTGTTGAATTGAGACTTTAAAAATCAAGTGTTTGAATCCTAAAAATAGTCTAATCGCTCAGGAAAAGACGCATATGTTTTACCCTAAAGGTCATATATATCTATATATATATATATATATATATGTATAGAAGATTATTCAAATGAAAGAATCAAATAACCTTGGGTGTTTGGCGTTGAGGATTAGTTTTTGTCCATATTTTCTCCATGCATGGCCATCGTCAATCAAAGTAGTAGTAAGTGTTGTCCATGTCTGCGCTGTTTTTCTGCATGTGATAAATTCAATCATTTGTTAACAACTTTATACTATACATGAAAGCCTACCAAATATATATATATATAAACACATTCACACACACACACACACACACACACATATATATATATATATAGACGTTTAGAAAAGAGATTCAACGAATAAGAGTTGGAAGCCGTATAAATCCAAAATTAGAGGTGAGGATTTGATGAGGGATATAATTGTCATTCAAGCACAAGGATCTCATCCTTGACTTGGAGCAAACGGCCGGATATTAAGAACATTTTCTACATGAATTGACGAAGTTATCTCTATTAGTCCTAAAAAGACTGAAATGACCCTCGAAAAACATAGAATAAAAAAAAAATAAACAGTGAAATCAAATTAATCACCTTCTCTTGTAACATCCTCTCCGATCTTTTGATGCCGAGGTCTTGCTACTGTCCCCGGAATCTTCAGACTTCCGACCATCCCAACAAGGCGATCCCAGGTGGGTAGTCGCCGGAAATTGGGAGAGCTCATCGGAAGTGTTACAATTCCTGAATATGGAAAGAGTCTCCGTGAAAGAACCCAAGACTTTGAGAACAAGATCGTCGGCCGACGGCAAGGAGCCATCATCTCCGGTGGGTTTGCTAAGCATGTCTCGAAGTTGCTTAGCGAATTCGCGGCCTCGAACAAGCTCTTTGATGGCCTTTTCCCGATCGGCAGGCAAGTTTTCAGGCCAAAACGAGGAGTCCATTAATGGCGCTGTGTGCTTCTCTCTTGAGCTCTCTCCGCTAGACTAAGGTAAAGAAAAGGGTGGAGCTTTTTATGCGAGCGCACAAGACTTAGGCAAGTGCTGGGAAGCTTGCGACCCAATTAATTTCCACACTTCAATCCCCACGCGCGCGTCAGCGCTTGCACTTAATTATAGAGGGATAATTACACTCATGATAGTGAGAATTATAGAATTTTCTCATTTTCAATAATTACACTACCTTCTTTTTATAAGCATTATTTAAAAAAATTACATTAATAAAAAATAAAAATTTATTATTTTATTCTCAAAAAGATTGCACTTATTACTTTTTTTTTATAATATTTGATAAGGATAAATTACACTGATTTTTCTTGAAATTTTTGATAATTACACTGATCATTTTTAAAATTATACTAATTAGAAGAAAAGATCAATGTAATTTTTCTAAAAAAAAATTAACTGAAATGAAATATTTGTATATTCTCAAAAAAGATTACACTTTTTACTCTCTCTAATATTTGATAATTATAAAAATTTCTCCCATCTCTTAAAAAATAAAAAAAATATATTAGAATATGTAAATGTATTTTAATCATATAAAAAATTATTATAGTTAATAAGAAATCTTTTAGGAACTATATGAAGAGAATTTATATATTATTAGAATAATAAAAGAGAGTCTAAGTATAATTTGAGGCAATACAAGAAATGTCTGGGTAATGGCAAGTAAATCAAGAAAAGTGAGTATAATTAATTATATAATTAAAAAAGTTATGGTATGAGGTTCGGGCTTTTCACGCGTTATACAGTGAGTACGGTTAATGGCGTGACGTTAGTGGTCCTATGTCACGCTATTAGCGTCACCACCTCGTGCCACCTGGCAGAAATAATATAATATTACAAGTTGTTTTTTTAAGGTTTAATATAAAATTACAGGTTGATTGTCTTATTTTATGTCTTTAACTTTGTTAATATGACTGTAATGGCCTTACTATCCAGGTTCCTAGACCAGACTTTCCCAGGTAAAGTGGTAATTAAGGAATGGGTGGAAGGGTATTTTGACTTTAATAATACGACGACACATTGGTAGTTAAAAATCTGGGAGGCACTCTGTTTCCAGAATGGATTCGGATAACCATTCACGTGGAGTGATAAATAGATGTGAAGTTCATCATTCTCAATGGAGAGTACAAATCGTACCACTCCATTTCTCTCTGTCTAGCTGGATGCCATTGGGAATATTAATGTCATGCCTCACATACACCAACCATGGAGGATGATTTCCTTTTTTTTTAGGAATTTTTTTAGCAAAATTGCACGAATTAAATTAAGTTTTATTTTTAATCTGATCTAAGATAGATTATTTATGTTAGAATTAGAGAAATCACGATGGCCGGAACTAAACTAGGAAATTCAGGAATGAATTTAATCTTCTTACGGCCTAGCTCCAAAGAGATTTTTATTCTACGAGAATTAAACTCTTGACTTGTGTTGATAAGGCACTTTTCATGACTCGCTCTTCCATGATTTTGAGGTTACAAATTTAAATTATATAAACAGTCTCTATTTGTATGTAGATGTGTCAATTTGTATTATCGTGTAGTATTTGAATCGTATTAAAAAATACATATTTAAAAATATATGTCAATCTTAACTCAATACTATTAATTAATCGTGTCAAGTTTTAAAACTCAAATTAACTCATTTATTAAACTATACATGTCGACCTATTCATTTTAATTTTTTTAAATAAAATTTTTAGCTATCTTTTTATATAAGGTAAATTATACTGACCTCCCTTAAATTTTTTGACAATTACAGAGACCACTCCTGAGATTTCTGAAATGATACTGATCTCTCTTATTTTTACTAAAAAATTACAAAGACTTCCCCTATAACCTTTTTTTCAAAATGACAAAAATGTCCTTTTCATTTTTTTTTTTTTTGAGTTTTTTAAAATTTTGACCTTTTCCTAACTTTTGTTTTAAAAAAATCTCATTTTATATAAAAATAAAATAAAATTTAGATAAATAATTTATATTTTTTTAGTCAAAAAATATTTTAATTAATATTTATTTAAACATGAAAAAAAATTAAAAAAATACAAATAAATAAATAAAATGGGCATTTTTGTCATTTTGAAAAAAAAAATATGACAGGAGGGAAAGTCAATGTCATTTCAAAAATTTCAGGAAAGGTTTCTATAATTGTCAAAAATTTCAGGAGAAGTCAATATAATTTTCTCTTTTATTATATATAGAAAATTGTCAAGTTTAGTAAACTTTAGAAATGGGCCAAACCAAGGTACAAACTTTTTTTATAAATAAAAAAATCTCTAAAATCTTAATAAACTTTTGATATGAGACGAATTATCTTAATTAATGTTATTTTTTAATAATTAAATGTGTTAAGTCGTATTAAATAGGTTGACATTATTAAAACATAATAAATATGACATGTTTATTAATCGTGTTATACATATCAATCTGTTTATGATCCAAACTCATTTATACTTAATCAAACCTATTAATATTGTGTCGTGTCAAAAATTGACACATATTTATAAAATAACACTGCATACATAAAACTTTTTCTTAGAGGCCACAATGACTTTAGCCTAGTGGACCAGACTACAGACTAGCCTCTCTTACACTTTTGTGCATATGCTATTAATTAATTAAATAATAAATTGTGAGGCATTGCAATTAAAATATGTTGAAGAAATTTATAGTAAAAAGTAACAGAGATCGAGAAGCCTTCTTGATCTAGTACACATGCCATCTGACCCAAATCAATTAAGGAGATGGCTTCGTTTCCCAGTCCGTGAATCTCATGGGTCGTGCATGCAGTTCGAAGTTTGTATCAATTATTTTTGGAGTTAAGAGCAGCATTACAATTGTCGATCAATCATTATTGTATTTTACGTGTAATAATCATATTTTATTCATAAAAATATATCAACAGTCAAATTTTTTTATTTGATATTCGGGTGTTCGGATGAGTTCGTGTGTATTTTGATTAATTATAGAATTTTAAAATTAATAATCAAACAAATCTGATTCAAAAAATACTTAAATTCGATATTATAAATTTTAATTCTCAAATCTTTATTACTACGAAAAATGTTTGGTTAAATGTTGAAATGGGTGGCACTCTCGAAGAAAGATACATGATAATCCTTCTTTCTGGTTTTTTTTTTTTATAAAGCCTATTCAATTGTTAGTGCCCAGTTTGGAATGTAGCCCACCTAACAAAAATGTACTCAACCCTCAAAACAGGATCGAATACATATATACTCATATTATTTCACTACATCAATAATAAAATAGAAAATACGTGTCCCCTGTTATAAACTTAGATTATATTACACACATACACACACACACACACGAGTAACATTTAACTATTTCTGTAATCTGAAATGAAGTTGTCCAATCATATATATATATATATATATGTAGTCCATATACTTGAATAAAATAATATCTTTTATAATGCTATTTCTTCAAGGATTGATAGCGCGGATAATGTAAAATGTTAGAAGTCTGTTTCTAATCTATCCCTTTGAATATTTAACATTACCAACACCGAGCTATAGTATTTCCAATGCTATTATTCTTAACACATTCAACATTGAGTTGAGGTTCGAATTGGGAATGGCGTTTGATGCATGTAATTTGAAAGTGTTGATTGTCAAGAAATTAAAAGTTAATTAGATGAGCCATCACCCTCCAAATTAAGAGTGATGTATATATATGGTGTGGAGAGTGGAGAGACAGAAGTGAGGTGGGTAGGTTTGAACACTGGCTGTGTGGGTTGATTTTAGTTTTAAACTCCAAGGAATTAGGTGGTGAAAATGTTTAGCGTTCACACACACACACTAATGGAGAGTTAAATTATCAACGGTTTTAGCGTACGCGACGTTCAAAATGGGGCATATCAATTCACTATTGTTATTATCTATCTTGTCAATCTTAACTAATCTAAATGTATTTGGTGTGCAGAGTGAAGAATCAGTACAAAAATCTGAAATGAACAGAGAACATTTATATTTGGAACAGCCAATTTCAACCACCCATGATGGGTGCAATTATTGTAATTCAAAAATCACAGCTTAGGCTCGCTTGTACAACTTTTTAAATTCAATGACATGTACTAAGCGGATAAAAGTTGGAAGAGGTGCACTCCCCCTAGACTCTTGAATACCTGAAAAAGCTTCCATTCATTGCAATTTCCAAGCCCAACAACTGCCCACATACAAATCAATCACTGAAGTTATGTCCTCTTTGCCCCCCGCCCATTCGCTTTTCTACTATTTTACAACTAAAGGATAAATCAATCAGGACCCAACTCCTGGGTTGAGTGCCCACCCCCTCACACAATCAACATCAGTTTCAATTCCACTCTCCCATTGTTTTATAAGCTATTGTAAAATATATAAAAATAATAATAATAATATTGCAGGCGTTGGCTTACACTTACACACAAGTCTCCAAAACATCCAGTATAGCATAAACCCCTGGGATGCTTACAACTCATCAAATCAAAGGGTTATATTACACGATCCCTTCATGGATCCTTCACCCAAACAAAAAAAGAAAAATTCAACATACTCAATTTAGACTCTTGCATGTATAAATATCATATAGGAATAGATTAATTATGTATGTATAGGTGCATGTAAATGAATTTACATAAACATAAAAATACAACTTCTTTTTATTTTAAATCAACCAAACGCTACTTTTTAAATTTTTTTTTTTAGTTTAGAAACACCAAAATTTACTTTAAATATCATTATCATTTATTCGTCCAAAATCACAAATTCATTTGGATAAGATTTTTACTTTGATAACAATTTAGAAACCACTAAAAAAATAAAAATTTGTATTACAAAGTTCAAGTTAATAATTTATCCCAAAACTATGAATACAAAATTCAGAATAAATTTATTCTCAACCAGCCTAGAAATACCATAAAAATGTAAAGAAATTACAAATTATATCTACACTATATAGGCCATATTGTTCAACACCAAAAACATATCATCATTATCACAAGGGGAAAAGTATTTACAAATCTCTCCTGTTGTTTGTTGGAGATTCAGGGAGGGAATGTCAACTATATGTGTCAAAATACACACAAGATTAGGATTCTCATCATCTACCTTTATTCCTTCTTTCAGCTCATTATCTCTTCTACCTCTTAGGATTATCAAAGAGCCAACCAATTGGGTTGGCCACTCAAAACTCTTGTCCTGCAACTAAGGTGCATTCCACAAAAAAAACATGCTGCTAATAAATGCCACTGGGACTAGCCTATGACTATTGAGTCTAAACAATAGTGAATTGATATAATATAATAAACCCCCTACAGATGTTGAAAACATGTGAACATAAAACAGGAAATGAGTAAGTCTAATTTACTAGAGTTGTACTGGAATGAATCAAAGAGCTAATTAAAGCTAAGATACATGCAATTAGAATCCTTGCACAAATCCATACCAAAGCTATGATTATTAAATAATCAAATTCGAATCCATTCATTTCAACTCCATCAATCAAAATGCAACCTTTGGGTTCAGTGTGGAAGTCAATTTAAAGAAAATGGTTGCTCAATCCTTAGAGCCACTAGATAATGCATGAAAAATTCTGTTTCCAGATTGTCAAAGGAAACCGGTGTGGATACCATATACCAAGAAATCCGATCTGAAAGCAAGAGGAATTTATTCTATACCATTATCTGCCATCCAACATTCATCTAAGATCTAAAGGGCCCCACCCAAGCACCCCGAGAGGACTATAAAAGCAGCTACCTTTCTTTCACATCTTAAGTTCAGAGATATATCTGGTATTGAACAAACTAAGAAAAACAAGGCATTTCACATCCCCTCTCCCTCAAGGGCTTCCATCTCAAAGCTTGCCTAGCGCTGGGAAGTGTGTTGGGTTGAAGCCCTTCAGGGTAGAGTAGATGACACTTGCTTTGACCCTTGACCTGGGTCAGAACGGCAGCTCTCCATGTTTGAAGAGCATCAGCACCTGCAGACATCAGGATAGCTCACCGTAACTGAAGACAGGTGCCTTAGGATGTTTTAAACATTTTTCATTTCATATGTTACACAAGTGTAAGGAATGCCACACCTGATCTTTACATAAAACTATTATATACTTCCAGTTTTTCTCTGCTGGCCACTTCTGACATTACCATGGGGATGAAATCCTGACCATCAGCCTAGTGCCAGCACCAACCCCCACATATATCAACCACAATGCCCAAGAAATATCAACCACAATGCATTATACCCTCTTCTCTCCTCAACCGGACCATGTTATTGTCAGTATCCAACAAATCCTCTCTTTTGCCTTGAGTTCACCCCCTCCTCCCAATTTATGCTATAACTAGTTAATCCAAACTCAGCTCTGCAGTCAACTGCTGGTCATTTTGTTCACATCCTGGTAATCAGCTTGTGTTACTCATCTGAATAATGATAAGTTAAATATCATGAGAAGGCATCTAGAAAAAAAATAAATAGACAGCCTGTACACTATAGTGAGAAGCATGCATATCTTTATACATGTATGACATATTGATAGGTAGGACAGGCATGTATACAAGCAAGTATATATATGCACATTTATATAGACATGGATAGCCCTGTATCTATACTTGTATCTATATTTAATTTTGTTTAACTATATACTTGAGTAAGTGGCATGTGTCTCCGTGTGTGTGGGTACACATCCATTGTTTGGGCACATCATTCTTGGGTGTTTATGAGGAAAAAAAAAAAAAGGAAAAACTTTAAGCCATTCAGGTGTTGTAAGCAATTTTCATTTTTCACGGTGTAAAACATTTTACAAGCACCCGACACATGAAAAAATAATAAAAATATATTCCTAGAAAATATTTTTTTGATAGGTAGTTCCTAGAAAATATTTTAGACGGGGTGCTAACGGCCAAAAACAAATGAAAAAATATTAGAAGGTTCTTACAAGAAACAAAAGATGTGCACTTGAGAATCCAATGAACATGAATTCCGTGGTGCTTTACAGGGCATTTGCAGCAAGATAATTTTTTTTTCATGGGCTTGGAAATAAGTCTGCTCCAAATCATGCATATGGCAATTTAACAATTAAAATTTTCATTTACACCTGTAGAAAATTTTATAACAATGAGTGCAGTCATCAAAATCTGGAAAAACAAAATGTAATGGTCATGTTTTCATGGGGTGTCCAAACACCGTCCTGAACATTTATTCATGCTAATCCCTAAAATTTACACTGTTTATTGGAGGTAGCGGGTTTGCGTAGAGGAAACAGCCTCTCTACTCGCAGGAGTAAGGAGGGTAATTTTTGAAGACAAATCTTACATCTCTCTCTCACACACACATCAAAATTATGTTATGTTTGCCATGAAATGAACATAAACATTCCCTCTGACATAAGCCAAGGCTGGTTCCATGGCGCTCTCTGTTCATTTTCTCTCTCTCTTCCCATGATTTGAAGTGGATTTTATATTTCAATCTATTTCTCTTCTCTTCCATTGGTATAGATTTTATATTTCAGTAAGTTAACTATTGGCCATTATTCAACCAAAAAAACTATTGGCCATTAGGGTTTTCGATTCTTTCTTATTCGTGAACAGAGTTGTCAAAACGTTTATCGTAACACGTATCGTTTCTCAAAAATATTGTATTCTATATCATAAAATACAGCCATTTTCAAATAGTCATATATATATATATATATATATATATTTACACAATGTTATATATATATATATATATATATATATATAGTGTTTAAAAGAATATAAATAATATTTCAACTCACTTAACAAAAAACATCAACTTAAATTCCAAAACCCTTTTTTAGTTTTCAACATAATTCATTAATATCAAAATTTAAAGACAAAATCCAAAATAATTCATCCTATTTTTGTCTCAATCTCAAATTTCAATGGCATAGATATCATCATCATGTGCCAATAATTCTTCACTTCCTTTGTCTTCAACTTTTTGTATATCATCACTCCTCATTCTCACCTTCTAAAAGTATTTGTTTTCCTTCTTTTTGTTTGAAGAAAGATCTCTAAGCATTACAAAAAGTCCATATAAAACCAAACAAAATAAAAACTAGATCATTTCCATGTATATGATAAAATAACAAAAAGAAGTGGCCAAAACAATACCTTTTAGTCCTATTGCGCATATCACACATATCATGTGTATTGCATATCGTGCAAAACAGTACAAAATGATACACCTACAAGATACATATCATTTATGCCCGTATTGAATGCTTCAAACAAATAAGAAATAATAAAACTACAATTTTTTCTGCACAAAAATCCTAAACAAATCAGACCATATGTCTTGTAATTAAAAAATTTAAATTCAGATTCAGAATCACTGATCCGTTAGATTATCAGATCGGATAGGATAGGATAGGATTGGATTGGAACTTTTGCATAATGGATTGGATTAGGATCGCCCCTAATCTGGACCTGAATCCGATCTGTTTACAAGCCTACTTTGGCATATATTGACTGTGATCAACTGAGATAAATGCTTAAACCAACCCCTTTTCTTTTCAGTAATTTACTTAAATTGATACTGACAGAATTTTATCTATTAGGTATCAAGACTCTTGCTAGTTTTTCATCACTTCACACTTGTTCTCCCCATTAAAGCTTCTCAATTATCTTCCTTATTTCATCAGCAAACTTGTTCAATTGAAAAAAGAGTGACTTTCATTACTAATTTCCTGTTATTAAATTCTCTGAACTTGTTCAAAACTTACAGCATGACACTCACTGCCTGAAAATTCTTAAGGTCTTTGACAATAATGAAACTAGCCAACATATTTACCTTTTGTCATGATTAGTATATAGTAATTAAAGAAGAAAAAGCAGTCTATTTTCCAAAAAATTTTCGAGGTTTCTCAATCTCTTTTTGGTATTTTAAATTTTTTGAGCTTGACGCTGATCAAAAAAAAAGCTGTAAGCTTTGACCCTATGATCACTAATTACTGTGGAGACAATTTAGTTAGTTTACTTGATACTAAATTTTGTCTATTGACTTTCATTTATTAAAATATTTACCATTTGCCATGATTAGTTTATAGTAATAAAATAAGAAAAAGTAGTCTATTTTTCTAAAATTTGTTGAGGTTTCTCAATCCCTTTTTGGTATTTTAAATTTTTTGAGCTTGACACTGATCGAAAAAAACCGTAAGCTTTGACAGTGGAGACAATTTAGTTAGTTTACTTGATACTTGGATGATAAAATCAAAGAACAACTATTTCGTTCAGACAAGAATAAAAGAAAATTCATGTGCAAAACATGATGCAAGTGTGACCATAGATTTAAATTGAAGTCGCGGTGTAACGGTATCGAGAGTATCGGATCATTCGTAACGGGAATCGAAAACCACAACTGTGAATTATTTTCAAACATTAGCAAATCTCTTAAAAGTCATTGATAAACATATCTTGACTACAATTATCATATTTTAATAGTTTTTACTATTATTTTTTAATTTTCTAACACCTAAAAAATATTATTCCTATAAATAACACTTAAGAAGATACTATTTTATTATTTATATAAACCTTTTTAAGTTAAACTAATAAAAAATATCATTTAATTTAAATAAGATTATAACAAGTAATATAAATAATAACAAAAAATAATTATAAGCATGAAACTTAATTTAGTGTGATTAATTATTAAATAAAAAAATTAACAATTGTGAGGTCAAGAGGCACTTTTAAGTTCATATTGACCCGAATGTTTTGGCAATTCATTTCAATTTTTTTTAATTTAGATTATTTTGTTAAGTATCTCTTTTGTGTATAAATCTTATAAAAATAGAAATCATAAGAATTCTATAGGAAAAAATAAATTTTAAAAATTTAAAGAAAACAAAAAATTTGAAGAAAAAAAACATAAGTCGGTCGTTACAATCTTGTAACGGTTCTATAACGATTTGTAACGGTTCTATAATGGCTCGTAACGGTATCAGCCGATACAGCTGTGAATTTTAGTCACACTGATATATTGCCCAGTAACGGTATCGGAGGGTCAAAAAACCAATACGTAACGTAACAACCGTTATTTAAAACCATGAGTGCGACTTGATTTTCTCCCACCAAAAAAAAAAAAGGTAAGAAACTACAAAAAAAAGAGAAATAATTTTGTTTCACTATACTTGAAAATTTTCCAAATATATATTTTTTTAATTATGTTTTTCTATATCTTCACTTTAATAATTACTAATAATATAGAATGTGCAAAAAGAATGACTATTTAGTAGGTAATATAATAATCAATTATCAATCATGGAACCAAATTGATTCTTGAAAATATTAATTTATTACCTGTGCAACAAATATCAACTACTAATGCAATAACTAGAAAGCATAGAATGCTACTAAATTTAGGGTTTATTTGGTGCAGCTTCTAAAAGATGGAAATTTGTCCTTGCGATGAAATTCATAATACAAACTTTTACACTGTTTGGTAGCATGAGTAGGAATGGCAACGGGGCAGGTTTGGGGCGGGTTGACCCTTCCCCAACCCCGACCCTGTTTATATTTTTCACCCCCGACCTTACCCCGCCCTGCCCCGTTTAGAAGTTTACCCCGCCCCGCCGCGTTTAGAAGTTTACCCCGACCCCATTTATATTCCCTGACTTCACCTCCCGCCCTGCCCCGAACCCCGATATATGTATATATATATATATATATATATATATATTTTTAAGTAAGTTAAAACTTTTATTTTGATAAGGAAATTATTATTTTTTTTGCCAAAATAACTAATACAAAAAATATATATGAGTGTGATATGAAAAACCTTAAAACTAATTTTATATAATGCTATTTATTGATAAATATAGTGTATATAAAAATAAATAAATAAACTTAACATATAAACGGGGTGGGGTGACCATCCCTCAAACCCGCCCCAAACCCAACCGGGTTTTAAAAGCTATACCCCGACCCTACCCCGACCTCATTTATGAGCACCCCATACCCGTCCCATTAGGGACGGGGCGGATGAAATTGCCATCCCTAAGCATGGGTACTGGACCCCACCTTGCCACATGGCATGTTCAAGTACCAGGATCAAAGGATACTGATGCATACGGATATACACCGCCATTAACATTTTATTGTTTAAATATATCACTAAAAAATTGTTCTGCCACAAATAAAAATGACATTAAAAGTATGAAAACATTGAAGGGTCAATACTCAAGAGGTAGGTTCTTGTTAGCAGTCATGATTAATGTCAACGTGTCATGAGTAAAACAAAGAAAATAATAATGATGAATAAATAAACAAGGACTTACTGTAAAATTTGTACAACTGAATGCCACCAGGAAGCCACACACTGCACAAACTCAAGGGAAGCTATATCTAAATGGGGTCAATCGACAAGACAAATAGTATACGTGTTAAGTGGAACCTTGATCTGGCTTTGATTCAAAATAATTAGGTCAGTTTCTCAGTTTCTCAGCCTCTCTAGCTATCTGGATATCTGAAGGCCAAAAAGTTTGATGAATAACTTTAAAAATAAAGCGAGGCAGCAGTGCTAAGATTGTTATAAGAAAAATGGAGAGCCAATACGTAGGCGACTTCGCCAGATGGAAGATTGTCCTGCCAAAAATATAAAACATATTAGTCTAAATTATAAAACCTAAAATAGAATATATAAATATATATAATATAAACATTAAATCATAAATTGTGTAGGAACGGACTAACCCGTAATTGGGAAACATTGGTATAGAATCCAATACCACCACACAAGCATATGTAATGATTATTGATCCCCAAATTGCAACATGAGTAAATAATACCCAGCGCTGAATGTCCATTGCCAGGTGCATATTGACAAGGATAACAACAGCAACAGTCCACAAACTGCCCATGCTCCATATGTCAATCGTGCTGTCCCTATAGGTGAATAGCGGTACATAGAAGAGCGCAAGGCTCTGCCAGAGTGTGTCAATCATTGTGATCCAAAAGAGGTACATATTGTAGCTCTCGTGCCTATGGCCTGCACCATAAAGTTTTGGATACTGGAGCAGAGTCCTATGACTTAAGTCCTTGTCCAAAATACCAACAACAATGGTAGGTACCGAAGTATAGATAACAGAATAAAACACACTACTCCAATCTGTTAATGCAGAAGTTGTTGAGAAAGCTGTGCATAATATATACCTGCAAATAACAAAAGTAAGCACATTAACTTCAGAAAAAAATTCAAGAATTGTCATATAATCTGCAATTCAGAGAAGACATGCCGAATACTATAAAGAATTCAAATTATAATACTCATTTAAGCCATATAAATTGTAACATGAAGCACCACAATAACAATCTATCCAGCAATAAACAAGAAAAGAATCTGGTTCAGAATTCCACACATATCATAGGAATGGAGGAAAACCAATATTTCTAAACCAGGCAACATTCCATTGAAAACAAATATATTGGTTTGCCTGTCTAGCAATGTCAATTGAATTCCTCAACAACCATCATATGACTCATTTCTATCTTAAGCAACACATTTACAGCATTTAGAGTGAACTAGAGCACGCTCTTCTAGTTAGTCTTCTGCAGCATTCAATGCAAATTACAACCTATAGAATCACTCCCCTTATTGTTTGCCAAGGCAACTCAAAGGTCTACAGTCTACCTGCTATACCTACTTCAAAATTTGCCTGCCCTTATCCCGCCATCCATGTCACTCGTTGTCACGACCCATACCTCGTGTAGGATGGAGTTATGGTCCATGAATAGAAACCAAGGCCTCAGACAAAATCGAATGGACTATATAACTGTTGTATAATAGACAGTTTATTAATATAGCGGAAGCGTAACCTGTTTAAACTGTCAAGTTCAGGTCAAACTCATGCCAACCACATCGCTTAGTGTAAAATCTAAATTTAATATCAAACCCCATTCTTACAAATTTTATTTTAAAGTTATTTACATCTATAGTTGGCCACCGTATACATATAGAAGCCTACAGAGGCTCAAAAGAGACATTTACAAGTCTCGCTATACATATTTACAGAAGTCTTCTTCTTTAAGTTCCCTCCCCATCTTAAGCTTCATCAGCCAAAAAGTTGGTTGAGAAATGGGGTGAACTAACAAAGCTTAGTGAATAACTTAAGTGCCATGTCATCAGTTTTCATACCAAAAGCGACTTTAAATATACCATGGACATCAAACATAACTAAAACATTTCAAATACATATTTAGAGACAGAATTACTATTGAAACATTTGAATAGTAATAAATAGTTCGATAAATCTCTAAACACGGGATTCAAATATAATATAGCATGTCCATTACTATGGTTGGAATGGAAGAACCCACGTCAACTCGGATTCTGAACAAAATGTCATATATAATGACATAGTCACTTATAGTGACACATAAGACATGTCTACCCACTTTTGGCCTTACGGGATAACTTGTCCCGTATAATGGTATCTAATAGAAACACATTATAAAATATCTGATTATACATGGATTTTCAAATCTATTTGGCAAACATACTTGTAATTTCATCATTTGAGAATATACCATAATACTTTGCTTGTTAAAATATAGAATAGTATGCTTCACAATATTACATTCAAATCACCATTTCAAGTAATCGAATGAGGATTAGTTTTAACGTCAAGATCGATTCATGAAGATTAAAGGACCAGATCAAACAAGCTCTGATAAAGTCGAACATTAATCGAGCTCAAGTTAATGTGGCTCATTTTCAACCCTCACAATCTTCCACACAAGGGGACACTAAAGTGAAATGTTAAAGTAAAAGTAAATGTGAATAATTCATCAAATAATGTCAAACAATTCTTTACTAGTACAAAAGAATCCATAGCTAATTCTCTCAAGTAGTATTGAAATGTTATAATCAAATATCACGCTATATTCAAATAGCCATGATAATCAAATATCACACTATATTAAAATAGCTGGGCCTTTATAATATACACAAAGTAGATATTTAGATACGAATTGCACATAGAATAACAACAGAAGTACCAATAAAAAAAAAATAGAATAATAACTGAAGTAAGCTGGGCTATACTGAATAGCAACCAATAAACTCTTCTCCTACCTCCTTTTTTCATTCTCGCTACTTTTTCTCTTATTTGCTTTTCAAATAAATCAAAGATACCTTCTTATATTTTCTGTCTCAATTCTTCAAACTCCCCATTCTTTTGAGGAAGAAAAATGGATACTACCTTTTCTCAACCTTTGCGATTATTATCGATATGGGGAAAAATTTGAATATTCCGATATTTTTTACCATTTTTGGGTGTCTCTAGACAGAAAGAATCTCTCTCTAGAATTATGGGCGATTTTTCACCAGTGTTATATTGCGCTTAACTAAAAAATGAAAAAGTTTTGGATGTTTCTATCAAAACACAGAAAATTTTGATCCTTACACTAAGCATTATACTGTCCCCTTATTTTGTCAATAACTGTGGTAGTTCAATAAGCTATTCTTCTCTATATTATACAAACAGCTTCCCTTTTTTTGATAGGTACAACCAGCGTCCTTATTTAACAGCAACAGTTGCACTTCAGATGTATTAATATGACTAAACACATATGGGATATAGTAGAAACCAAATTAGAAACAGTTGAAGGAGAGACATGTCAAAATCCAATCAAAAACACACAAGGGTAATTGTTTTGACATTGATATGAATAAATAAATAAGAAATGGTACATCAGAACTCAAAGTGTGTTATTGCTAATGATATAGTTTAGCTGGTGAATCTACAGTATGAATCAATTCAAATCCTATAGAGGACTACTTCAGATTGTAAAACTTCTAATAGGTAAACTAAGAGAAACTACATGGAACTTAAAGCTATTGTGCAAACTGGCCAACCCACATATATTGTGCAAACTCATCAACCCATAATATCCGTTCACTTGATGAAATAAAAATTGACAACCAATGCAGTGACAAACTAATTTCATCCTATATTTAATCAATTTCACTAATGCACGTTAACAAATTTCTGAAATCTATAAATAATGGCCGTAGCAAATGGGACAAACTCTAGATTTGAAAAGGAAGCCATTTTTGGCCACGTATATTTCTCCTTGTTTCCAGATATATTGACAGCAACTAATTGGTCAATAAAATCGAAATATCTTTTCTTCAAAACTTTTTGCAATATCAATTCCCATTGAAGATCAGTTGACATTATTCAAAAAAGGAGTTAGTCAGGAATATATTGGAATAACTTAGAAAATATTTAAAAATGACATAAAGCATGAGCAATGTATGTGGGAAAACAAGAAAGATATATTATCATCGCTGAAGGGCGGGCTGAGAACCAAAAGGAAACTGTGCATACCAGAACAGCATCAACACAAAAACGGCATTGCGGTAGAAGTTGTAAAGAACCAAATAACCGACACGCTGATAATTCCAGTGCCCATGCACCAAAAGTAATCTTTTCAAAAATTGAAACTGCCCCATAGCAAAATCTGATGCCATCACAGCTTGACGCCCTTCCTGACCACATATCCCAACACCAACATCCGCCATTTGGATCATCGAAACATCATTAGCCCCTACAAAAGGTGTTGTCATTCAGAAGCGAGCAAGAATTCTAACAGCTCCCAATCAAATCAAATCTACCACAGGCGTGCACACACAAAAACAGGCAAGGAATTATCACAAGAATAATCAACTCACCATCACCTATAGCCAGTGTCATATCATCTGTACGGTTCTTAATTAGGTTGACAATTCCAGCTTTTTGCAAGGGTGCAACACGACAGCAGAGCACAACCCTACAGGAAGTTGCAAGGTCGAACAGCTGTTGAAAATTAACAATATTACCTAGTAAGACTATTTTTAGATCGAGGTATATGTAGAGGCCAATCAAAAAGTCTCACACGGGCACCCAGAGAACCTATAGTATTTAACTCAAGCTAACTGACAGAAATAAACAAATGCAATACAACAGCTCAAAAAACATCAACCGAGGCTTATAATTAAGAAAGGGAAACGATTCATGCCTCAGATTCCAGATCTTTCTCCAAAATATACACCAGACTATTCCCATCAATTATGAGTGCTAGTGGAGCACTCATAGTTCCTTCTTCTTTTCCGGCATGCCACTGTGTCACGTTGGATAATTTTGCGTCACCAGGAATCTCAAGATAATCAGTTTCAGCATTCTTTTTCCCTTTCAAATTCCCATTCCTGCAATTAGCAGATTTCACACCATATTTTGCCTTAGCATCAGACAATAGACTTCTGCATGCATCCTCCGAATTGCCATTTATGATAATCTGCTGCATATCTGGGGTCAGGAGTTTACAAGAAAGACCGATTGAAATCGCTGTCTCTTGCTTATCTCCAGTCAGAACCCAGATCTTGATTCCTGCTTGCCGGAGGGACTCAATGGCTTCTGGTACACCCTCTTGTAGCTTGTCTTCAATTCCAGTAGCCCCAAGTAGACGTAAGTTGCCCTCAATAAGAGCGGCCGTTTGACGTAATTTAATGGATCTGTCAGTTAATGAAGTGCTTGCATCTTCATACATGCATTGCCACTCCTCAAGTTCTTCATTTGTGAGATCCCTGGCAGCAACTACAAGTGTCCGTAAACCTTCAGATGAATATTCATTCAAATGATTCTGGGTTGCATGCCTTATATGATCATCTTCCTTTAGAATGCTGAACATTGAAGTATCAGCACCTTTCACTAAAACCTTTACAGAGTTGTTAGGAAATCTAATAACAACAGACATTCTTTTGCGCACACTATCAAACTCATGGAGACCCAAAACATCCAACCTACATACACATAGAAATAATAAAATTACTAATTGATTTAGAGAGAGAAAAGAAAATTCTTTAAAAGTACAAAGAACTGGACTTGAGTGAGAGAGCCTTACCTTAGTTTCCCACCATTGACATCAATAACAATATGCCCAGATGTCCGCTCAAAAAGAGTATATCCATAAGTAGATGCGGCCACAACCAGTGCTTGCTCATCCGGAGATTCACCCTGATAGTCAATAGCTTCAACATCTTCATGTAATTTGCTATTTGCGCAACTTGAAGATGTACTGAGAGTAAGAATAGGGATCACAGTATTACATGCCGCCAATGTAAGAAAAAACTCGTGTGCGGCAATCCTCTCATCTCTAGCTAAGTCTTTATGCAACAATTCCATGAGTTCAGAATCAATGGAAATTTCAGATTTAAGCTTCCATCTCCCTCTACCTACAGGTGGTGGTGGTGGTGGTGGTGCTACTGCAAAAATTCATTAAAAAGAATAAAATAAAACAAAGCTCATTAAAGAGGATATTGGGACATAATGTATGTAGGCATCTCCAATATTCGGTAACGACATGTGTCATCATCAAGGTTCCAAACGTGTATCGGAGGGCGTATTGTTTTTAAAAAAATGTGTATCGTATTGTGTATCATAAGATACGCGCAATTTTTTAAAATATTTTTATAAATATATATGCATGTGAATATATAAATACACTTTGTTAAATATAATATAAATAACAATTCAACTCTCTTATAAAAACAAAAATTCAGCTTAAATTCTACAATCCATATTCCATAGTCCATACAATACAAGAAATAAAAAATTATAAATATTAAATACTACAAATTCCAATCAAACAACAATAAAATTTATTTTTTAGAATAAAAATTCTTTTGTTGTAAGGCAGATTGTATAAATTATAACCAAAGCTTGATTACCACAATTCACTCATTCCCCAGCGAATTGTGAATCGGGATCGCACGATCCAAAATATGAATCATTAACGATTTGGACGCAAGATTTAACATTCCAATCTAAAATATCAAAAGTCCCAAAAAAATCATACAAATTACACACACGTTATTGAAATTTTATTTTATAATAACTTAGATTCGTTGAAATCTTTTTGGTGTTTATATATGCATACCAATATTATTACAAATACAATCAAAAAGCATATCACGTTACAAATAAACGTATTTCATTCCAAAAAAGCGATCTAAAGAAGCCTAACCCTAACGTACCATGTTCTATAACAAGTGATAATTTACATTCCCATTCCCATTCCCGTTCCCGTTCCCGTTTCCCGTACCATAACGATCCACGCTCCAGGTAACATTGAACCAAACAATATATACAAGGTACAAATAGAATGCAACCCACAAAGAAATTTGTACAAGTTACGTAATGCAAACAGAATGCAAACACTGCTAGAATAGGGACTTAGAGTTTGATGGGTCGATGATAGAGTTTGAGAGCATTGATCATTCAGTGCAAGTGAGGAACCAAAATAGTTAGTTTGCGCCCTCGGGCGCATTCTTCTATAAATACAATTACTTATTTATCCAAAAAAAAAAGTGAGGAACCAGAATAGCTTTTATACCAAGGCAACATGACATCGTTTTTCCCTTAGCCAAAACGCACAAAAAAAAGACATTTTTTATTTCTACACATATCATTCAATATGGCGTATAGTATCGTATCATAACATATCGGAACTGTATCGTACAATACGGTACAAAACGATACAAAATACCGCAACATATCATTTCGTATCGAAACATATAGTACGATACGTAACGCGTATCATACGATACTAACAACTATGGTTATCATAATGATAAATATATATATTTTTTTATAAGTAAGAATTGTATATATAATGATGCCCAAGGAGAACATCAAGGGCAAAAACCCCAAAAGCTTACATTTGTCTTAGAGAACCCAAAAAATCAACAAAAGAAGAGGCATTTACAGGGAAAGCTTCTTTAGCCCAAAAAAATAATAAGCGCAAAAAAGCGTCTTTAAAGTAAGGAGTAAAGAGCCCCAAATTTTCAAAGACACGGTTGTTCCTTGCAATCCAAATACACCGCAAGATGCAAATTGGGGCCAGCCAATTTGCAATGAATCCTTGTTTATGGCGTTGCGCCCCGAGCTAGACTTGGCCACATCAGCATGGACCGCCCCAGTCCATCCCTTTAGGCCAAAAATGGGTGCCCCTTATACGGCCCATTAGTTAAGACCCCAGGTCTGGATGGGTGGCCCGAACCTCTTCTAACTTCCCTTTTCTTTTGGTGTTGGCCCAACTCTGTTAATGGATGAATGGCCGAAGCCCACGTATCCCCATTTGCGCAAGCCTTCTGGATCTTTCCATGCCCCACGCATCCGTCTCACAATCTTGTTGGGTTTGAAATTTAAATCTCCTGTGTGAGGAGAGGAGACGGCCTGCCGATGAACACCACATAACCCTCCCCTGTCAGGGTGGGTTCTAGAGATTAGACGCGCCCTTGGCGCGTGGACACCCGAAGCTGCCTTTCCGACTCTTCCGTTCGTCGCTGCAACTTCCGGTCGACTTGAATCGACCTCAAAGCACGTCGAGCCAGCTTCTGACCAAACCGGGATAGAGAAGAACCGTCTTCCACACTTGATGTTGAGGGATGCTAGGATATCATCCAGTCGACTTCTGACCAGCATTCTTGCCCATCTCAGATGACAATGCTCAGCTGTGTCCTCATCCAGTGTCACAAAGTGGCCGCAACGATCCCCCATAGCTCGGAAGACTTCCGAACTCCACAGAAAAGCTGGTAAGCCCATAAACCTTAGCCATATTAAACCATCTTCTTCCAACTCCGAACAGCAACCCGAGGGGGACCAAGGTTGCAGAGTCACTGATAACCCTTCAAAGGACCAATTCCTTCGTTTGAGAATCCGATTAGCTTCCTCTACCGACGGCAGCTCGAAAAAAAACCAGGCTCCGTTCAAGTCAAGAACCTTCTGTCAGGTTTGAATCCCCCAGTTCTTGATGGCCTAGTTTTGTACCTTTAACTTGTCTGGGACTGGAGTGTTCAGATCTCTGAATCTGCCGATTAAGCATCTACAAAGATGTTTGAAGCGACTTTCACAAGAACCCATGTGGACGTCTATGTCTTCACGGACATTTGCTAACTGCAGTTCCACCAACACAGGTTCCAAAGGCCATTCTTCGATTCTACAGGCATCCAAGTATGACCCCTTAGAAATCGTGGCAATTCTTGGTTTAGATAAACCTAACGATCTGAAGGCTTGAGCATATATTGACTATCCCCCTTTCGCATTGTCTTCCAAATAAGAGTCGAATCCCCCTTTGAGATCGACCTTCTAGCCGCATGAAGCTCCCTCTTCGATTTGAGCCTTTCCACAAGAAGAGGCTTCTGTTTCTCCCATGCACACCAAGTGGAAACACCAGTCTGCGTTTTCCTGTTGAAAGAGACTCCAAGGTGTTGCAGATCCATTCCAGTTCCCACCTTAATACCCATATCCTTCTAACCACGCCTGGACCCCTTTTAACGATTTGAAAGAGCTCGCCCGGCGACCCCACTTCATGAACTATGTCAAAAGATTTGTTCCCGATTTGGGCAAACATTCTTTAGATAATCGGGAAGTTCATCATGATGATTGGCAGATGAACGAAACTCAGCGTTATTGCAGACCTTGTGGAGATGATGATCAGCAGATAATCTGGGTACAATTCTTTCACGGTAATGTTGTTATTTGATTTCTATTTTCCCTTTCCCTTGGTGTCATCTATTCCTTATCATAATGATAAATATACCATCAAAATTGTCATTTTTTTATAGTTAAGTGGCCCTTGGGGTGAGGGTTGAACCTGGAACCTTAATATCACCAAAAGTATCATGTTGTCACATTTTATGTAATCACAAGGGGCAAGAAAAAAGTGCTCATGAAAATATCAATTCCACATTATCAAGACTAAACTAGTCTCCTATAATAAATAAAGACATATAACTTCCACCCGATCACAATACACTCAAAAACCCTCTTTTCATAATTTTAGCCTCTATAATGGAAGTATATATTTAAACTCTATCAAACGAACACTTTATTTTAAAGATATAACCTTCACATTCAAAAGTAAAATGTCACACATATCCAAGACTCTCAAATTGAATAAAAACAGTACAAAATAACCACAACCAAACCACCAAAGGAGCATTCACTTGTTTTCTAATGTTTACGCTTATTAGTCAAGCTCATGCATATCCATATTTTAGCCTCTTATTATTGGAAAACTACATGTGTTCGATAATGTATTTCTAACCTACATATGTGCTTATGTGTGTGTGTACCCAACATATATGCATATATAATGAGAGACAACCACTCACACCTAGTGTAAACCTTTTCATACTAATGTCCGTAATAATTTTTTTGAAGGAAGGACTCAAACTTTTCCAAACCCACCATTGGATTAATTATTTTTTCAATTTTCCAATTTTTTTCTGAGTTCCTTAAAAATGGGCTCTTGCCTCTTAGTGCTAACATGCTCATGAAAAATTAATTCAATTGGAGATCAAAGGTGTCTTATCCATACATTCAAATTTCATAGAATAATATAATTAAAATGACAAGAACTATACAAAAGGAGGCATCTCTTAATCTTCAATCAACTTGAAATTTGGTAAGAATCACAAACATCAAAGGAGCATGCAATCCAATCGTAGAAGTTGAGAAATATGGGTCCCATAAAAGTTACCGTAAGGTGTAAGAATAAGAAGTCTTACACCAAATATAAATTGATCTACGACCATTTAAAATTTATATACATAGATAAATACATTCGAAGCCCAAAATAAAACATGAATTTGATTTTATAACTTCATGGGTCAATAATTCATAAATTGATTTCATTTATAGTTAAACATTGAAAATCTATATTAAGAAGCCCCCCCCCCCCCCCCAAAAAAAAAAAAAAAATCTATAAAATTGTATTAAGCAAGGGATTTATAAGGTCTGTATTCATGAAATTTTCATAGTACCAAATGTAACCTTCCATCCTTTGAAATTGCTCTAAACTCAAAAAATAATTGCTAGTGTTTTCCATACACCTTTTTGAAAATGAAAATCATGCATGCTGCAAACATAAACCATTAGTCTTTATGAATCCATTGAAGTCTCAAATGTTTGTTTTTTTAATTGGCGGTCTTAAATATAGAAGAATTGTGAGACAGGATTTATATAGCCGGCCCCAAAATATTGAGATAAGGCTTTGTTGAGTTGAATTATGTTTTTTTTTATTGGCCATTAAAGTCTCATATGTAGTTAGTGATGACTGATGAGTGTCTAATAAGATGCAAAAACAAAGTTGGAGCTCGTCCATATGTACATTGAATTTAAAATTGACTGCATTAGTCCCATGACAGAATTTCTTTATCATCCAAAAACTCCAACATGCTCAATTCCACTAAAAAATCTCATTAAAATCCTAATTTCTTCAAAGCAATATTCACCCCAAAATCCCAAACATTTTACTCTTTCACAATTTTCCCAGGGCAAATTTTAATTACAATTATACTTCATAAATAAAACCTCAAAATCAAGGCAATAAATCATAAAACTCTTCACATCTAAAAAACAAGAATATCAACCAATTTTGAGAGGATTGTTACAAAAAAGGGACTCTATTCAATGTCACCAACAAAAGACACCCAAAAGTGACCATATTCACATCATTCAGGATCAATCATCAGTAAAAATAGAACATTTTAAAAACAAAATCCCATGATATTAGAGCGAGTGGATGAAGGAGAAAACTATCTTGTGATCTCCAAACACCTACCAAGATTAAACAGAAAACAAATATATGGGCCGTGCTTTATAACAAGGATGTCAAACAGTCAGCAATGAGAATATTAGAATGGATGGTTGAAAATACAAGAAAAGAAAGAAAAGAAAACAAATCCATATAGAGAAGCTAGAGGTAGCAAAAATTGTGAGCATGAAAAAAAAAAGTCATCTAGGATGTTTTGTTCACGAGCAACGAACACAAGTAGCCGGGATTTAAGGATGTGTTGAATTGAGTTGAAGCTGTTACATATGGAAAGATAAACTGAACGAGGTGAAAAAAGTATCAGCTATTGCATTCATATTCTAACAAATTCATATTACATCCTACTGAAATGGAAATGAATTAGATTAGCGAGTTGAGCTGAGTTGTTGGGTCAACAGTCAAAATTATTAATGAGATTAAAAATCACTCTTATATCTTTAAGCAAACAAGTAATTGTACACTTGATATACAAACACTATATAATAAAAAGTTAAAAAAAAAAAAGAATAATGAGTAGAGAGGTCATAGAAAGAATGGCCACAAGAAGAAAAACAAGCTTAAAAATATAAAAGTTACGAAAGGACTAAACTAAAAGAAATGTTTTACAGCATTAGAATGTCTCTGCAAACTACTTATTAAAATTAAATGTGATAAGAAAGGGATGAAGAAAAAAGGAAACAGTGGCCAGATTGGATAATAACAGTGACAGAAGATACCACCATCAGTGTTAGCTTGAGTTGAAACTCTGGTCAGCACATCACCTCCAAAGGGCAATGCGGGTCAGACTTGTGGAGGGGTCCAGGAGGGCCTTTGAAGTTCTTAAAATTCACATTATGCCCCTGGTTCTTATAAATACTTTTAAATGTTATAGCCCTCCCCCCCAACCACTTTACCATTTTCACTATTACCCATGCCCCACCATTTTTATGATACTCTTAATTGTCATAATTTTTAACACTTCTGATAATTTTGCAAACGTTTTTCTCTACAATTAAATGCCCACTAGTTTTCATTATTTCCTTACAGACTCCAGTACCAATCTAACGCTAGCATAGTAATTAATTTACCACTCTGTCCCATAATACATATACTATGGTCCCCCCAAGGAAAGGGTCCTTCCTCATTGAGGTGCAAGGTTCAAGTCTTGGTTGAAACAAGGACATGTGTATATCAGTGTCTCCCTCTTAAAAAATAAAATAAATAAAAAAGAAAAATAAAAAGAAAATATAACATTATAAACATTCTATTGTGTTGCATTGCATGTGCAAGGCATAATAGGCTAAAACCACTATAAGATCAGTAACCAAAACTAGTGAAGACCTTTGAAAAGTAAAGCAAGTATACCGACGTACCTGCAATGGGTGTATCCTGCAACGTATCAGCCATAGGCACAAAGCTCCCATAATTCTTCCCATACACACTAGCTATTCGGAATTCCATTTTGTTTTCAGTAAGTGTGCCTGTCTTATCCGAAAATACATATCGAATTTGGCCCAAATCCTCATTTATATTCAAAGACCTGCACTGAAACCTCGAGTCACTGCTGCAGTCATACATATGTTTGTCTCCAATCATGAAGTATGATTGTCCCAACCGAACCAACTCCATTGTAATATAGAGAGATATTGGTATCATTATCTGAAATACTATAATAGAACTCAAGAAGGAGAAAAAAGTCTCCATTCCAATCCCGTAAAATTTGTATGGTCTCCCAAGTCTTCCTTTTTCAAAAAAACTTTTTCTGTAATAAGGCAACGTATCAAGTTGATCCTTGTGACGCTGAAGCCATAGACCCATTCCAAAGGCCACCACCAGGCACATGATAAAAAGAAAAATAGACAGCCAAAGGGTTTCCCTATTCATGTAGCTTTCCAGTCTGCTTCTTTTTGATGGGGACACTGCACTGTTCAGCATTGCTTTTGTTTCCTGTCCGGCATAAACCACAACACCAACTACCCACTCTGTGTTCTTCAGCTGACAACCACGTAAGATGATATTCGATTGACTAAGGGGAAATCTATGGCCTTTGAACTCCATATTGGCTGTGAACTCGTAAATATTCCTGTTAGGCTGCTCACATCTGATAAGCCCTGAAATTGTCTCCCCTTCAAATAACATTGAAGTCGTTTCTTGCCTGGCATACCTTGTCTTCAAGTTTGACTCGCCATCCAAATTCATTGTCTGAATATAAGCAATTCCACTGGGATCACTCGTCCCTAACAACACCATGTCACATGGAATTGACTCATCTGCACAGATCTTCACAACCTCACCCGCCCGTATGTTTTTCCATTTTTTCAATCTAAACTTGCCAGATTGAAGCACTAAAGCCTCCCGGTTATTCTCTTTCAGATCTGATCTATGTCTTCGCCAATCCTCGTAACCATCTTTTATAGCCGTCACACAAAGCACAAAAAGAAGAGGAAAAAGAGAGACTGTTCTTCCAAAGACTGCGAGAGGTGGAAGCTGGTTGAGAGCAGCAATAGCTAAAAAATATAAATAAGCAACCCGATGGAACTGAATGAAGAGATTCTTGGGCAAGAAATTAATGAATGTATACTTGCTAGTTCGGATCTCATTTCCTGTGAACTCATACTTATCATTAGTCTTCCTCGGATCATTAAGATAGATCAACCTAGGATTCTCTTCATGTGATAGGTTATCTTCAAACTGCATGCTTTTGTGACGACTCCTCTGAGATTTGTTCAATTTATCCTGGACCTGGGTTGAAGCCCTAGAAATTTCAAAGGCTGTGGAATTTTGCTGAAGCTCCATTGCACTACCCCACGATACCAGGTGTTTCCTCTCCCGTGGGGGGGCATTCCAATGGAAACTGCTGAAAGAGCTGAGAGTCTGCCAAATAGAACTCTCCTTGGACGCCACAGGAGAAGCAGAATATTTAAGGGATTTCTCACTAAGGCCGGTATCTTCAGGAGAGACAATATCCTCGTCCTTCACGTTGAACAAATTATTTTGTGAATCATCAAAGATGGAAGAAGAGATCGATGCAACAGGACAGAGACAACCCAATGAGCTAATTCTCGAAGTGGAGGGTGTGGATTTGGCACAAACAAAGGATCTGACAATGATAACAATGGCTTGCCCGAAGTCAAATAATTCTCCAATGAACAAACATTGGAGAGTAGCATGAATATAGCCCACCACAATTCCTAATACTCATAACTTGACCGCCCAAAGCCAATTTTTTCCCCATTGCATTCTCTGAGCCTATGGAATTTGAGCTTCCATTGTCCATAAGTGACATCCATCCCATCTAAATCCATTTTTCTTCTCCAATCAACAATACCAGGCAGCCAACATATTCATGCTCACTTAGCCATCTCCACTTTAATTTGATATTTTCCAATGTAGAAATAACAAAAAAATGTGCTTATATCTGCTCAAAACACCAGACCCAGAATTCAACTGTTAAATAAAGGCCGTCCAATTTTCCTTCTCCAAGTAACTGAATAACTCTTTCCTACAACCTCGTGCGGGGATGTATGCAAATTTGGAACCCTAGAGAAGAGAAAGGGACGCTCTTAGACTACAAAGGGGACAAAACACTGAAGCGGACAAATGTTCACGAATTCACAAAAATCAGAGGCTCCAATTCACTTGAATGTGGACAAGTCCCTCATCGCTCCACATAACAACAACTGTCTACGGATCCATCATCCACTAGATATGCCAAAACTGAAAACAAATAGGACACATCGAAAAACAAACCCCGAACGGTCCAGAAAATCAACATCCATTGTAACCCTAGCCTGCTAAAGTCATAAAAATCAAATTTCATGAATGCACCAGGTTTCAAATTGCAAACCTGTACATATATATCACATGCATACATATATAGATATATAATATAATGGGAGAGAGATACAGAGAGATAACCTATGTAGATTGAGCGTGAAACAGACAAACAAGCTGAAATGAACGACCCTTATCGTCTTGGAATTGGTGAAAAAAAAAACCAGACAGATCAGATGTCCTTCAATACACTGAATACGAAATCATAGTGAAAATAGCAGAGGGCTCAGCGAACACAGATCTGGAGTTACACGTAGATCTCACTCAATGAATCTCAAGTGTGATCAGCTTTTTTATCGTAATGTAGCAAGGTTGGTTCGTGTGGTGAAACACTAGACGACAGATTTAAAAAGTTTCGATCAAATTGAAATTGAAACAGGGGAGATCAACACAGAGAGAGAGAGAGAGGGCGCACAGAGAGCGAGGAGAGAAAAAGCGAGAGAGAAGGAAGGACGAGTGGAGGAGCAAGAATATTGGACTTTTTTCTGCTCGTCGCTGGCTGGAATGCCCCACCGGCTGCCTTTATTGTCATAGTTGGCGATGCGTAGTGTAAAAAGCAAAAGAGAGCCGTTTCGCCTTTGTAATATTTGCTGCAATTTGTTGAACGGAATACCAAAATTACCCCTGTTGTACTGACCGTACGGTCATGCCTATGGGGTTTTCGCTTTCGTCATTTTACGTTGCGTGTGGTGGACTGAAATAGAAACTGCGTCAGATTTTTCGGATTGTCCCTTCCTCTTCAAGCTTTTAGTTACATGAATTTCCACAGGAACCGCTGAAATCGAAATGGACAGGACCTAGATTTCCTCCCTCGAATTGTTCCAATCTAGAAAGTTTTTGTACCTAAAAATATAAAGAAATCAATCATTCATTCATATTAAAAGTAAATCTATTGAATATGAGCAATCATTTCATGTGAATATTAATGTTCAGATTTTTTTTGGGTCCAAACGGTATTCAATACATGAGGTCCATAATTATGGGTTTAATTAATGAATTCAATTTCATGTAAATATTAACTACCATTTGTATACTATTATTAATTAAATATGAGACAATATATAAAAGTGATTGTCATATTTAACTGCACTTTGGTGAGCCAATCCGAACCAAAACCCAAGCTCAGTCCAAATTTTTTAGAGCTTGAGTTTCTTTTTTTACATTTTGAGTTAGGTTTTGAAAAAAAAAAATTCAAGTCTGATCTAAATTAGGATTAAACTTGGATTAAGACTTTAAAAAACTCAAGCCCAACCTAAACTCGAGTTCAATATTTTATATATTTTATTTTTTAAAGTTTAGTTATCCATCATTATACTAATAGGAATTCCTTTTAAGAGTTATTATTTACATTTTTATAATTTCAAGAATTTGTTGACCTTTAACATTTTTTTTAAAATTAAATTATGTTGAATGAATTATTTTAACGGATTGTGGTTTTCTTTAGAAGGAGAAATTGAGAAAAATTATTAGAGCTTTTAAAGTATAATCAAAATAGGAAAAATAAAAGACAAAAAATTATTAAAGAAATCGTGAATAAAAACTAAAAATTGAAATTAATAATCGGGCTGGGGTTGGGCTCGGGTTGAACCTTATACTAATGAATTTTAATTCGAGTTGGACTCGGGTTGGGTTGTTCGAGTTCAAGGTCAAGTTCGGGTCGAGCTCGAATTGACTAGTTTAGAGCTTAGGTCGGATTTGGACATGACTAAACCTGAGCCCGAGCTGTCCAGCCCAAGTTGCACCCCTAATACTAGTTATGGCAGATCTAGACTAAAAGTAAGGGGAGTAAAATTTTAAAAAGTAAATCTTAGGAAATTTTTTATGTTTTTTATAAAAGAATACAAGGTATAATTCTTAACTTTTTAAAAAAATTATATAAAAATGGTATTAAAAAAAAAATTAAGAGACCACAACCCCTTGCCCCCTGTATATCTGCCATTGATCAAGAGGGCACAATTATAACATGTGACGTATATTTTAAAATATAGTATTATCATGACATCATTTTTATTACTTGTCAAAATCTAATATGTATTACTGTGAAAAAAATTTATACTACTTTATCACTGGACTTTTTCCCATATAGTCATGACACTTATGGTTATCCCCACCATCTCACTCTCGGCATAGTTATGTTTTTTGGTGCTTCACTTTGTATATGCTTTGTTTGTGTGAATTCTTAGAGGACTTATAAATTCAAATTTTTGAGAAAGATCAATGTTACATGAAAAATGAAAAATCAATGTTATATGAAACATGGATCATTTGGGTAGACAAAACAAAAACACAATATGTAAGGACACGAAAAATCATCAAAGGAAAATTCGATAAATTGTTAACATAGGCTAAGGACAGACTATAGATAAATCAAAGATGAGTCCGATAAATTATAAAATGAGTCGATAAGTCATCAATATAACACAGTGAGGATAAAAATAAACTTTGATAATTTATTTGGGACTAGTGTAAGCCTTGGGGCTACACAATCATATACTGGACGTAGATAAATATGAAAATTCAAATGAAGGAATTTAGAGAAACGGATCGCATATTTAGAATCAGAGCATCAAAATTAGCTAGTGTATCAAGTTTGGTGCGATTTCGAGATAGTTTTAATTCGGGCTCGTATGCGTGCACAATTGGCCAACTGGGCACGTGATGCTTTGGGAGTTGGGCAAAGCTTCCATAAGAAGCTCATTAGATATTTGGGTGAGGGACGTGTCAATAAAAGAGTGGTAGAAGAGGATATGCTAGTGTATATGGGGATGCATGATAAGGAGACAAGAGGGACATTTGATGGGACAAGCCATCACCTCACTTTTCCCTCTCTTTTCTTCCCCCCCCCCCCATTCAACAGACCTCTCTCTCTCTCTCTCCATTTCAATTTTTTCTCTATCTCACCCAAAAGTGGTGTGTGTGTATGTATACACATGATGTGTGTTTGTGTGAATAGATATATATATATATATATGTCTTTATATTATGCGTTGGAGGGCTGTAAAATAGCCATGGAAAGAGAGTGAAGGGGAATTGTGCATATGTGTGAGTGTGCAGTGGTGTGTGTGTGTGTGATAAGCACACTTGGACAACCGAGAAGAGGAAGAAGAAGAAAAGAAAGGAAAAAGAAAAGAGAAGGAAGAAAGGAAGGAAAGAATAGGGGCTGGACCAAAGCTCGGTTGGAGGAATAGTGGGCGGCCATTGAAGAGCTTCAAGCTTTCTCTCTCCTCCATTTCTCTCTCTGAGCAACTAATTAAGGTAGGGGTTTTAAAGCACATTGGGTCCGATTTATAGTTCAGTTAGGCATACATGAATGTACATGTGTATGTTGCAGTGTGTGTGTGTATATATGCATGTATAAATAAATAAATATATATATGCAGTGAAAAGATAAACCGATTTGGGTTTCTTGATTTCCCATGGAATTGGCCCTAAAAAATGATGTAAGATGGTGGGACATGGATCTAGGGAAGATTTGGAAGGGGTTTGAACCAAAAACAAGGAGAAAATAGTGGAGGATTGGTTGTAATACTAGTCGCCGAAAAATCGAGATCTCAAAAATTTGGTCTTGAACCAATGGCTGTCAAGCTTGAAATAAACCTTAGAATGTGTAAAATGACAATATATGAAGATTAGAAAGAAAATGGAGTGAAAATAGTGCGAAAAAATACATATTTGAAAATTAGGGTTTTTGGTTTTTTGGCGAGGCTCCCTAGAGAAGGCAACTGGAGCTTCTCCAATGACAGTCAATTCCGGCGTTGAACGGTCAACGGTCAAACCGGGTCGGATCTCGAGTCATAGACCGGGTTAGGGGCTGTTTAGTTGTGGTTGATTTGGCACCCTAAAATCGATTTGAAATGGAATAAGGTTCTCCCTATTCCAGAAATTGAAATTGAAATTGGTTATGGCCTATTTGGCAATCAGGATTGAAAATTGATTCAGAAGAAATTAAAAGGAGTTGAGTTGTTTGAGTTATTTACAAATCAGTGAACTAATTTTTTTAAAAAATTATAAAAAGGTCCACTTGCTTATAAAATTGAATATAAAGCCAATTAAAATACAAGAAGAGGCCTTCTTAAGGTTTTTGGGCATTTCGGACTCAATGACGAAATCAGTTTGGACATTTGAGGACCCAGAGTGGTCCCATATAAACATAAAAAATTATGAAAATACCTCTAATGCTAAATTAAGAAGTGTAAAGGCAAATAAAAATTCGAAAAGGGCTATCCCAAGCTTTTTGGATGCCCGAAATTTAAATATATGATTATATTGGACAAATTGAGACTCGATAATGGTCCCACCTAAAGTGGTAAAATTATGATTATACCTCTAGACCTATATTAAGTAATTAAAAGCCAAATTAAGATCCGAAAGATGCGTTTCTAATATTTTTGGATGCTAGGGACTCAAATATGATATTAGAATAATGAAATAAGGACTCAAGGTAGTCCCACATAAAAATTTAAAATTACAAAAATGCCCCTAAGCATGGAACAGATACCGAAAAACATTAATAAAATATAAAGATAACATCTTTAGGATTGTTGGGCCTTCTGAATCTGATTTCAATGTCGGTTTGAGAGACGGTGTCTCGGTAGACGAGTAACTTATTCAATAAATTATAAAAATGTCTTTATGGGTTTAAAAGACAATCAAATAACTTATAAATAATGAGATAGGGCTTCCTTAGGGTTTTTGAAGCTCGAGAACACGTTTTTTATATCCGTTTGGGCAAACGAGTACCCGAGGTATAGGCTAATGAGCAATTAGCCATGGAGAACCATAAAGACTTGATACGATACCTTAGTGTTGTGGGCCATGGTGGTCCCGGGGATGGAACTGTGAGTGTGTAAGGTGTTTGATACACATTATGAAAGACACATGTAGTGTCTCCTAGTAGTGAGGCGATGGTTGGGACTAAAGGGATGTCTTGACTGGTTGGCATTATATATTTGTCATTGATTTATAAGATGTGATTATTATTATTGTTGGGCATTCGGTCATTTATTAGTTATCATGATACGACTATTATCATTGTTGTCCTAATGCTTGACCTTTATCTGATATTGTAAGTATGAATATGATCATCAAGCTGATACTTAACGTTATTTACATTTCTACCATAGATATATATATATATATATATGAACATTGTTATTTTTGTGATTACTTGTGAGTCGAATATCTTATATTACACTTATTGACAATTGTTGTGAACTTTAAGATTTGTTATTATTCACATTATGAAGCATACCTGAGTGGTGTGAGATTTGAGTGGATATGATGATATTGAGTATACCAGGATGGTGTGAGATTTGAATGGATATGACAGTATTGAGCATCCTAGAGTGGTACGAGATTTATGTAGAATTGAGGATTTTGATAATACTAGAGTGGTGTGAGATTTGTGTGGATCTGATGATACGGATTTATGTGATAGTGAGAGGATGTGAGCCCTGTTCTGTTTTGGGGACGGAGACTCCCTTTGGCTGCGGCCATAACCCTGCATAGGAGGTTCCCCAGACATATGAGTGAGAAACTCATAAAAGGGCGAATACAAGTGCTTCGAAGGCCCTGTGCGTTTGTTAAAAAATATCATTAAATCATAAACATATCATACTGCATTTATGAAAGTATTTGTGCATTAAGGATAGTGTTTTCATTGGTTATTTGGATGAATGCAGTAAATGATGGTTGACTTATATATCATGGTTGTACTCAATATTTACTGGGACTATGTGGTGATCACACCTTGCTGATTATCTGGTTAATGATTATGTTGGTGGTGTTTCCAATCTATGTTATATATCTATTGCCATTGGATGTATATATTGTTCCTGTGACTTAAAATAGGAAATTGAGGTGCTTCGTGAAATTATGTCATGTGTCCAACCTCCATCTATCAACTCCTTGACCATTATTGTGAAACCACATGTAGTGGTGCTATACATTCTTGATGCTTATTCTTGTGCTTGGGATATGTTGATAATGTGTGCTTGTGATGCATACAAGATTTTAGGATGTGTCCTTTCAGACTTGCATTAGTTTTTGCACTCTACTTGATTGTATATTTGGGGAAAACTACAGAGCATTATAACTCACCCCTGCTATTCATAGGAATGACAGGTGTTGACTTGATGAAAAATAGTTGTAGGAGCAGTATAGGGTAAACTAAAGTCTTTGTAGTACTTAGTTACATTCATGTATCTATTCAATTATATTTATTAAGGGTGCATGTACCCTTCTCAAATATTCATGTATATGGGATGTATATATATATATATATATATATATTAGACTGTAGAGTCAACTCTAGATGCTAACATATTGTACCGTGTTATTAGATGATTGGTATAATGCCTTTGAATGTAATCAAATTCATTTAATCCCATTACGGGACTTGAACAAGTTTAACCATGAGACTGAACCGAAAAATGATTTAAAGTAAATAAAAAAATGGCATATATTTTATATACTTGACTAGGATGGTTAGTCCTTTTACCTACCTTATCGGGGTCAAATGACCCCGTAGTCTGGCCATACGGGTCAGGGGCGTGACACAATATGTTATATAAAAATATAAAAAAAAAAAATTGGATGACTAATGCCTATTTAAAAAAAATTATTAAAAATTGTAATAAAAAATGGGTAATTGTGAGACCAAATTTGAATATTATTTTCATTTAAATGAGAGAAAAGGCAGAGCACTTTGGTAAAAAATTATAGAAAAATCAATTTAAGATCGATTTATTAATGTTCATGTATCTCATATGTAGCTATACAAATAATATATGACTGGTGAGAGTTGTATGTAATGAATCTGATTTTCATATTCAATGACTAATTTTACATGGTTGATTTCCTTCATTTTGATATATCATGTCTTGGATGTTATGTAATAATATGACAAAGTCTTAAGGTGAAGAACCATGCATATTGAATTACCTATGAGAAAGAATCTATCACTTGTGAGAATGTGAGGCCAATTTGGGCCAAATGCGGACCCTTTTGAAGGAAATAGTAATGCTACATTACTCAAAATTTGTGCCTAAATGGTTTTATCCAAATGATGTTAAGTGGTTATCCATCACATTAAAATGAATGATTGGCAGAACTTTTGGGCCATAAGATATGTACGAAAATATTTAACATATAAAGTTAAGACAAATAGTGGTCATTATAAAGGCATGGTAAACCGTAGGATATATAGTGTATGTTTGGGCGAGCATCTAAAATGTTGCTTTGGGCATCTGGGATGCTCCCTTAGATAAGGCTGCAACATATCAAGACAAAATGGTGGTAAAAAGTTACTCTCCTTACTCTTAACAAAACAATATTATACTTTAATATGTAGTTTTATTCAAAGTGATACAAGTCTTATTCATGTCAATTTGTATACAACCTATATTATTTGTATATATATATATATATATATATATATTATCTTTCTTTATATCATTTGATAGGATTGAAAACAAGCCAAACTAAGCCAAGCAAGGGAATGCTCAAGCCCAGGTCAAGCAAACTCAATTACTATTCAAGCTTGAGACATTTTAAAGTAGCACTACTTAAGCTTGACTCATCTTCAGTGTAATTGAATCAAACCTGACTTGACTTAGCTATATAAAATGAGCTAGAGCTCAAGTTGAAGATCAAAATTTTGACTTAATTTGAACACAAACTTAAATTGTTAATTCAATTTTCATTGTCAACAACCTTTTTCCAACTTTATGGTAACAAGAAAAACACATTTTGACTTCTTAGTCACATCCCAACTCCCCCCAACAATAAAAGAATCCCTAAAGGTCAAAGATATATATATATATATATAATGACCAAAATAACCTCAAGACTCCTAATGCACCAAATGACCAAAATGCCCATAATGGGCAAAATGACTAGAATTCCCTCAATGGGCAAAATGACTAGAATGCCTTTAGTGGACATAATGACTAGAATGCTCAAAATGTCCTTGGTGGGCATAATGACTAAAATGTTCTCAGTGGACGAAATGACCGAATTGCCCTCAATGGGCGAAATAACCAAAATGCCCTTGGTAGGAAAAATGACTAAAATGCCCTTGGTAGGCATAGTGAACAAAATGTCCTTAGTGGGTGAAATGACCGAAATGCTCTTAACATATGAAATGACCAAAATGACCTTAGTGGTCATAATGACCAAAATGACTTTAGTGGACAAAATGACCAAAATGGTGAAACATATTGTAGTAACTTCTCAATAATAGTGAAACTACCCTTATAAAATCAAGGGTCTTAAAATGAGGTATCTATAGTTAGTAAACATATTTGTAAACCATATTTTCATAGCAAAACATATTATTTTGCATAGAAGGAAATAATATTCTTACTATATAGAAAACAATTGTGGAAAGTCTCCACTTTAGAGATCTGAAATTACTCAACTTGGTTAATAGACGCTGAGTTTCCTTTTTTGTTAATTGGGTGTCCTTTACACATTATCAAGCCTATTAACCTTTATACAAGCCAATTTCCAGCTATGTGGTATGCATGAAAGTGTAACCATGTGTTCGAGCATGCTTTATTACACCATCAAGCCCTAAAATCTGACTTAAAACATTGAAAAACTTAAAAATAAAACTTTTTAAATTTAGTTTGTGAAAATGAACTTCATTTTTTAGTTCAGAGGCATAAAAAACCTTAATATAGGTATTTTCAGAATTTTTATAACTTATTTTATAGTTATATTAAGCACAAGGACATTTTTGTAATTTACTAAAATATATTGCAACACCTTGACCTAATCACTAGATGATTAAGGTTGATCTATGAGCTTTAGGTAACACTATGTGCATAATTACACTAAGACACCTAAGAGGTAATGATAGTTCTTAAAACGTGATTAAATGGCAAAAGTTGTCATAAAATGGTAAGATGGACAATTGTACTAGCAAGTAAACTAGTACATGAGATAAAATGATAACTAATAACATAAATTAGTTGATGATTAAACTAAGAAGACTAATACAAAATGAACAAAAAAAAGAAAAAGAAAAAGGGCCAAAAAGACTTGGCCAAGACTTGAACCATGGACCATAAAGGTTTTATCTAAAAACTAACCACTAAGCTATCCTCCTATTATTGTCATGTTAGTGACTTAAAATATATGTATACACATAAAATGCATATATGGTTACATCCCATCTTGAGGTGGCAATAGACCAAAATTTCCTCCAATAAGAGGATATGCAACTTACCTACCATATATGTATAAAATATATATTCAAGGGAAAGAAAAGGAATGTGATGTGTGTGTGCATTTTGCTCATGCAAACAAATGTAAAAAGAGAAATAGAGAATGAAGGGGGCCTTGCATATGACATGCAAATCTTGGGAAGATGAAGGAAGAAGATGGAGAGTTGAGTTATAGAGCACTCAAACCGGAGAGAGGAAGAGAGAGGCCTGCGTAGAGAGAGGAATTGATCATCAAAAAGAGCAAAAACTCTATCTCTAAAAGTTTTTCATGGTAAAGGATCCAGTCTTTGAGATATTCTTACTTATGAACAAAATAATTACTACCTAAAGGACAAAAGAGAATAACCATGCAAAAATGGTGAAGGACCTCGAACCCAGAATTGGGTTAGCTAAACGGCCACCAAATTACCAATTGAGTATAGGGGCTGAAAGAATATAACAAAATATGAACATAGGAAGAAACAGGGGGAGACAAGGTAGAGTGTTGATGGAAGAATCCTCAGTTGTAGGTCACAATTGAGGCAATTGATTCATAAGGTTAAATCCTTTTTTAGCTGTGAAATCAATTCAATAACAACCCTTATATCATTGGTGATGTTTTGGAAACAAAAAAGGTTAAAGAAGTGGAAGAAAAACCTAGAAAATAAGTTAAGGTTTCGTTGGGTTATGGTTCAAAGTCTAAAGAAGACGATCAATAGTGACTCTCTTATACGACGTTGTTTTATGATAAATGGCGAACTAGATCTAGATGTGCTATCAGGTCAGGTTAACCCAGACGCTAATCAGGTTAGAGAAAGTCTAAAATGACCGTGTTTTGTGATTTTAATAAAAGTTTTGAAAGATGAATTGGGGGCGTTTGGTTGAAAGTTTTAAAAATTAAAAGTGGATAATAAAACCCTAACAATAGGAACTAGGAATATCCTATTCTGAATTTAGCTTAAACGTTGTTTGGCTGGGATTTAATCAATAAAAGGCATTAGTGTGCCTATGAAGGTTTGAACCGTGAACCTGAAGACTAAACAAAAAATATTTACCATTCCACCACTGCTTGATCTTGTTAATATTATTACACTACTATATATATGATACCTCATTAATAAATTTATGAAATTAATAAATAAATTATTTAAAATTCAATTTAAAGGCAAATTAAGACCATCGAAGGCCTACCTTAACATTTTGGAACGTTCCAGACTTAATAGCAGAGTCCATTTTAGTAAATGAGATACCGAAAAATTAGACACAAAATATGAAATTACAATAATACCCCTAGCTATGGCTAAGGCTAATTGAATATAAAAATGGGTACAACTTGACTATTTTGGATATTCCAGACTTAACGGTGAGTCTCATTTCGTCAAATTAAATCTCAAAAAATAGTGGAACAACAAATAGAATAATTCTAAATGTGTCCCTAGTGATAATTAATGTTACCAAATGTGTTCAGAAAAATAAGAAGGACCTAACTTAAGGTTTTTAGGATCGTTGGACCCAAAAATGGAGTTCGTTAAGACAAATTAAGCGAAAAAAAATATGATATGTGACAGGGCAAAATTAAAATTACACTACTAATGTAAGAATAAACTATCAAATGAACTTAGAAATCGTGAGGGGACCTATCTTAGAGTTTTTAGGGCTTCTAAGTCTAAAAACATGGTCCAATAAGGCTAAAAATATTAAGTAGCCACTAGTAATGCTAAAGTTGTGTTCTAATGCGATGTTATATGTATTTAACTTATGGATTTAAGAACTATGGACAAAGGAAAAGATATTAAAGAAACAGATTAAGGACCTAAGATGAGTAATCTTGTATCTCGAATTAGTGGATTTTTATATATTTTGCTTCAAAAATCCATATTCCATGCTTTGTGAACAATCTTGAAACCATGGTCTTGTTGTTATATCTGAAATGAGATTCCATACACTGTTTTGAAAATACCTCCATGTCTTGAATCTTAACAAAATGCTTTAGTGAAATACTTCGATATTCGATTGTGCGTGTGTAAACCATGGCAACCCTTCGAAGTGGAAATGATATGTGTGATTCTTTTTTGTGTCATTACATGAGGCCTATCTTCTTGGCACTTCGATTTTTTAAGTCTTATTGTGTGTCACCCTGACTTTTCTATGAGACCTGTCACATAGGTACTTTCACTCAAGCTATGAGACCTGCCACTAGGTACTCCGACTCTATAGTAATCCTTTGACATGTTTGACGATGCATTGAATCTCAAGATTATCCTTTATGTGTGTTTGTTATTCAATATTTGTGCCATTCGTTTTGTGTTTTTCCATATGAACTAAGTTGCAAGAAATTAATGTTTTGGTACCTATTGTGTGAAATTTTATTCGTGTGTCATTCATTTTGTGATTTTGATTACGAAATGTGCTTTGGAAAATGTAGTATTTTAGAAATGCGTGTGTTTTACTCGCTTGGAATTCTTGGATTATTTTACTATAATTATTCACTTTCAAAATGAGTTGTACGTTATCTTTTGAAATGTGATATTTGTTTTGTGAAAACTTGGTACCCATGTATTTTGTGCAATGATCCATTTGTTTTTGGTAAATCTATGACAGAATAAAAGAATTACTCACAAACTTTCCATGAAGTTCATATGGATTTATGCATGCTTATTTCAAGTGAACTAAACTAATGAGGGAGCAACAAGGATGACAATGAGAAGCTAAATAATTGAATGTAGTGGACTTTATGTCACGACCCGAAACCCACCCTATGCGGATTTCGTATCGCAAGGCTGGCCCAATGGCCGTCCCTACTTTTTGCATTCTTTGTATCTATGACAATAATATAAAATGTAAACTTAAAAGTAAATTAGCGAAGGTCTTAATACAAAATATTGTTTAACAACTGAAAATGTAAATCGACGTAAAACTTAAACATAATGCCACTCTTAGGTGATGAGTACATGGGAGAGACTCTATTCACTTCTATCATACTTCTCAACTGTCCCTCTATGCTCCTAGACTCCTATTGTGGTCCTGCATCATTCTCACTTGAAAGATAAGTAAGTGATGTGAGCTAACAAAGTTCAGTAAGTGAAAAGCCTATCTCTGACAGAGGTTAGGGTTAACATAAAAAACATATGAACTCATAGGGTGAACATGATAGCCAATCATGAAAATAGTTGCAATTAACGTTAAAATGCCACAATGGCCAATGAACAGTAAGTCACAATAAGCAAGCATGAGTAATGGTATAACATGAACATGGAAAAGCTTAATAATACAGTCAACATAAGAATACTACCACAATAAACCGATTACAATCAAGTCCAATAAATGAGGAAACTGTCAACATAGAATTATTCATAGGGAAATGAAAACATCCTATGAATCCAATAAACGTAAACATAACAGTCAATCATAAGTGATGTAATTACACTGTTTAGGGTTTAGCAGACCCTCGGTCTTTTGGGGCCCAACATACCCCCCTTAACCTCAATGCATATAAAATGTCCTTATAACTCAATGAGTAAAAGTTCCATCATTTCCATATGTCCATTCACGGACTCGACCCGTAAGTCCTGTCAATTCAGATAACATCATATGGACATTGTGGCTGAGCAGAATTCCGGCATTCATAATAAATCATAATTCTTTTATGATTCCATAAGAAGCGCATAGAATGGAATATCATGCCATGGACATATAACAATAGGCCTTTCAAGGCACAGTACAACATAGCAATCATGATATAACAATCAATAAGCATCCACAAGATAAGACAATATCGATTGTGGAACAATAACAGTGGGTACGTATATGAGTACAAAATTTGGCAGTAAGAGAAGGAATGTGGCTTGGAAGACCACATGTAAGAAGATAGGGTTTACTTACCTTTAATCCGTATGATCTACTTTAGTACTCCGTAATTTTCTTCTTTTCCTTTGACTTGACTATATATCAATAAACATGTCTCAAGTTCTAATGTCATTTATCAAATTATACACCTCGTTACTCTAAGTATCTCTTTTACTACTTTAGACTCTACCATTAAGTCTAGAATGTCGAAGAAAATTAGTTTAGGCTTTCACGGTTTCCAATTTGGACTTTTTTACCGAAAAGGGTAAAATGGTCATTTTGCATGTCTCTATTTTTTGGAACCTATTTTCAGAAATCAGACTTCACTGTTGAATCGAGAAGGTTTGAAATAATAAAAATTCACTATTTACTTAGTTCAATCGAAGTTCGTTTGACTCACATTTGACTCAGGGGCATTTTGGTCATTTTGGCATTTCTAAGGGTCTTTTATTTTTTGGGACTCCGTCTCATGAAATAGACCTTACCATTGGGTCCAGAAGTCTAAAATAATAAATTTACACTATTCTCATGACTCAATCAGGACATCAGGAACTAATTAAATTAATTAATTTAAGTAATGAATTATATAATATATATCCTTTGCATATTCTACCACACGTGCCCTTGTGGCACTGTGGTGGGTTGCCTTTCCATAAGTGCTTCATGTCCGTAAGCACTGGGGTTCGAAACCCCTTGGCTGCACTGTTCACCCCTTTTTTTTATAAATAAAACAAGAAAACAACCCATCAGCCCCAACAGTGTTGGGTCCTCACTGCGCTTGGGCGGGTTCCGACCCAACCCGAGGCCCGACCTGAACCCATGACCCAACAGTTGACCCGACCAAACAGTGGCCCTTCATACACGACTTTTCGGCAGTCTCCGGTCACCCTCTTCGGCGTCGGTGATCGAAAAACCGAACCAGGATTTTTTTTCTTCATTTTTCTTGTGGTTTTTCACTGCTTTTCATTTCTAATCTATTCTAACATATTTTCAACGCATTCTAACACAATTTTAAGCATTTAAAACCGAACAAAACAACCCAAAAAACTCCCCATTTAGTTTTTCGATCAAGCATGATATCTACCCCATTTCTCAACCGTTTCTTCCTAAATTCCTATTTTTCTCCCTAGAACAACATCCTACTATCAAAAACAAGCTTTGGGAAATTCTAAATAAAGCCAAAAAATTTACAGAGAGGAAAAACATTGTGAGTTACCTTCTGCGCCCCTCTCTCCTGGTTCCTCTTTCCTCATTCCTCTTCTTCTTCTCCTTCTCTCCTCCTAGTTCTCCTCTGCACTCCGAACCCTTCTCAGTTGCTGCTTCCTTCTAGTTCCCATTTTTTTTTTCTCTGTATTTTTTTTTCAACCCAACGCATGGGTTATAACTCACCCTGCACCCCCTCATCTTCCTCCCTTCCGTTTTAGTTTTTTTTTTCTTGTAACCCCTCCCCCCTTTACATGCATTTACCATACATAACCCACCTCCCATATATATCTATATAAACTTGATGATATATATATATATACACCTACATATATATATATTCATATTCCAAATATACATATCCTGATTTATATATATATATATATATATATATTTCTTTTTTATTTTTATTTTATTTATTTTATTTTATTTTATTTTATTTTTATCTCGATATTTGTTCATGGCTTGCTCGGGCATCGCCCGACATCATCTATACGTTCGAAGCTATTTAGATTTCACAACCGTCCATTTCATTTAATGTCATAACATAAAGCCCTATCGGCTTGGGTTTACATAGTTCGCTTGGTTATAATTTGGGTCAGGGTATTACATTTTATGTCTAAGGAACATGGATGATCTTAATGTGATACTTTTGGTAATCATAATGATGTATATTTTGGCTTAGTAATTATTTAGATCTTTTGTAGACTAGAGATGTATATCTTTGTTTGGATGTACTTAAGGGTACTAATAGAAATGTTATTAGACTTATGATATTGATGGTGATGTGATTACAGTGATTAAAATTTGAAAATATTTCATTGTTGGTTGATGATGTTTTGTTGCTATCGAATGGGTTGCATAGGCGTAGCTTCTGCAAATTTAAAAAAAAAAAAAATTGCACTGACAATTGTAACTCATTCGATTCTATACAACCTGTCTGAGTGACAATGTCGGTCATTGCTCCTAATCTGTAGAGGGAAGGTTTCGGGTCGTAACATATATCCTATATTTTTTTAAATTAATTTAGCCTAAACGAACACCACAGTTGAATCCGGAGAGACGAAAAAAACTTAAGATAGACTATTCATGTAGTTTAATAGAACATCATAAATAAAAAATAGTTATTATTAATAATATTACCATTAGTATTATAAATATTAATATTCACATGATATATAATAAGGACCCTTAGTGTCCTAGTGGATAAATCTCACACATTAAGCTCTTAGATTGCTGGTTCTAACCTTCCTTACCACCTTTAGTTTGATTTCTCCTTTAAATCCTTGGTCTAGTTAGTTGTGGCTTCCTTTGATTTATAGCCCAAGTGGCCTAATTGCATGTGATGCTAGCCACTAATGTACCTAAAATCTAGTCCAGCCCAAGCAAATTTAAACCCAATTAAAAACAACATATTTAAAACCCAATTTAAATCGAACCCTTATGTCATCTTCTCCATTTCTTCAGTGGGCATGGACAATGGCTTCCCATATTTCAATTTAAGACATTTCCTAAAACTTACTCGTGCACCATAGGACAAGTCTTGATGATTAAAACACACAAAACTATCTAAATTTAAAAGAAACCAAATCTACCACAAACTTTTGATTTTAATTATCTTATCCATTTTAGCATCGTTTTACCCCTTTTTTTCTTCCCATGACTTTGTTTTTTCGTGTACTTTAAGGTTCAAGTGATGAAATTAAGTTTCGTTAATATTTTTCAACACCCATTTACACACCCACTTTTTCTCTCTAAATTTTACCTTATACAAGTGTATGTATATACAGATTTATACACTTATATATACATATATTTTTTTTTATATATGAGTACGAGTAAATCTGCATAAATATATACACTAAATTGTGTTTCATCATTCTATAACTACATTTTAGTTTGTTATCTGTAACTCATGTATATATATATATATATATGTCTTTAGCTCTATGTGTATATATATACATATATATAAATACATATATATTTTTTATGTGTAAATAAGATTATGTGTATGCATGTGTGTAGATGTATAAGAAAACTTACCTTGAACTTGGTAACCTCACTCTTTCTCCCTCATTCCCTCTTACATACTCTGTCTCTCAACCTTTCACTCACACGTCACTTTCTATTTGGGATGGGTTAATCGTATATAGATCTTAAAAAATTTACTATTGTACCATCACCAACTCTCTGCAAATTTTTAAATTTGCTATTATAACGTCAGACTGGGCTCTGATCTTCGAAAAATCTAAAAATTATTAACTATTAGAACTATTTTTAAAAATTTTAAGATTATTTTGTATTATAATATTAATAAAAATTTGAAGATATAGTAGTTTTAAAAATTAAATCATATTTTAATTATAAATTTATATTTTTAGTTTATTAAAAAAAAACTAAAAGTAAAGAAACACACAATAGGAAAAAGATTTGCTAATTTAGTTTACCAAAAATTTATAAAGTGAAAAAAAAAAAAAAAACACAAAAGGAAAAAAATTTGAAGTTAGGGGATGGGGTTCGAATCCCCAACAAGAAGGGAAAAGAATTATTGAAATATAAAATCAACCACCAAGAGAAGATGACATATACATTCGTCCCACATGTTTAGTTTTGGAAATGGAAGGTGATCCTCAGCCAATATAAACAAACTTCCTTTTCTTCATTTTCCATTTGCCGATGTGATTGAGCTCATGTTGGGTTTAGTTTTTTTTTTTTTTTTGTTGCCCAGATATTTACCCTAAATGGGGTAAATATGGTATTTTGAAAATATTGACACCTTCTAGAAACTTTAAAAATAAATACAATATGTGCACAAGTATGTAAAAGAGTAGAAAGAAAGAGAGAGTAAACACAATAATTTTTACGAGGTTCAAAAGACTTCCTACGTCTTCGAATCAAGCATCCCTACTTCAATTTTTTCACTATCTCGATCTCCTTTGCAGGTAGGGGTCAAACCTTTACAACGAGAATGTCCTCAAAAACTTTGGCAATTTTGTAATTTTCCTATTTAAATCGATGTCATACAATTTATTAACTGAAGATGTAACAAAAAATTGTAAAATTAGTAAATAATTCATCAATATGACATTGTGAGGCTAAACTAGGGTTTTAGCAATTTATCCGGGATAGATGCTGGTCACGGGCCACAAAGTCAAATATGAGACACAAATAGATATCAAAATTCTAATAATTGAATTTGGAGAGATGGAGTGTATATTTGGAATCAACATATCGAAATTAGTTAGGGTGTAAATTTTGGTGTGAATCCGAGATAGTTTATTTTCAAGCGACAATGGGCACACATGTGACCAACTATCCACGTGGCGCATTGATATACATGTAAAGCTTTTCTAAGAAGTCTTATGAGATATTTTAAAGTAAGGAACACGTGGAAGTGTTTGATTGGATGAGTAGGTATCCAAGAGAGATATGTCAAGGTGCATGAAAGTGTATAGCATCATGTATATGTGCGTGATCGTGAGTGATAGAACAAGACTCACCAACCCCATCACTTTTCTCCCTCTCACTCACTTTCGACTAAACAAGGTCTCCCATTTCTCTCTTTTCAAATTCTCTCTCTCAACTGTGTTTTTATATACATTGTGGGAGAAGAGTGTGTGTGGTATTATGTGTGATACAATGTATATATGAGAGAGTGTGTGTCTGTGTGTGGGCTTTGTGCATGAGAGAGAGACTGGTTATGTGTGTGTGTGTAACCGTGGATATGTGCGTGACTGTGAGTATGGGTGCATGTGTGTATAACTATAAGAGAAGAAAAAAATGAAGAAAATGTGGAAGAACAATAATAAGAAAAAGGAAATGTTATGAAAGGAAGAGGACTAGAACTATAGGTAGCCATTGATGGCTGACCAAAGCTCTCTCTCTATATATTCTTTCTTTTAAATTGTGGGCAATGGAGGCGAAGGTAGGGGTTCAATGAACCTGGTATTTAGTTCATGGGTCAAGGTTCTTGATGAATGCGTGTTACAGTGTGTGTTGGTGAATATAGTGATGCATATATATATATATATATATATAATCGTGTGTATACATATATGCATGATTTGGACCTTGATGAATTATAGATTCTGAAGCTCTAGAACCTTGATTTGGTTTATAGACGATTATAGAAGCCATTTTGGAGAGCTTTGGACAGATATAATAGGGGAAAACGTGGCTCAACAGTGGGTTGGATGTGTAAAGACCCAAAATTTTTTTATAAGGATTCAAAAAATTATAAAAGGCAATTTGGTAAATTACCAATATTGACTAAGGTCAGATAAGTAATTAATTAATAATGTGTCAGAATAATTATGAAATCAACTAATAAACCACCAATACTACATTTTAATACTAAATTGAATTTTTAAAAATTTATTTGGGACTAGTGTGAGTCATAAGACTACATAGTTAATTACAGGACATAGATAATTATGGAAATACAAATGATTGAATTTGGAGGAATGGATATATATTTAGAATCAAAACGTTCGAATTAGCTAGGGTGTCAATTTTGGTGCAATTTTAAGACAGTTTGCATTTGGGCATAAGTGCATGCACAGTTGGCCAACTGACCACATAGAGTATTAGAGAGCGAGCAAAACTTCCTTAAGAAGCTTGATTGGAAATTCCAAGACTATGACATGTGTCTCATTTTAGTTAGGTAAAATGGGATCCAATGTTGGGAGTGTTTGGGTGTGAGTGAGGTACACCATTGGGAGACCAAAAAGGTAGGGAAACTAACACAAGATGGGATAAGTCCTTACACAACCCATCATCTCTCCCCTTCATTTTCTGGTTTGGCAGACTAAACCCCCTACACTCAAACTCTCTCTCTATCTTTCTATCTTTCGAACACACAAGGCTTGTGTGTATATCTATATAGATATATATGTGTGGTGAATGAGGTGAAGGTTATGAAAATAGCCATAAGAAAAAGAGAGGGGAGGTTTGTGCGAGAGTGCATGACAGTGGGCGTGTGTGTATACATGTGTGTGTTTGTTGGACACCTACAATGGGCACCCGAAGGAGAAAGCAATGAAGAAAATAAAAGAAGAAATGAGGAAAAGAAAGAAAGAAAAGGAGAAAGGAAGGGTCAGAACAAAGGATGGTGCGGGTGGCTACCATAAAAGCTCAAATTGAGTTTTCTCTCTCCTCAGTTACTCTTTCTAAATCCAGCTACAAGTGGTAGGGAATTTTAAGGTTTTTGGTCCTTGATTTATGAACCACCTGAAGATTGCATGTTTGTGATAATGTTTGTGGGTGTATATATATATATCTGTGTGTGTGTGTATGTATGTGTGTACATGGCTAGGCTTGTCGAGAAGAGAAACCATCGGGTTTCTCTTAGACTCGTGGAGAGGGTTAGTGTTTATTGTATTCGTGTCTTAGGGGGATTTTATATGTAAAATTGTAGAGACCTGAAAAAAAAGTATAAATATATGTATGGTAAAATACATATATGTATTTGATAAATAAATATATATATATATATATATATTAGTATGAATGTGTATATATAGATAATGCAATTTATTTTATATATAAAAGCATGCAAATGCATGCAAGTAAAAAAAAAAAGGAAAAAAGAATAGAAAAGAAAAAGAGAAAGAGTGTTGGCAATGTGTGTTTGGTATGTGTCAAGGTGTGCCGTGTGAGGGTGGTGAAGGCAGTAAGGTTGTCGACACTCAAGGGGCAAGTGGGAACATTATAATATATGTATACATATACAAATATCTTGAAATTAAAGAAAGTGAGAAATAGGTGTCAAGCTAGGGGTAATCAAGCGTAAAGCAGTCCAACCTTGTAGTAGAAATGGCAGATAGAGAGAGAAGCAGAATGGGGGAGAAGAAAGAGGGAAAGGAAAGGAAGAAAAAAGAGAGAAAGGGAGAGGGAAGCAGAAGAAGTAGAAGCAGGGGTGTGTGCCACATAACGGGAGGGACTGTGATGCACACAGCAGGGGACTACCGAAATGGTGGGGGACCGATGCAGTGGGCGACGGAGCATCGATGGGTGTGGGGCAGATCTGTTGGGGATGGTCAGCCACCGTCCACGCCTGCCAGTGGTGGTGCGTTGCAGCATGCGAGACAAACTGGATGCTGTGTCGCTGGTGCCATGAACAGGACCGGTATTGCGCCACTCGTCCGACTTGCTATATTTGTTTTTTTAGAACCAAGGCATGCATTCTTATGCTGTTAAAACGAGACGGATTGCAACAGAGGAGAATCTTTGTTAGGATTAACATTAGCCCTAGAGAGATCTCTAAAGCTCGGAACAGTGATTGGAATCAATCGGGGGGCAACACATTCTTGTGTGGGAGTGTATCAAAACGGTCACGTTAAGATTATAGCAAACGACCAAGGAAAATAGAATCACCCCATCATGGGTTGCATTCGTGGATATAGAGCGTTTGATTGGAGAGGCTGCAAAGAATCAAGTAGCCATGAGTCCAGAACGCACCATCTTCAGTGTTAAGCGGCTACTTGGAAGAAAATTTGACGACCCAGAGGTTCAGAGAGATATAAGATGTTACCGTATAAGATTGTGAACAAGCAGAGGGTAAGCTGAATGGGTGAAACCAAAAAGGAGCATTGTTGCTGTTACGAATGAGGATGGCAACTCAGTGGTGGTCGACCCATCGTTGAGCCATTGCTACGCAACAGGGTAAGATACTGAAAACTTTAGTCTTGGATTTTTAGAAGCAAAAATGATTAGATTGATTATAGGATTTCGTTAAGCATAGAAATTGGTTTAGATTGCAAATTGGAATTAAGAAAAATGATCTAGAAACTAGAGGGAAAACAGAACTTACAGGGAAGGACACGCTGGGAAGGAAACACGCTTGGCAGCTGAGTTTTGTTTTTTTTATCTGGGCCAAACCGGGTCGGGCACGACCTGACCCACCCATTCAGATGGCTGCCCAACACTGTTACATTATGGGTAAAATTTTAAATTTGAGTTTGGGGGATGTTGGGTTGAAAAGGAAAAGTTAGCCAATGATTGGCTTACAATGAAAAAACAATGGGAAAAAAATGTACGTACAGGAATACAGGAAATGGAAAAAAAAAAAATTATGGGCAGTGAATTGAAGCTGTGACCAAGGGGGATAGGGTGAGAACCTTAGCCCAGTGTGCCACCAAGACACATGTGGTCGGTTTGGGCTCATATACTATATGTATTAGCTACACTTAATTAATTTAATAAATTAGTTTAAATTAATTAATTTCAAATTAAATTCCGATGCGTAAATTAATCGAATAAATAATGAAAACTTACTGTTTTAGGACCTTTTGATTTAATGGTGAGATCCGTTTCACGAGACGAAGTCCCGAAAAATAAAAGACCCGTAGAAATACTAAAATGACCAAAATGCCCCTATGTCAAAGAGTAGTCAAACAAACTCTGATTAAAATAAAAGAATAGTAAATTTTTATTATTTCGAGCATTCCGGACTCAGCCGTGGAGTCCAATTTGTAAAGAGAGATCCCGAGAAATAAAAGACCCGTAAAAGTACAAAATGACCATTTTACCCTTTTTGGTACAGATGTCTAAATTAAATTTCGCGAAAGCCTAAATCGACTTTGTTCGATGTTCCGGATTCAATGGAAGAGTCTATTCAAATAAAAGAAATTTCAATAATAAAGAGACATAAAATTTGATGAATAGCATAAATTCATGTAACGATAGACTAAAACAAGTTTGTGAATCTTAGGAACACCGAAAGGAAAGGAGAAGGCGGTTTGATCTTCTAGACAAATACAGTAAAAGGACTGCGTTATCACTGGTTGGTTTGACTGCATAGCAGACACAACTCCCTAGGATTGAGACAATGTCACGCCCCGAATTTCTGACCGAAACCCGAGGTGCGACTGACGAACAGAAAGTAAATAAAATAAAAGATAATTAAACAGATTTCTGAATTTACGACAAATTAAATAGAGTTCTTTAATTTTCTAAAAATTTCGGCAGCACCTCATTTGTTTTTCGAACCTTTTCCCCCTGATAAACACAATACAACATATATATATACAACAGTCACAATCCATCCTCACTCGATGGCCACAACTCTATCAAAGTTAAATATACATCACCTACTTATACAATCCATCACGTCTACTCCTACACTTAAACTAAAGGATCACAAATTCATTATTTATTACAATATACAATGTCATTTCCATTCTTTTCAGAAATACACCAATCGTTTATAATGTCTAAATACGCCCCAAGGGCCCAAATATTCTTCCAAATTCATTTCCTCTCCTTTCTCCAAGATTTCATCAAGTCCCGCGTGCCAGGAGCTTTATCTGAAACCTGTGCCCACGAATGGGTCAGCGACAACATGCTGGTATGACATAATACTAATGCAAGAAACAAAACTAAGGTCGTGACATGTGCAAGTGTACAGTTATTTCTATATGGCATTCGATGTAATGATGACAGTATATGAACAATATACAGTATGTAAGCAATATGCGTGACACACCCATGCAACTCTATGCCCACCCATGTCTCATGATACAGTCCTTCCCCGCTGGCATGAGTACCGCCACGTATGTCTCGCTTCACGGTCCGGAACCCGTCAGGCATGCGAGTACCTAATGGCCAATTTTGGGTTTTTCACCACAGGATCTGCACCCTCATAATGCACCAGCACCTCGTGCTGACCCACACTATGCTTTCAAGAAATCACACGATGCCAATATGCCATGATTTCATCATGCAATGATACAGTTCAAATGAAACATCTCTTTCATAAGCATATGCAACATGCTTTAAATAATGCATCACATTTAAGATTAACAATAGCATTTAAATTACAAGATTTCATCCATAAATCTACGTGTCATGCTCGATCAATCCCAACACTTATACAATTCTACATGTCGCAATATCAGCGATCCTTCTAAAACATAAATCACATATGATGACAACTCAAGAAGTAAATCATAACACCCATAGATTCATAAAGAACACGTAAGCATATAAACAATCAAACTCTAAGTGGTTTCCTAATAGCAATTACGCATAGAGAACATTCAATCATCTTATCAAATACTCCTAAGCTTAATCTCATTTCTCACATTAGTAAAATATCATACCTGATAGGGTTGGTCACAACCCTACTAAGCGGTGTCCACTATGCAATCCAATCAACCCGTAAGTAACTTAGTCCTCCAATGGAATCATATCAAGCTTATGCTTATCTCCACTCAGCCAATCTTTGGAGAATTTGCAGTCAAGCGTGAACCAAACCCTCGTGCATCTCGAGTTTGAGGTTGCTCTCCAGTCCATGGTTCAGCAGTTGAAGAAAACACACCGGCAGGTTGATCGAGTCGGCCAGCCATTTTAAATCCAGTTTCATCAGCTTCTTCAACCTTTTTCCCTCAAGCAGATGATGATCCTGACAGATTCTGATCCCATCCATCTTATCATCCCATCCATCAGATATTGAAGAACTTTCCCTTCTCAATCTCTTTAGACATTGCTTCATTCAAATCCTCAAGTAATGCTGGGAACAGCTCTATGTAACGATCCCCCAAGTGTCAGCCTGTCCTTGGCCGTTGCTACTTTGAAGAACCCATATGTTAACGAAAAACCTGTGGCTAAACTGAACTCCTAGCAACCGAATCATGTGTTACACCACCAATATGAGAACTGAGTTTCACAAAAATTCCCTTAAATTTGCCCAACAACCCATCTTCAAGACTTCCAAAGGATACCCCCAAACGTCTGCTAGAAATGTTCCCCACAGCAAGACTAAACTTCATTCAACTAACTTCTTCACTTCCATTTACTGCTGCTTACCTCTGCCTCTACTGCTACTGCACTCTCTCCATTTCCTCTAATCGAACCAGTGGCATTAAGCATACCTAATCTACACACCAACTAACATCTGATCTTCCACAAACTCAACCTGAAACTACTGCATCATCTCTTTTTCTTTTTCTTTTAACAATGGTAGATACGATGTAATTTAGCTGGCCGCTGTTGTTTGGCCTTCGAAGCCAATTCTGTCAATAACCATCCCTCGAAGTAGCATCCATCCCAAAAATCACCACCCCGTGTAACGAACTGCTCCCAATATTTTCATCCGATCCATCACCGTAGCCACCGACAAAACCGCAAGCATCAGAATCCCCCACCTGAAAGCAGAATTTCTACTATAGCCCGATCACCGAATACAGCCCATCCAACAATAAGCCCAACTGATACTGCTGCCCCGCTACACAACACACAGAGATATATATATATATATGTGTGTATTTTCCTGCACACAAACATGTACCACACGGCACACACAGCAGTTCCTACTGCATTTCAACCCTTCTCCATCAAATCACGGTTACCTTTTCTGTACATCACCACGCCGGACACTCCACGGCCTTCTCACGAACCGCAACATTCACACCACCCCGGGCTGTATCAAAATCCATCACCTGAACCTCCATCGCAGTTGATGTTACACAAAATTCCCAACAGCAGCGACTTCTCTTCCCCAAACCGCTGCTGGTTTGCCTGCTGCTGTTACAGGCCATTTCTCTGAACCACCGCCACACCGTCTTTCACCGTTTCTGCCACAGCACGATCACACATCGTTACACACACAGCTACATACATACTACATGCCGCACCATTACTCTCTTTCTCCCCAAATTTAAACAAATCATCAATCATCAAAAACCCAAAATATCAAAACCGTAGCAGCAGTTCTGTCCATCATGAGATCTTGTTTTCCCTTTTGAATTTACCTACTGATCTGAGGCTGAAAGAGGAGAGGTAACCACTGGAAAATCACAGAGCCGAAGCTCTATTTTCGGTTGGTGATTCGCTGTGCGCCGATCGGAGTTTCCCTCTTCAACGTCACACACACGCACATATATACTCCTCTCTACCGCTTCTGCGTATTGCCCCTTCCGATCTGTGGCTCACCCACTGCTTCGCCACCTCTGGAAGTCCCAAAATCCATCGCCAAGCCGTCGCCCTCCGTCGCCCCCTTGCGCGACTCCCCCCTTTCTTTCTTTCCCTTTTTCCCTTTCTCTCTTTTCTTCTTTCTCTCTTTTTCCCCTTTTTCTCTTTTTCTCTCTTTTCTTTCCTGTTTTCACGAGACCTGCCCTCCCCTGTTTTCCATCTCTTCTCGGTTTTCTTCTTCCAACAGCTACGGCTGTAGCCTACTTCTTGACTTTCCTTCCACCGTCCAATTAACCTCCATCACACACCCATGTATATAAATATATATATATATATATATTATACCATACTTTACATTTTATTTATATATACTATTACACACATTTTTATTTTATTTTATTTTATTTTTTTTCATATATCAATTACGAATGTCAATAAAGTTGGCATAAAGCCGACCCAATATCAGTATTATTTGTTTTACCGTCTCTGGGTGTCCGTTCACGTCTTACGTCATATTTTTATTTATTTATTTATTATTATTTTTTTTCAAATTTTAAATTAATTAGGAATTAAGGACATTCACACAGCATTCTAAAAAAAAATTTATTCCAAATTTTCGAATCTTTACAGACAAACCCTATCAGGTATGATATTTTGCTAAGTAAGGAATAAGATTAAGTTTAGTAATGATTTGCATGGTGATTGAATGAATCATATGTTTATTTGATATTAGACGATCACATAGGGAATGGTTGCTTTGAAACAAAACCTAGAGTTTATTGTTTATGTGCTTGTGTGTTCTTTGTTGTTCTTTGGAGTTATGATTTGTTCTATGTGTTAGTGTTGTACATGATTTATGCTCTTGAAAAGTTATTAAGATTGTGAATATGTGATTTGAGTACGTGTTTAAATTTATTATGTATAGCATACATACATGTGAAAGAAGTTTGATGATTCAAATATTATTGTTACTTTAAGTGAAATGCATTATTTAAAGCATGCTCCGTATGTTGGTAAAATGCTTCATTGAGACTGCATTATTGCATGGTGGAATCAAAGCATATTGGCATGGTGTGATTCTTGAAAGCATAATGTGGGTTGAGCACGTGGTGCTATGCATTATGAGGGTGTAGATCCTGTGGTGAAAAACTCAAAATTGGCCATTGTATTGGTGCCCAGTATCCAACAGATGCGATCCGTGAATGGGACATTGATACTCAGGATCCATCGGAAGTGAATTCCTAAACGAGACATAGGTACAGCATAGAGTTTGCATGGGTGTGTCACGCATACCGCCTTTGCATTATATTGATGAATTGGATGGAATGTAGATTATAAATGTACACTTGCACATGCCACGCCTTAATTTTATTCCTTGCATTAGCATTGTGTCATAACAGTAGTTGCGCTGACCCGTTCGTGGGATATCATATTACAGATGACGCTCCTGGCACTTGAGACTTGAGGAAGTCTTGCAGAGTAGAGGAGACACGAACTTAGAAGTATAATGGGCCCTTTGGGGCATATTTTGTGATGTAAGGGCTTAAATCCAAATGACATGTAAGATATATTTATTGAATTACATAAGTAAATGTCGAAGGAATAAGTGTATGTTTAATTGAATCCATTAAATTGTCTTTTATTCTCCTTTCTTATTTCGTTTCTCGCTCACTCCCCGAGTTCGTGGAAATTCGAGCTGTGACAAAAATAATCTAAAGTGTGATGAGAAACAAAGTTAGAACCATTGAGAATAGTGAGAAAAAAAAAAAAAAAAAAAAGGAGAACCAGATTGCCGGAATCTGGGCTTAGGATCGGATGATTCTGCCTTAGTGCGTCTTGGGTTGATTCGAACGATTCTTGTGATCTAAATGGGTTCTAGATGATGGAGAGGAGTGAATAGGAATATGAGAAACCTAAAACAGTGGTTGAATATAGGGAACATGGGGTGAGTACAGCTCATTGGAAAATCGCAGTTCTAAGGTTTCCGATTTGATTCGAGGGCTTTTGATGCCTTAAATTCACTTTAAGACGTGTAAAGTATGGATGTACCGAAGGTAGGAAGAAAAAGGTATGAAAATGCCACTTTTTGGTGTACCGGTGCTGAAGAGGGTGATTAGCGTCGATGACCCGATCAACCAGGCAGTGGGTCGGATCTAGTTAATGACCTAGTCAACGGTCAATAGCCCAGTTAGGGTCAGCGACCTTAAGATCTATTTATTTACGCAAATAAGGAAAACTGAGTTTTTGTGAAAGGTTCAAATTGAACCAATTTAGAATGCAAAAGGTTCACTGTTGAACTAGTTCAAAAGGAATAAATTACGAAAATGCACATCCCTTGAATAAATTACGAAAATGCACATCCCTTTAAACTATTGAATTTTAATGTAATTAAAATGAAAAAAAATAGGATTTTTTTGAGGTTTTTGGGCATTCCAGACTCAATAGCGGGGTTGATTTAGACATTTGGGGACCTAGGATGTTTCCACATAAATATGTAAAATTATGAAAATGCCCTGATGATAATTAAAGTAATTCAAAGGCTAATTAAAATCTAGAAATGGCTAGTCCAAGGTTTTGGATGCGTAAAATTCAAATGTAATGTTAGATTGAACAAATTGGGACCTGATGATGGTCCCACCTAAACTAGGGAAATAACGATTATAACCCTATACTTAAATTGAACAATTGAATGCATAATTAAAATTCAGAAGAGACGTTTTTAATGTTTTGGAGGCTAAGAATTCAAAAATGATATCAAATTAACCAAACAGGGACACAGGGTTGGACCCACATGAATATGTAAAATTACCATTATATCCCTAGGCATGAAACAAATATCTAAAAGAATTATTAAAATACAATAAGAGCATTCTAAATCCGATTCTAAGGTTATTTTTGTTAGACAAGGTCTCGATAGATGGGAAACTTGTCTGGTAAAATTATAAAAGTGCCTCTGTGGGTTTAAAGGGTATTCAAATGACTTAAAAACATTACGATGAGGCCTTTTTAGGGTTTTTGAGGCCTAGGAATATGTTTTTTTATATCCATTTGGGACGACGGGCACTCGATATGTTGGCTAATGTGAAATTGACTTACGAGAACTTAAAGAACTAATATGACACTTTAGTGTTAAGGATCGAGGTGGCCCTAAGAGTTGAACCATGAGTATGTGGATTTTCAATAAACATTATGAAAGACACAAGAAGTGCCTCCTAATAGTCGGGCGACGACTAGGATTAGGATTATATCCTGATTGATTATGATTACATGTCTATCATTGATACTTATGATTTGACAGTTGTTGTTCTGTTGTGATATCATTAGTTGTACAATTATCTTGAATACATTTGGATACTCTATTGATTATGTGTTTTCTGTATATTGAGATATCATGCATCTCATTATGTGACCGTTGATATGGATGTAGTGTGAGCCTGTATGGCTACCACATGTTGAGATGTTGATATTACCAAAATTTTGTGACATGGATTGTCTCTCCCTCCGGTTTTGAACCGAAACCCCGCGCGGGTAGTCGTATGTCTCCATCGGGTTAATAGCCCGAGAAACACTTAGGCTTTACCGGGAGCCATTAAATAGTCTTGAAGGATTGTGGAAGAAGTATAGAGAAGTATAGGACTTGTTATGCTGTGGATGGTGTAGACACCTTATTTTGTGACTCTTGATTAAGTAGTAGTTCAGTAATTATGTTTTTAGACACCTCATTTTGTGACCCTTGATTAAGCAGTAAAAACTGATGATTATGCTAAGAAACCTACTTCAAGTAGAGACTCATCCCAATTGAGTCCTATTCTCGTTAGGACTCTCATGCTAGAGTCCCAGTTCCATTAAGACTTCTCTTCATAGAGTCCTATTCCCGTTAGGACTCTCTTGTCAAAGTCCTAGTCCAAGTAGGACTCTTCCCGATAGAGTCTCACTCTCGTTAGGACTCTCCTGTTAGAGTCCCACTCTCGTTAAGATTCTCATGCTAGAGTTTCAGTCCAAGTAGGACTCTTTTTGATAAAGTCCTACTCACATTAGGACTCTCTTGCCAGAGTCCCAGTTCTATTAGGACTCCTCCTAACAGAGTCTTATTCTTGTTAGGACTCTCCTGCCCGAGTCCTCATTTTATTAAGACTCCTCATAACAGAATCCCATTCTCGTTAGGACTCTCTTGCCAAAGTCTCAGTCCAAGTATGACTCTTCTTGACAGAGTCCTAACGTTAGGACTCTCTTGTCAAAGATTAATTAGGACTTTCTACTTTTAGAGTTTCCATAAATCTGGTTGTTTGATATTTCCTCAAATAAAGATACATTAAACCTAGACATTTTCATTTTAGATTTTATTTTTCATTTAAATTCTATTTCTTTTTTTTTTTATTGGATTTTGCATGTAGATACAAATTCTATTGGTTCGTGCATTGTCATAATTTTTTTATTAATTTTTTTAGTTAGGATAATCATTCTTATTTAATTTTTTATTTATTCAATTAGATAATTATCACTCAAGACATGATCCTAACCCTCCATTTTAGGGTTTCATCTTAGACCTTTGGATCAAATCTCTATAGTTTCCTATAAATAAAACTCACAGGCCATCAGTTTGAGGGACATGAAAATATATAAAGGGAAGAAGATTTCATAAATGATAACTGATGATATTATTCATGACTAGCCAAACTTATATAGGCAGCAGCCCCAACGTTCACAACCATAAAATTAGGGAAAGAAGTTATATCCACTACTTCCCTTAAAACCAGGTCAAACTCAACTACTAACAACTATCACTAAAAATTAGGATTACTTATAGGTTAATTCTAGGGTTCTCTCTATAAGAACCCTCATTCTCTTGAGGCCGAAGTCCTGCCGAAGTGACGGCCTCTCTTCGCGAAGCCAATCAAAGCGACTCTTTCTAAACCGAAGGACAAATCAAAGATCTGCCCGACAAAAGCCTTCGATTCAGATTTTCCTAACCGAAGTACTGCCCGACTGCTACTACTGAATAAGGTACGCTCTCAAACCCTTAATAATTTTCTTTAGATCCGGTTGATCTCGCCTCTTTTATCACTCTTGATAAAATAAGGTAAACCGGAGAACTACGTGACTCTGATTCTATTTTCTGAATGGATACGTAAGAAGCCTTCGGGCCCAAGTCAAATCTTCTTTCTATCTTTTCTGTATTATTTTGTTTATTCATGTCAGATTCTTTATTATTTATTTCTTCTGGACTCACTTTTTTTTTTCACTTTTCTCATGACAAAATAGCCTTGCAAGTGAATATTCAAGGCCGATCCATTCGGATCGGACGAGATGGGTGCCTAAAACCTTCCCACTTCATACCTTAGCCCCCAAATTTGTGTTTTCTCTGGTTTTCACTTTTTTATATTTCAGTGCTTTATTTATTTGATCCATGTCAAGGGATCTTTATGATGTAATTAAGAGATAAAGTAATGTAATTTCAATTATTTTGTTCCTTTTTAGTTTCCTTTAAATTATGTTCTATAATAACGGGTTTGCTTGTTTCTTGCCCAAAAACAAGTTGACGACTCCTCAATCTCACTTTTTTATAAGAGGCGTTCCTTCTCACCATTAGGGAAAGAGTCAACCGGGATCCTTCTAAATTCATTAAAAGGATGACATATTTTCCTTTTTTCCTAGCACTGGCGCCCACAATGCCAAGAAACCTACTTCAAATAGGACTCTTCCCCATAGAGTCCTATTCCCATTAGGACTCCTCTTGACAGAGTCCTATTCCTGCTAGGACTCTCCTACCAGAGTCCCAGTTCTATTAGGACTCCGTCTGACAGAGTCCTATTCCCAGTTCTATTAGGACTCCTACTAATAGAGTCTTATTCCCGTTAGGACTCTTTTGCCAGAGTCCCAATTCTATTAGGACTCTTCTTGACAGAGTCTTATTCCCAGTTCTATTAGGATTCTTCCCAACAGAGTCCTATTCCTATTAGGACTCCTCTCGACAAAGTCCTATTCCCGCTAGGACTCTACTACTAGAGTCCCAGTTCTATTAGGACTCCTTCTGACAGAGTCTTATTCTCAGTTCCATTAGGACTCCTCCTAACAGAGTTCTATTCCCATTAGAACTCCTCTTGATAGAGTCATATTCCTGCTAAGATGTTCTTACCATAGTTCCAGTCCAAGTAAGAATCTTTCTAATAGAGTCCTACTCTTGTTAGGACTCTTCTAACAGAGTCCCAATCCAAGTAAGACTTTTCCCGATAGAGTCTTATTTCTATCAGGACTACTCTTGACAGAGTCCTATTTTTATTAGGACTCCTTCTAACAGAGTCCTAGTCCAAGCAGGACTATTCCTGATAGAGACTCACTCCTATCAGGACTCTTCTACCCATTAGAGGGCATTTCGGTAATTTTGGCATATTTTTGCCTAATGAAGGCATTTTGGTACTTTTGGCACAATGTTGCCCTCCGTAGGATTACCTAGTCACTTGAGGGAAATTTTATAATTTTTATATTATTTTACCCACATAGGAGTATTTTGGTAATTTCAATCCCTTGGTGATGAATTAGGGGTAATTTGGTTATTTCACATGTCTTGTGACAATCTAGATATTCTCCATCGAATCGAGGACAATTTGGTAATCTTGAGTGATAGTAGTCTATTTAGGCATAATTAGGACCTGCCACTTTTAGAGTTTCCATAAATCTGGTTACTTGATATTTCCATAAATGGAGATACACTGAACCTGGATGTTTTCATTTTAGAGTTTATTTTTCAATTAAATCATATTTCTCTATTATCTCATTGGCTCTTGCATGTAGGCACCAATTCTATTGGTTCGTGTATTGTCATAATTATTTATTAATTTATTTAGTTAGGATAATCATTCTTATTTAATTTTTTATTTATTTAATTAGATAATTATCACTCAAGACATTATCTTAGCCCTCTATTTTAGGGTTTCATCTTAGACCTTTAGATCGAATATCTATATTTTCCTATAAATAGAGCCCCTTAGCCATCAGTTTTAGAGGAGGAAAAGAGACACGATTTCCATAGCCTTACACTATTAGTTTAATTTTAGAGTTCTCTCTACAAGAACTCTCTCTCCCCCAGGGCCGAAGCCTTACCGAAGTGACAGCCTCCCTTCAAGAAGTAAGTCGAATCCTACCATTAAGGAAGGAGACAGTCGGGATCTCTCTAAATCCATAAAAAATAGATGACCACATTTCTTCTTTTTTCTCCTGTGCTGGCGCCCATATATGGTTCTTGTTGTAGACATGAATTTTGTAGTGATTACAATTGTTATTTTATCATACTGTTTACATATATTGAATATACTGTCATTGGATATCATCATTTTAACTAATTTGAATAAGAAATTGAGGTGTTTTGTGAGATTTGTATATGTTGGTAGTATTTATGTTCGATGTATATTGAATGTCTTATCATTGTTGTTGTACCACGCGAAGTGGTGTCTTATTCCTCTGACTGTCATATCTATATTTGTGATCTGGTTGATATTGTTGTGTGCTTGGGATTGCATACTAGATATTAGGGGTTGTCTTCATCGGACTTGCATTAGTTTTTGCACGTTGTATGCTAATGTATTTTAGGAAACCCTACTAAGTGTTATGGCTCACCCGTGTTAATCAAGGGAATGAAAGGCATTGGACTGGTAGAAGACAATTGTTGGAGCAGCACGAGATGGATAGAGACTTGAGTAGCTTTGGTTTTAGATAGTTGTATTCATTCATTATATATTATAAAGGGTGCTTGTTCCATTCTTTAACAAAATGTATATGTTATATATTAGACCAGTAGAGTCAGCCCTACACATTACCTTGTTATATATTATTGATGGATGTTTTTGGTTTAGTTGCATCTTATTGTGATCTATTTCATTTAATCCCCTTACGAGACTTGAACAAGTCTAATCATGAGAATAAACTGAAACCAATTAATGAAAAATGATTTAAGGAAATCAACTTATAAAGAAATGGAATGCATTTATACACTTGATTAGGATGATTAGTCTCAATGGCCCACCTGTCGGGGTCCCAATGACCCTTTTGTTTGGTTTATCCGGGATTAGAGCGTTACAGAATAGTATCAGAGTTTTAGGTTTAGAATACCTAGGACAGTAGGAGAGGTTAAGCCTCAGATTGTTTGGGCTAGTTTGGGTTGCTTGTTGTGTGTGTTTTTTGCATTTAGTACTTATAGTTATGTATTGTACTTGATTCTTGATTGGTTGAAATTGTATATTATATTTGATTGATTGGTTAGAACTGTGAGTTCTTAGACCTATGTGATAAGCAAAATATTTTGTGAGATAGGCTTATGCCTGGTTATCGATATTGTTGAGAGTGGGTATCTTTTATCTATGTGATAGACTAAATGCTTAGATTATGTATACTCTTGGGATAAATTTAGGGATTCTACTCAAATCTTCAAAGGATTAGAGCATCTCTAGAAGGTTGAAGAGTCACAAAGCTCTCTCTCTCTATATAAAAAAAACACAAACTTGAAGTTGAGGATTTTGAGGAATCTACTCAAAAACAACCAAGACAAAGTTAGGGTTTTCATTAAAACTCAAGGAAATTGAGGTAGGGATTTCTAAACCTAGGTATAGAATATGTGTAGATAGATTGTCATCCCATTATACCATCTTGTAACGTTTTGTAAAATTAGAAAATACATAAAATCAATAATGAATAATGTTACTTTTGCATGATAATAAATCTCACGAATATAATAATGAGGTGGAAAGAATTTAAATATACGTAATATGGAGTAATGATACATGGGTGATAAATGGAAAATAGTGAAAATAAGAAAAATGTGTAAGGCTTTCTGACATTCGTTAGAACGAATGGGTTGTTCGTTCGAACGAATACCAAAGAGTTTACTATAATTTTCGTTAGATATTCATTTGACCTTCGTTCGAATAAAGGGCTCGTTCATTCGAATGAACATGCAACAGACCACTTTTAAGTACGAGCTGAAAAGCCATTGTGCAAAAAAAATCACTTTCCCTTCTACTCAAAACCCTCTTTAGACAAGAAAAGAAATTGGGGGTTTAATTTTCATAAAGATCTAGCCTTACCAACACATCACAGCACAAAGACTCATAACCACGAAGAATCTTATCGATTGAAATCTAGGAATTTCAAGGATTCTTCAAGAACAAGGGGTAAGTTTTAGGGTTTTCGTTCCTCTTTCAAATTTCTTGTATTTTCTCGTGGATCTAGCTTTGTTGAGTAAAATAAACGATGTAAATCATTTCTTAGGTTTTAGGGCCAAGGATTGAAACTTGAAATTGCAATCCCCTCTCTCTCTCTCTCTCTACGCACAAATTCACACTTATTTTGAGGTAGGGATTCTAACCTAGGTTGAAGTCCCACGTGAAGCATAATGCATCTTACTTATCTTGAGATTTCTCTACAATGTCATATTTTGCTACATTGCTCATGCCTTGGATTTTAATGAAACGTTGAATATCTTGATTGCACTAGTATTGATATATCTTGTGATAAATGATGAAATTATTAAATTTCATATATGTGTGTATTTTCATGCTTGAGTTAAATAATTGAGTTATTGAAAATTATGAAGTTGTAATGTCATTGTTGTGTTTTGTGATGAATAATGAAATGATGTGAACTTTTGGTATGTTTATAAATGGAGTGGAAAACGTTTATAAAAGATAAGATAAAGTGTGAAAATGGAAATGGAAGATGATAATGTGGATAATTAATCCTTAGAACGAGTTGAGGGACAAGAAAGAGTGGCATGTTGTGAGACCACATTAGAGACCGGGAATATAGTGTGATGGGGATTGTGTCTTCCTTCAATTGCGAACCGTAACCTCGCGTGGATGGTAATACATAGCCAACAAGTTAGTAGCGCGTGAAGTACTAGGCTTTTCCGAGAGCCATTAGGTGAATTGATAAGATGATTTTATTTAAGTGAGAGGATTAACAGAAGGTTTGAATGAAAAATTACTTTATCGCATTTAATTTTATTTATATGATGATTCTTCCCTTTAATTATTGTTATGTTTTCATGTGGTTGGGTTGATGGTTTGTATTGTTAGTGATGAGTTATCTATTGATATGTATGCATGTTAGTTGAACACTTGTATTGACACTTCACATCTCACATGCTTACACTTTGTACCACCTTAGCTTTTCCTATTTTAGAATATCTGTTGGGGTTGTTGTTTTGACCCCTACCAGATGTAGGTAACGACAAGGAGCTAGCGCCTCAATGATATGGACTTGAAGGACACTTTCTTTTGGACCATTTGTTCGATTTTGGAATGTACTTAAACTCACAACTCTATTTTGGTGTTTTATTATTTTGGGAATGTAAAAAAGGCCTATGGTCTTTATATGTTGATGTGAAGGCTCGGAAGCCTCAACAACATTAGTATTCTTTTGACTTAGAAATAGCAATCACAGGATGAATATACTTTTAGAAATTATGTATGAGAACCTTATTGGATTATATGTGTGGAATGTGAATGAATATTTGTGTTAGGAAAACTCAAGTGAGAATATGTTAATCACAAGGTGGTTTGAGATATAAAACAATCATTTATTTAGTTTGACCTTGATTTACGGGGTCACCCTGGAGTCTTTGGGACCCGGGGTGTGACACATCTCATATTATGGAATAACCTATTTTTGCATTGATAGACCATATGTTGCATGCATGTTGATTATCTATGTATTAGATGTATTCTTGCTATGGATTGACTTGTTTTTATCTTATCTTGCTATCAAATGTGTTCTCGGCTCAATACGAAAGCTTTTCTAAGTGAAATCACAAAGTGGTTTTGTACGTGTTACGCATAATATTATCTATTGCACACTATGTGTTTGTAGAATTGTTTGAATGATTGTTTGTTGTGAATCCATAATGCTTGAGTGAAATCTTAAGAATATTTAACTCGTTAATGAACTAAATAAGACAAGATGAACATGAGCTTGGGTTAAATTATCATAGAATGGTGAGAATAGAAACTTGGGAAGAAATGAACATTGGGCTAAAAATGGAACACATATTTTGTGTGCTCTCGAGTGTGGTGAGATTTCTCTTACCCAGGATTTGAGATTATGGTCAGGATGGTGTCTCTCATCGGCTTGCAAGTCGTAAATTCGCGCGGGTGGTCATATCTCTCGAACATGTTAGTAGCCTATAAAACACATAACGCTTACCGAGGCTCGACTAAGAACTTAGTCTTGGGTTGAGACTTGAGAGTTGAGATGGGAAAACTTAAGAAATTAGAATGATTGGATGAATTATGAAACCTCAATAAGTTTGCTCATATCTTCTGGACTTGAATGATGTTTCTCTCTTTAGTATCTACATGTGTTGACACATGAATTTTAATGATCTTTGAAATCATTGTCCTTATTGTCAAAGCATGCTCGATGATCACTTAGATGTCACTACACATTAGGAATGTCACTTCAAGTGCCTCTTCCCCAACCCCGACCCCATTTATATTCCCTGCCTCTGACCCCGCCCCAAACCCCAATATATATTTTTTAAGTGAGTTAAAACTTTTATTTTGATAGATAAATTAAAATTTTATTTCCAAAATAACAAATACAAGAAAAAAATAATATGAGTGTAATATAAAAAACCTTAAAACTAATTTTATATAGTGTGATTTATTGATAAATATAATGAATATAAGGATAATAAAATAATAATAATAATATATAAATGGGGTGGGGTGACCATCCTTCGAACCCGCCCCGAACCCGACGGGGTTTGAAAAGCCTCACCCCGACCCGCATCTCGATCCTGTTTATGAACCCCCATACACGTTCCATTAGGGGCGGGACGGGACAAATTTCTATCCCTACTACTCATGCACAAGCGCACACATGACACCACATATTTTTACCTTTGTTTAGATTTGCCGTTGTATTAACCCTTACTAGATGCACGAGCGGGCAAGGAAATGACCGCAAGTTGAAAAACTATTACCAAGCTATTTTTATAAGACATCCATTTTTGTAAACTTGAACATCTTCACACTTCCCTTTTGGAAACTTGTTTGAATGTGAATTTCCCTTGCAATAGACTATGTATTTTGTAGTTCAAATGTATATAAACTAGGAGTTTAATGGTAATGTAGACCCTATAAGGAACTTGACTTATTTTTGGACTCTTATGGAATTCTATGTTTGAAACTTGATTCTTGAATGAGCATATTGGTGTATTAATTGTGGAATGCATGCTTTGATATAGGATTGTAAAATGAATGAAAAATAGAAGGAAAAATAATGTTTAAGGTATAAGAAAAACAGGTGGAATGAAAAAGTTACAAAAATAGCAGGTTTAGGTGTTGGACGATTGATTCAGTCGATTGAATAAAAGAACCAGTCGTCTGAAATTAACAGAAACTAAATAACACAACAATCCCAAATTTTCAGTCGACTGAATGGGAGAATCAGTCGACTGAAAACTAGACTCAATCGGTTGAACAGTCGATTGAAATATACATAATGCAAATTTTGCTCTGAACTCTGCTGCATAGACAACCCTATTGGTAAACACCTTATTTACATTAAATGTCATTTTAGTAAATGGTTTTATTTAATTTTCTTTTCATTTCATTTACTCAAGACATTATAATGTAAATAAGGAAATACCCCCCCTCGAATTTGGAACTAATAAAAATAGTCCCAAGACCTAATTTATTAAGAATAAAAAGTTAACTCCCCCTTCTAAGAACAAAATTTTCATTTTTCTAAAAATAGCGCATTGGATCATAGCTAATAAGGTGGGTTACCCTATAGGTAAAATTTATTAAAAATTATTTTTAGACTATTGGATGCCTAAGGAATGATTACCGGAACTTTTGTAAGGCCAATTCCAAAGATCTCAAATACCTAATTTTCTATGACTTAGTGTTACAACGCCATGGTCAAACCTAGCATTCGAAAAGTATGGTTGACTTATATCAACTTGATTATTCATGTTAGCTTAATTATAAAGGTTTTATGATGATTTCACATCACTACTTGGGCCTTTGAGGCCCAGGTTGTAAGGGCCGAATCATGGTAGCTTGCGATTCTAGAATTTTTGGGACCTTTTAATCCATAAAAATGATGAATAATTATGTTTAACGATGCATGGATGTGTAAAGGGCGAGAAAAAAAATGAGAAATTCAGTTGGAAAACTAGGGTTGTACCCGCACAATGCCAGGTTCATTGGAGAAGACGAAGCACTATAGCGACTTGATCTATTTAACTCGATCGAGTTCACTAAATTTGGACCATAGTTATTAGAACTGGTTGAACCGGGAACCGGGCATTCAACCGGTTTGGTTCGATTAAAATACCGATTTTTCTAAAGAACTGGAAAAAACCAGTTGAATCGATTGATTTTTAAAAAAAATCAAGTAAACCGGCCAGCTTTTTAAAAAAAAAAAAATGGTTGAACCACCTTTTGTCTTTTTATCACCTACAACTTTTTTTCTCAAAAAACTTCTTATATTTGATGATTAAATGATAAAATTTAGTATAAAATAAGATATTGTTGCATGTATTTTTGTTATATATACAAATATATTAAACTTATACATTAAGATAATTTTAATGATTATGCTTATATTTTGTTATTTATCACTAGATAATAATTCTTTTTGTTATTTGCTTAATTTTTAATATATTTCTTGATATTTTTAATATATTAATTATAAAACTAGTTGAATTAGTGAATCGTGAATTGGACCTTTCACCGGTTCATTGTCCGATTTAGTTCTAATAACTATGGTTTGGACCAAATGGGAGGGCTTGGACCGGACTGACTAATTCTCAAATGGATTGGTCTGATTCACTTACGTAAGTCTTGGGTTCACTTAAACCAGTGTTAAACCGATTAGTTCACACGGAACCCAGGCTGGTTCACTTATAACGGTTGCAGTTCAATTGGTTTATAGACGATCTAGACTGGTTGGTCCACAGAGGACCCGAATCGATCAGTTTTACTCTTATTTGGCTTGTTTTCTCTCCTCTTGAATAATTGGGCTAGTTTGGCCCAATTTTGCTGAACCAGAACTCTTTAAAATTATGAATTTGGCCTAGAACTTTATTATAATTATAAAGATGCCCAGAATTAAATAAATGATTAAATATGGTAAATTACACTAACCTCCATGAGGTTTCTGAAATGAAACTGTCCTCCTTTACTTTTACTAGAAAACTACAAAGACCTTCCCTCTGGACTTATTTTTTAAAAAAATGACAAACGTGTTCCTTTCATTTTTTTGTGCATTTTTTCAATTTTGACCATTTTTTTAACTTTTCTTTTTCATTTTCAAATAAATATTAATTAAAATCTTATTTGACTAAAAAATATAAGTTATTTATCTTAAGATTTTTTTTACATAAAATGAATTTTTTAAAAAAAAGTTAGAAAAGGGTTCAAAATGCAAAAATAAAAATAAAATTAAAGAGGCATTTTTGTCATTTAAAAAAAAATAAGGCTGGAGGGATGGTCTTTGTAGTTTATTAATAAAAGAATGAGAGGTCAGTGTCATTTTTGAAACCTCAAGAGAGGTCTTGTAATTGTCAAAAACTTAATGAGAGGTTTGTGTAATTTACCCAATTAAATAAATGCCCCTAGGACTTTAATTAAATTACTATTTTGCCATTAGGATTGGAAGTAGTGAATGAAAGGAAAATTTAAAATATGAGAAGGGGCATACCCTAAGGTCTTTTAACATTCTAGACTCAATGGCAGAGTTCGTTTGGACATTCGGGGACCTCGAGTGGTCCCTACATAAATATGTAAAATGATAAAAATAACCCTGATGATAAATTAATTAATTAAAATGCAAATTAAAATTTAGAAAGGGCTAGTACAAGGTTTTTGGATGCCCAAAATTCAAATATAACGTTAGATTGGACAAATTGGGATTCAGGGGTGGCCCCACCTAAATTGATAAAATGATGATTATACCTCTAAAGCTAGATTGGTCAATTCAAATGCCTAATTAAAATTCAAAAGAGGCATTTTCAATGGTTTTGGAGTCCCTAAACCCATCTATGAAATCAGTTTTACAAAATTGGGACATGGTATTGGTTCCACATGAATGTGTGTAATTATGATCATGCTTCTAGGCATAAAATAGATATATAAAAGAGTTATTAAAATACAAAGAAAGCACATTTATAATTTTTGAACCTCCTAGATTCGATTTCAAGGTCTGTTTTGCAAGATTGTGTCTCGGTAGACGTGAATCTTATTCGATAAAATTATAAAAATGCTTTTATGGGTTTAAAAGACATTCAAATAATATAAGAAGGAATACATCTTTGATATCCAGTTGGGCAAATGAACACTCGATATATAGGCTAATATATGATTAACTTTAGAAAACTTAAAGAATTGATATAAAACTTTAGTACTAAGGGTCATGGTGGTCCTCAAGAGTTAAAATATGAATGTCTAAGATATATAACACACATTATAAAAGACACAAGTGGTGTCTCATTATAGTTTGGTAATGACTAGGACCAAGACTATGCACTGATTGACTAGCATTGTATATTCGTATAAGATCTTCATAATTTAATCGATTGTTTATATCCTAATGTGGTTATTATCAGTTATATGTGTGTTTCGGATGTGAATAAATATCTTGATTGTGCTTATGGGTTTTTATGCATACAAACATGGTGCATTGCATGGCGTATACATGAGCACTGTGATGAAGATGTGATATTATATGATAGATATGGATTGTTGTGTGGACTTATGTGGCACATTGAACGTATTTGAATATGGTAGACAACTTAGTGTGCAATACTCGTTCAGTTTGATTTTTGAGATAGGGAGCTAGTCCTTGTAATACCTAGTATTCTATGATAGAGGATTGTGCCTCTTTTTTGGCTGCAAGCCATAAACCTGCACCGAAGTTTGTTTGTTTCCTTCAGGCTAGTTTCCTTCAGGCTACTAACCTGAGAAGCACTGCAGCTTGTCGAAGCCTAGTGAGACCTATTAAAGTGTTGAGGTTAAAGCATGGGTCATGGAATGTGACAATCATAAAAATATTGATGAATACAATGAATATTGATTTCACTTATTGTACTGTGGATTGTACTATTATATATATGGATTGTGTAGTGATTACACGTTGTTGGCCTGTCATATTGTTGACATGTTATTGGATGTATTGTTATCGGATATTGTTATTCCTATTGTTTTGAATAGGGCATGGAGGTGCGTCATAGGGTTAGTATACATAGACATATTTCATATTTGAATATATGTTGAATGCTCTTATTATTGTTGTTGCATCTACATCGAGTAATATCTTATTCTCTTGATTATCATACCTATATCTGTGAATCAGTAGATAATACTTGTATGCTTGCGTTGCATACTAAACATTAGGGATTGTCCTATTTGAATTTGCATTGGTTTTTGCATGGTGCATGATTGTGTATTTTAGGAAATCCTATTGATCGTTATGGCTTACCCCTACTGTTTATAGAAATGGCAGGTACTAGATTGATAGATGACAACTGTTAGAGCAGTATGAGATGGATGGAGACCACGATATTATTTAGTTTATATTGATGCAATCAATTCATTTGTATTTATAAAGGGTGGATATACCCTCCTTGATCACATTGTATATGTTGTACACATGTGACCCTCTTATAATTAATATTCAATAAGTTAATAATCTCTAATAATTAATAAATTTTTAAGGAACCAACTTGGTTCCATGGTTCATAGTTAATAATTCTATTACTTAATAATTAATACATTTTTTTCAGAAAAACTCTTTATAATATTAATTATTAAAGAAATAAAATAGTTATATAAGTATTTATATATATTTTGTTTATGACATGTCTTTGTAATTATATTTATTATTTTTACATATTTGAAGTCAAAAATATTGTAAATGAGAAAAATTATAACTTTAGAAAACACAACTTCTTTATTTGAAATGGACGTTGAAAGTTTTTTATGTCATAAGTTAAATATTGTATGTATTTGTTTTTATGAAAAACTAAAATGTCAATGAAAAATTACATGTACAGTCTAATTTTGTACCAAAAATTATTTACTTATAAGAAACACTAATTGATTGATGAAAGTATGAGAAAACTTAATAATTAATAAATTTTTAATTTTTCATGTCTATTAATTATAAGAGGGTTGACTGTATATTGGACCCTTAGAGTCAGCTCTAAACAATTAACTTATTATACATTACTGGTGGATAGTTTTCAAATAGTTGTGCTTGATGGTAATCAATTCCATTTACTCCCGTTATGAGACTTGAGCATGTATAAACATGAGAACGAAATGAAACCAATTAAAGAAAAAGATTATTGAAATCAATTAAAAAAATGACTTATATTTTATACACTTGATTATGTTGATTAGTCTAATTACCTTCCTGTTAGGGTCCAAATGACCCTATAGTTAGGTTTTCGAGTTAGGGTTATGATAGGGAGTTCTTAACTCTTTATCCAACAAAATATCCCCTTTTGCTTCATACAGATAACACCTATTTGCAAATCTCACCGCAATAAGAAGATAGAAAGTTGTTTACCCACAATTACTCTCTTTAAGAGTTGATTGGTACAATTAATACCCACTCTCTAAACATTGATCAAGTATAAGCTCAGAGTATTTAAGATGAATAGAATTTTAAATCTAGGTTTTCAATAAAGAGATTTAAAGTCAAGAATAATGATGTAGAAGTTAAAGCTGGTCAAGAGATAGCGAAAAATGTTATAAAGAACCTCTATTTATAGCCCTTGAATGAATGTGTCCGTTGGATTTCAAAATAGAGTTGTTTCCCCATTTTTCATATGTTCAAAATTTGAATTTTCGATAACCTTATCGATAAAAAAAGGTTTCACCAATCAGTCAAGTCGACGGGACTTCATCTAGTCAACTGATCAGCTTAATTGATTTTTTTAGAGAATTTGAGGTTCATGTGTTCAAAAACATTTAGTCGACTAGTTCTTAGAGTCAATCGAATTGTTCTATTGTATACTATGTTTTTTCTTTGAAAGTCAGTTGACTGATTCCTTTAGTTGGTCGACTGGTTTGGACAATAGGTTCAGATTGTTTATAAAAATAGTCACTCAGTCAACTAGTTCTTTGAACTGATTGACTCATTTTTACAGTTTAGGTCTTCTTACTTATTTTTCATGGTTTTCATTTTTCAAACCTTTGATCTTTCAAATTTTGAAGTGTATCAATGTATTGTTTTGAAAAATCATTATAGGATTGGTTCTAGTTGATCATTTTAAATATTAAGAGCTTATGCTTATTAATCAATGTGTACCTAAATCGCTCAAAACTCAAAATAAGGAAAATAAAAAATCTTCTTTGGATTTGTCTTGATTCCTTGGGCTTAAATATGTCCGTTTCTTGGATCATCATGAGAGTATTCCATTTAATTGAATTTTGACTTTGAAACTTATGTTTTGAGTAGAGTTCTTTTGCTTGTCATTTTTTGGTCAATAATTTTTTTTTTAACTTAGATGACTTATCTGCATTGCCACTAGATAAAACATTAGTCCACATGGACAATGCCACATTATCATCAAACTTATTGAAATGTCCTTAATTGAAAACTTTTAGGATTAACAATCTCTCATTTTTTTTATTATGACAAAAACTTTATTTCATTTAATGCAAATAGCAATGTATAAAAAAAAAAAAAATATTGATTGAATATGTGAACTTGAATTCATGTCCCAATATGAATAGTTTAAGCTTGATAAGAGAAAAATAATTTTTTTTTTTATTAATAAGAGAAAAGAAAAGAAAAAAAAGGTTGTTAAGAAACTATATTGCCACTGTTTTTTTTATCCTTCTTCTTCTTTTTCAACTTAGTTCATCATTAAAATACGATATACAAACAAAACTTCTAAATAAAATGATGCAAATTTTTTGAATCCTATTTATTTGTAATGAATGATCAATTGATCATTAATGAGTTTACTAATTTAAAAAATATTACAATCATATTATTTTTCTTGGAGGTTTCTTGATTTCTATTTGTCCATCATATTCCAAATTCAGACTTACTGTCTTAATTTACTATAATTTCACTTGTTTTGTTTGGTATTAAGATCTGACTTGATTTGGATGAATAGAGGGGAAGTCTAGGGACACCATTAGGCATTTGCAGCTTTCTTAATTAATAATTGCACTAGCGCACACAAGTGAGCAGCAAGCCGTTGTTTGAACCAAAGTTGGAAGATTCTTCTGAAGAGAGAGAAGAGAGATAGAGCAGAAATTTTGATAAGGGAATACAGGTTTCCTATTGCTATTATATGTTAAGACGTTAGCCCAAAAAACAAAACATGAGAGAATTGGACTTCTCGTCTTCTTTTACCCCAATAAAATAAGAAAAGTAAAACTTTGGTTGACATAGTATTTTCACAAATTAAATGGAGTCTCAATTTTAGTTGCCATAATATATTTTCTTCTTTCATTTTTTATTTTCCCATCATTATATTTGTGAAAGCTTACAACTTGTTAGAAAGTTTTGGATAAAAAGAAAAAAAAATGATAATTTAAAATAGAAAATAAAGGAAAAGAAAAGAAATAAAAAGAAAATATTCATTTTCACTGTATTTGAATGTTTATGATAGAAATGAGAAGAAAATTATTGTCCTAATTTTTAGAGCAATCTTAAGAACACCGTATACATGTACCACTCTTTCATATGAAATGGGTCCTACTACCGTAGGATCACTAATGAAACCCCTCGCAAGTGAGAAGGTGGTGTTAAAAAAAGATACAAAAGATGATGTACTTAGCATTATTATATTTTTAACTTATACATTTAAGAGTATTATTGGTATTATATAAATACCATTAAATGAACCTTTTTTTTTCAAATCTCTTAATTTTTGTAGAAATTGGAGTCACTTAAACTTTTTTTTCATAATTTTTTTCTTTTCTCTCAATTATAACAATTCAAACAATAAAAAAAAAAAATCATTCTATTTAAATTTTTTACTTTTTCTTCAAATCATTTCTTTCAAATAAGTATTAATTTCATTCAACAGTATTGTTAGCATTGTTGAAAAAATGGGTTTTTGAAGCATTATAATTAGTTATTTTTGAGTTAAAATTAAAATGGGTTTCACAAATTAATTTTAGTGAGTTCCATATGGAAATGTGTTCTCTTTTATGAGGAAGATTAAGATTATATATTGGGTTGTTCAAAACCATTAAGAAGTGAATGAGAAATTGCTTTCAAATATCACTACTTAGAAATGGTAACAAAAGATTGAAGCTTGTGCAAAAAGTTTGCATTCCACATAAGATGGGTACAAGGTTTTTAAAGAGTATATATACACTTACCTTGAAGGAGGGTTTGGACACCAAGGGGTACCCAAGTTTTGTGGAAGGGAGATGACCTAGCACATGCTTGGTTCACCACGCATGCGCGCGTCATCACATCGCACCGGTTGGGTTCAGGCTTGGGCTTGGCCCGTCATATATATATCTTTTTGGAAAAAATTAATTTAAACTAAATTTTTATTAAACGCTTGTTAAAAACAAATCAAAACGTTGTCGTTTAGTTACCAGATTAATTAAATACAAAAAGGCACCGTTCTGTGAGTACGTTTTTTTGGTTTTGGTTTAAATTTCAAAACGATGTTGTTTTGCAATTGCATTAGGTTTGAATTTTGATTGAACAATCGTCTTCGTTATGGGCGACTGTGTCTGTTCACCATGAACATACACAACAGAACTTTCTTAGTCTGTACCCAATAGGTACAAAGAAGTCTATAAATATATACACATTCATTGATATAGATTCATTCAAAAATATATATTATGTGCGTCAGTTTTGAGAGAGTTTCAAGTCTTTGTCTGATTCGTTGTGCACTAAAGTTTGAGTGCTTCATCTTCAAGTACGTTAGTCATTGTATTTTGGGAGACGGATGACCTAAGAGCTTGTAAGCACCACTGCAAGGACTGTAATTCGTCTTAAGGACATTGTGTTAAATACAAGTCCTTGATCATCTTCTTCTTTTTCAGTTTCTGTAAGTGTTTACAGATTTTTTTTTTCTTATACTGTAATCTATGCTATTACAGTATTCTGTTCCTGTTTTGAAAATTTATTATACTATTTTTCTTTTAAAACCATTTTTTGTAAAATTTTCTTTTCTGTAAGTTTCTGTTTTTTTGTAAAACTAAAAACAACATAAACTGTTTTAAGAAAACAGATTTTGATTTTTCTTTCATTTAACAAAACTGTTTTAATAAATTTAGATTAACAAGTATGAATCATGAATTTTTATACTTATAATTTGATTAAGACATGTATTATATCTACTCATTTCATACACAATTATAAACATACATAAAATATACACGAATATTAAATTATCAGTGTACATGCATCTATGGTAGCATTTCACTTTCTTCTGAAGGGAAGAGAGAGAGAATCAATGTTATTCCCAAATCCCAATTACCATTTTACTTGGGTCGAATTCTAGAGGCCGGGGATGCGGTTTCAAGTCAAAACTGCCCCAGTTATACAACCCAAGTTTTATTTATTATTATTTTTTTCATTGAAAAGTACAACCCCCCCAAGCATCACCAACTCCGAGACAAAAGGGCAACGAGTGCGTCATCTCCCACCGTTCGTTCTCGCAGGCCGTTTCTGATTCAAGCAAAAAAAGTATCAGCTCGATCCCCCCAAATATCACCAGAGAGAGACGGCTGGGGTCTCTGGAGCGTTTGCATCTCAAAATCCGTCACGATTCGCTCTGGTATTCCAATCAATTCATTTATTTTTCAATACATTTCTACAAATCTCTCCATTAGATCTAACCAATTTGTTTCGTTTGTGTTTCTTTTAGCTACTCTCTCTGATTCTGTGCTTCTTTAGGGCTTACATCTCTCTCTCTCTCTCTATATATATATATATACACAGATTAATGGAGAGACATACATATGATTTCATCTGGTGTGTTTTTGTGACTTAGAGATGGAGAAAGAGTTGGTGGAGTTGTTCGAAGCTGCGAAGAAGGCTGCCGATGCTGCAGCTGTCGACGGAGCTTCGACAAGTGGGCCCAAGGTGGATCGATGCGTTGATGCACTGAAGCAGCTGAAGAGTTTTCCTGTATCTTATGATGTTCTTGTCTCAACGCAGGTATGGGTCTCCGGTCTGTTTCCAGGCCTCAAGTTCATTAATTATTCAATCAAAGTTCTCTGCTTTTTGTTAACCCCAACAAAATTTATGATGATGTTGAGGATTTGTTTTATTTTATTTCGTGAATTATAATTCGAATGGAACATTGTGACGTTAGTTAGAAAATGCTGAACAAGAGATTTTAATTTCTCTTCCATTATTACTACAGTTATACTTTATACAAGTGGAAAATGACCTATTCTAATTGAAGCAAGGAATAATTACTTTTTGGATTTTGCTTTATTTGTGGTATTTGGTCATAAATAGAGAGAGATACAAAGATACTCTTTCGGGAATTTATGTTTGGTCTGTTGGCTGTTTGAAGAAGTCATGTCTGAAGGTGATACATAAACTGAATTTACTGTGACGGAAATGATGTAGGAGTAGATGAAGGTTCCTTAGATGTTATTTTGTTTCCTTAGATGTCATTTTTAAGTATTTCTCGTTGTTTTATTGTAGACAAAAAATCTCTGCCTGTTGCGGGGAATTATGTATTCTTCTGCTAATGAAGGTGGGTCTGCCCGTTTTGGTCCCATCTGAATCTTTCAGTGAGTGAGCAGCGAGCACTGCTATTCGGTTTATTTTCCATGGAATGCCTGCTTATTTTTAATAATTAACTTAATTGTGATTAATTTAAGTGAATTAATTTGTCTTCTGTTTGGAGGTAAAAGTTATTTCCGCACAGAACTAGCTGTAAATCCACACAATGTGCAGGGGAAAAATGGTTGCCAATATTTTTTAATCACAGTAAATAGTGTCTTCTAAAGACAAATCATTAGACCAATGTGAACTTATATTGCCAAGCCCAATTTTAAATCTTATGTGGCCGAAGGAGCCTAAGTTGGTGGTTCATGAAAATGTGCACCGTTATTCATTTTTTCTTTGTTGAGTGTGGCTTATATATATTCCCTTCTGACCTTTACCCGATTTGGCATAAAATCTTTATGGTTTTAGTTTTTAGAAATTTTGCGAGCCTGAACTTTTTGGGTGACATGTTTCTTTATTTTGGGATATTCTGTGATAGCTTTCTTGTATTGGATCCATGGTATTAAATATCGACCCTTAAATAACGTAATGACCGTTACATTGTGAATTTTAAACTTTTTGATTCCGTTACACACTACCAATATATCGGTGTGTAGAAAATTCAGAAGTGTAACGGTCGATGCCGTTACGTAATGGCCGTTAAAGACCAATATTTAATTGTATCAGCCAATATGTATAACAATGGTAAATTTTTCTCTTTAGATCTACTGATTTAAAGTTATTAGATACAAAATTTGAAACTATGGATAAGGTTAAAATGTTTGGTAAGTGTTGAAATTATATATAATTGTTTCATACCGCAAACTTAAAATTAAAATATTTTCTTATTAGATTTAGTGGATGTTACTTAAAAATGAATAAATCTTAGTTTGATATGGCCACTAGTCTATTTCTATAATTTTTTTTTCTTCTAATTTTAAGAATTATTTATTTGCTATTTTCTTGTATTAGTATTTTTGCTCTAAAATAATATAAAGGTATCTTGAGTTTTATTTTTGGTAAAAAACATGAGTATTATAATACGAGCTTTGATTCATCACATCTATGTATATATTTTTATTTTTTTAATTTTTGCCAAATTATTTGGCTTTAAGTCCATTAGTTAGAAATTAATATTCACACTTATAGTATTCTCTGTTTATGTTTTCTTTTATTATTTAATGTTTGTTGAAATTACTTAAATTGCATTTTTAGTTATTGTTTGTCACAATCAGAACAATATTCATCATAGTAGATTATATTTTCTTCTAACTTTGATATAAAATCAATATAAAGACTAAAGTCCTATACACTAATTATTTTTTTTTAATATTAAGTTGTAAAATTGACTAAAAGTTATTAAAAACATTGAAAATTGATAAATTAACGTAAAAACATGCATATAAGTAACTTTTAAGGAGTTTGCTAGTGATTGAAAAAAATTATGGGTACTGGTTCCTAATTCTCGTTACTGTGTCGATTGATACTCCCAATGACAAGATATTGCGATCGCAACCGTTACGTGTCCCGATACCGCTATTTAAACCATGATTGGGTCCCCTATGAATAGTGACTGTTTAGTGTTTTCAGATAGATGGTTTTTAGCGATCTTTTGTACTCTCTTTCATATTTTAGTGGATTTTTCATCTTCATTTTTTCTTGTGGATGTAGGCCTAAGGGAGAATCACATAAATCTATGTTTTGTGTGATTGCTTTTTGTTTGATTGCTAATTGTTCATCCTTCATTTCACTGCTCATCATAACATTATTATAATAACAACGTTTAAGAATATTGGAAGAACAAAATTAATAGGTTAAGATCTTATGCGCTATCATTGTATTGTTCATTACGGAGGTCGAAAATAATATTGGAATATGCTAATTCTAAGGCAACCGATACTACAATAGCATGATTTCTCCAAGTTCTCGTAGTTTATATTTTTAAAAGAGATAACATTAGATTTTTCAATTTTCATAAGCCGATACTACAATAACATGATTTCTCCAAGTTCTTGTAGTATATTTTTTTAAAAGAGATAACATTAGATTTTTCATAATAGTTTTATGTCAAGTTAATTAGAAAGGAGAGTGTGTATTGCATTTGTTACTTTGTATTTATGTAATTCATTTGTGGCAGCACCTTGGCCCCGAGGATTGAAAGATGCCTGTGTAAATCTTAGTATATATAAATATATAAAATAGTTTGAAACAGAATGTATTATATATATATATATATATATATATATATATTGACAGGAAAAACAAAACAGAACTTTCAGAAAAGAAAAACAGAAACAGATTTCTTTGGAAAACAGAAAAAACTACAGAAAAGAAATTAGGATCTAGATTACAGTATGATAATAGAATCAAAGCAGTATGTTATTCCTAACCAGAACCAAAAATAGAAAATAGAAAAGCACAACAGAATTATAGTATGATAAAACTGTAATGGAAACAATACTGAGACACTTACAGAAACTAGGATTAGATCAAGGCTAGTGATTGTCACTATGTCCTTAAGACAAATTTTGCCGTCACTATGATGCTCACGATCTTGGACGATTGTCTTCCGAGGATATAATGATCTAATCTCACAGAAGCAGCACTTTAATCTGTGAGTCTGTCGAACCAACAGTGGTTTACTCTCTTTCAAACACAAACGTTGAATGCAGAAAACTTGTGACAAAACAAATGCGTGAATGTATGTATATTTATAGGCATCTTCATGGTTGTTTGGTATAGTCATGAAGGTTTAATCGTGTCTGTTCATGGTGAACGGACACAGGCGCACCCATGAAGAAGACGACTGTTCAGTTAAAATTCAAACCAACGCAATCGCAAAACATGAGGTCGTTTTAGATTTAAACCAAAACCAAAAAGCGTACTCGCAGAACGGTGACGTTTTTTGGTTTTTAATTAATTTGGTAACTAAACGGCAGCTTTTTGATTTGTATTTAATAGTAACAAAACGACAGCGTTTAATGAAAAATTATTTAAATTAATTTTCTCCAAAAAGATATATATACGACGGGCTAAGCCCCAAACCCGGCCCGGCCCGGCCCGGTTCGGTACGGGGCGGGCGGCGGCGGCGGTGGTGGTGCGCGTGTGTGGTGTACCAAGCATGTGCTAAGTCCTCCCCCTTCCACAAAACTTGGGTACCCCTTGGGGCCCAAACCCTCCACCAAGGTAAGTGTATATATATTCTTTAAAAGCCCTGTACCCTTCTTATGTGGGACACAAGCTTTTTGCACAAGCTTCAAGCTTTTGTTACAATTTCCAAGTGGTGATGTTTGGAGGCAATTTCTCATTCACTCCTTAATAATTTTGTGCAACCCAAAATATAATCTTAATCTCCTCATAGAGAAGAACAAATTCCAATGTGGACCCACTAAAATTAATTTGTGGAACCCACTTTAATATTAACTCAAAGATAGCTAATTTATAATGCTCAAAAAACCCATTTTTCCAACAGCCTGTAATTTATATTCGAAGATGATAAAAGGCCCCCACTTTATACACACACACACACGCATTACTGATTAAAAAAAAAACCACATTGAGAAAGACAGGTTGGCACTTTGGTTGAGAAGCTAGCTAGTGTCCCTACTTCCAGTCTTGATTGGTAGGCACAATCAATAACTCTAGTTCTGGAGTTCTAGGTCTTCTAGCTATTAGCGCTGGTAGCTCTCCTTCTGGTAATGCATTATATGCTGTCTTCCTTCTACCTTTTTCTCTATCACCTGGCTTCTTTTATTATCCCAGCTCGAATCTTGAGTATTTAGTAAATTAATCGTAATTGGTCTGACTGCTCAAGGCCTTGGATTCCATTCTGGCTGGCAGCTGGACTTACCTATTTATAGATACTGACTTTTTTTTTTTTTTTTTCTCTCTCTAGTCATTCAATTCTCCATCAACCTAGATCCCACTCATCTTACCATTGCCACAGAGACCTTTACCAATTCTCTGGAAATTATATCAGGTTATTTAGATACAATCAAACAATCAGAGAATACTAGGTTTATCTAATAATTGGTGGCATTATTTGTTGAACTTATTTTCTTTCTTTAGCTTAAAAATATGCTGCTGGTTCTGGACATTGGAACTGATACAAATCTTAGAGGCACTTGTTCTTAATCTTGTCCACTACTTAATTTGCCACTTTATATATACTAATATACATATATATTACTGATAAAAAAAAAAACCACATTGAGAAAGACAGGTTGGCACTTTGGTTGAGAGGCTAGCTAGTGTCCCAACTTCCAGTCTAGATTGGTAGGCACAATCAATGACTAGTTACTGGAGTTCTAGGTCTTCTAGCTATTAGTGCCGGTAGCTCTCCTTCTGGTAATGCATTATATGCTGTCTTCCTTCGACCTTTTTCTCTATTGCTTGCCTTCTTTTATTAGCCCAGCTCGAATCTTGAGTATTTAGCAAATTAATCGTAATTGGTCTGACTGCTCAAGGCCTTGGATTCATTCTGGCTGGCAGCTGGACTTGCCTATTTATAGACATGACTTTTTTTTTCTCTCTAGTCATTCAATTCTCCATCAACCTAGATCCCAAAAAAACCACTTATCTTACCATTGCCACAGAGACCTTTAGCCAATTCTCTGAAAATTATATCAGGTTATGTAGATACAATCAAACAATCAGAGAATACTAGGTTTATCTAATAATTGATGGCATTGTTTGTTGAACTTATTTTCTTTCTTTGGCTTAAAAATACACTGCTGGTTCTGGACAGTTGGAACTGATGCAAATCTTAGGGGCACTTGTTCTTAATCTTGTCCACGACTAAATTTGCAATCCCCGATTATTATATTGGTAATTACTTATTTTCTCTTATTTAAAGCTTTAATTTGTAGCATAACAATCTCATGAGGTGTTAGCCACAGAACATTTCAACATTTAACAGGACTTAAAGAAACTTAAGAATTAAAACAAACCAATTGATGTAAAACAACTAAACACCTACTAATATGATATGCTTTTATTAACATAGAAAAAGCCACTTATCCCACCCCCTAACAAAAAAAGGAAAAAAATGAAATAATAGGTAGTACAATCTAATTAATAACATACTGTTTCAAAAGCAACACCTCAACACAAAAGCTGGTTAATTTTATGCACTCAAGATGTTCACAACTTCTTGTTCAATTATACTAAGTAGAGCTAAAGATACAAAGATAGAGACTAAGTGTCCTTTTCTAAATGAAAACCGCCGATCTGATATCCATATTAAAAAATGAGGGGAAAAAATCCAAAGAACCAGCGATGAATGGAAGTACTTGGGAAATAATGTAGCTTTTGCTCTCGTTGAGTGATAGGAATGAGAACTGCAGATCAAGGATTTATTACTAGAAAGTCCAAGTCAGGTTGAAGACTCTGGAATAATTCATGTTTTCTGTTAAAATATAAAATGCATATCTCATTATCTCCTAATTTTGTCCCAAGCGTCTTCAAGATCTAAAGTCACTGCATTCTGCTTTTGCTTTTGTACTTGGGTGCTCCCCCTTGGTGCTTGTTATTGAAATTTACTTATCAAAAAAATGGAAAAAAAAAAAAAAACCCATTAGAAACAAGATAGATCCTATGAAAAGATCTCATGAAAATTCGATTAGGACACTCTCAAAACTTTGAATTAGAGGTCATAAAAGTGCATTGGTCACCTGCATTTACACCAAGAATTAATCTAAATCTTTGCTTACAGATTCTTTTGATCAAATAGAAAACTCAGTTAGCCTCACTTTCAAGTTTGAATTCTTGAGCATTGCTTTTTTTTTTTGTTTTTCAATTTTGTTTTACCTTTTTTCTCTTGCAGTTTCTTAGCTACCAAATAGATCAGTAATATTAGGCAGGATGATTTTTTTTTATATGAGTATATTTAAAAGGTGTCCAAGGGGGGCAAACCCATCACTACAAAATTTACATGGATCTTAGTGACCCCAAAAAAGAAACCACGTCTAAAGCATTTACAGAGAACCTCTTTGGCCCAAAAAAATAGTAATCTCAAAAAATTATCTTTCAAAGACACTCTGGCCTGCTCATTTCCCTCAAAAATTCTATTGTTTCTCTCCTTCCACAGGCTCCATATGAGACAAGCCGAAACCATCTTCCATATTTTCTTTATCTCCCTATCCATCTTGATGCCCATCAATCCCAACAAAAGCTCCTTAACTGATTAAGGAAGGACTATGAAATACCCAGGAATAGCAAAAATCAGATTCCAACATTCCTTCGGCATTGAACAGTGGAAGGCAGGATAATTTGAATATATACTTGTATGATTGGAACTGTGAAATCATAATTTTTTTTAAATGATTTTTCCCCTAGTCATTAACATGTTTTTTTTTTTTTTTTTTAAACCTGAAGATCACAATGACGCCTAGGTACTTCCTCCACCTCTTCTTCTCTCTGTCTGTCTCTGTGAACTCTCTGCGATTGCTCTCGCATGGTTTCTGAATATTCTCCTCCCCTCCATCTTCTTCTTCTTCTTCTTCTTCTGTGTGTGTGCACGCGCGTGCAATCTCTTTGGTTCTCAATGTGATGCTTCTTCCCCCACGCTCTAAATACTTTTCTTGCTGATACTACTTTGATCTTTATTATTTGTTAGATCAAATAATAATAATAATAATAATACTAATTTATATATTTATTTTTCAATTTGTACTAATTCACCAATATACTTATTTTATATTACTAAATTAGTTAAAAATATTATGTTAATTTTTAGTAAATTAACTTAATGTAACCTGTCATAAAATAGGTCTTTATTATTAATATTAATTTTTGATAGATAGTCTTAAAATTGATTGAAATAATGTTAGAATTAGATTATGTAATCATATATATATATATATATAAATAAATATACATTATTCAGCGTGTCTCCAACGTGTCAGTATCTTCCTTTTTTGATAATTCCATGTCGTGTCCTGTCCGTATCTGTATCCGTGCTTCTTTGCTTGCCACTTAACCCAAAACTTTTTCTCTCCATCATGTAAAGCATAAAATCCTAGTTGACAGAGTTGTATGCCTTCTCAATGTCCAGCTTGGGAAGAATCCTTGGCTGTCCACATTTACTCGGAGAGTCCAAACATTCATTAGTAATAACTGCACCAAGGATTTGCCAACGTCCCACAAAAGCATTATGAAATTACGAAACAACTTTCCGCGTTACCTTCTTAGCCTTATAGCTAACACCTTAGTTATAAGCTTGTACATGGCACCACTAACCTAATAGGTCTGAAATCTCTAAGATCCACCTCCCTCTTTTCCTTTGGAACCAAGGCAATGAATGAGGCATTAAGGCTCTTCTCAAAGGCCCCCACAGTCCAAAAAATCCTAGAATACTGCCATCAGATCCCTCTCAGTCTGCCCCAACATTGCTGGAGAAAAGCCATTTTCATTCTGTCCACCACAAGGCCTTGTCTCCATTATAGTTCTTCAAGGCCTCCATAACTTCTTTAGCAAAGTGCCTATCCAAACCCTCCCTATCTTCCTACATGATCCAGTCAAACTCTAGCCCATCCAATGTAGGCATCCACCTCGAACATTTTTTAGTAGACTTCTCATAAAACTCTAGCCCATCCAATGTAGCCCCGTGTCATAAAATAGGTCTTTATTATTAATATTAATTTTTGATAGAAATTTTTTTTTTTGATAAGTAAAGTAGCAGAATTATATAAGCAGTATTATTCAACATGTCCCCAACGTGTCAGTATTCTACTTTTTTGAAAAATTTCATGTTGTGTTCGTTTCCATGCTTCTTAGCTTATCATCATGTAAAGCAGAAAATCCTAGTTGACATAGTCGTATGCCTTCTCAATGTTTAGCTTGTGAAGAATCCCTGGGTATCCACTTTTACTCGAAGAGTCCAAACATTCAATAGTAATAATTGCATCAAGTATTTGCCAACCTCCTGCCAAAGCATTATGAAATTAAGATACAACTTTCCGCGTCACCTTCTTAGCCTTATAGCTAACACATAAGAAGTACGGATACGAACACGGAATACGGATACGACACGACACAGACACGCAAATACGTTATTTCTTAAAGAAGTAGGACACTAACACGTTGAACATATATAAATTTTTTACATTTTTTATACGACCATAGAATAAAAACTTAATATTCTTTTAATTAAAATTGTTGTAAAAACACACAAATCACAAAAATATTATTAAGATATTCAAATAATAAAGTCATTAAATAAAAATTCAAGAATTTTTTCATTTAATCATCAACATCTATTATTCAAGACTAACTATTACATAGAACATATATATGTGTGTGTGTGTGTGTGTGTGTATAACCAAAAAAAGAACTAAAGAGAAGAGGAAAAAAAGAGGTAAAAAAAAAAAAACATGTCCATAATGCGTCCGAAATTTGGAAAAAGTAAAAAAAATTGCGTTTGGATAGTGATTCAGATATGATTTTCTGAAAAATGTTTCTGAAAATGTGTTTCAGAATTTTGTAATCGATTTTTTGAAAACTGCGAAAATGCATTTAGTTATGCTAATTTGAATTCAATTTCTGAGTTAAAATTGTGAAAATGCGTTTAGATATAATATTTGAATTTAAGTTTCTGAGAACAAAACTATGAAAATACATTTGAATCTGAAATTTGATTTCATATTTTTTAAGATAAAAAATAATGAAAATGCATTTAGATATAATTTAATTTTTGTAAGCTAAATTATTAATAATAATTAGTGATTCAATTTGTAACAAGTCCAGGTTCCTTTACAGCACAATAACAAAATATGAAGTTTCAACTCATTTTCATATATTAAACAACATATGGAATAAGGGCACCAATTAGATATAAACCACAATATATATATATATATATATATATATATATATATACAACAAAAACATTGACGCTGGTTCTGTTACTGGAACTATAAAGTTATTCTTCTCTGTTACACTTTCCTTGTGCATGTCCAAGCTCATTGGTGCGCTTTGCTCCTCCGTTTCTATTGGTCCTTTATTTTGTCTACCAACCTTTCTTATAGTAAAGCAAATTGAAATTACATGTTTTTCAAATGAAAATAAAATTTGTAAGCCTTGGAAAAATATATTTATATATATATATATAGCTATACATATCTTACTGTAATATGTAGTGTATACTTTCTATTAAAGTATTATTATAATGTTATTTATATTAAATATCTAAATTTAATATACGTGTTTTGAATTTTCACCTTACTATTTTACCATCAAATTTTTTTTAATTCAAATATTATTTTATATAAATGTTTAGGACGTATAATGAAACATCTTATGTGGGAAGATGTTTTGCATTCACGACTTGTAAACAAAGAGACTCTTATTCTATCTATTAATTATTATTTTTATTTGATTTTATTTAATTGAGATATTATCAACAAAATATAGATATAAATAACAAAAAAAATATGGATAAAATGTCATCAATTCTAACCATAAATAAATGAGATGTAATAATTTTTTTTCAATTAATACTTAAATAGAAATATTATTATTTTTATCATTTCATATTTTTCAGGATTACAGAGCAATTTAGTAATTACTTTAAAATTTTGAAAATTTTATGTAAAAAGTAGTCAAATTATGAAAGAAAATGAAAAGTGGGATGCAAAAAATATTCAGAATGCTTTTAAGATAATGTTCAGGATTTTGTTTTAGAACATGACTAAACAAACAGGTTTTCAAATAATGAAATGAAAAAATCTGTTTTTGGATTTTTAAACAAACAGGGCCTTAGATTCTCTTTTTTTGTGTGTTCGAAAAGTGTCCGAGAGTGTCGGTGTTTGACACGGATACGTGAATCTAAATAGTGTTCATGTTTCATGGGCTAACACCTTAGTTATAAGCTTGTACATGGCACCACTAAGCTAATGGGTCTGAAATCTCTAAGATCCACCGCCCTCCTTCCTTTGGAACCAGGGCAATGAATGAGGTATTAGGGCTCTTCTCAGAGACCCCCGCTTCTAAAAACTCCTAGAATAGTGGCATCAGATCCATTGCTGGAGAAAAGCCATTTTCATTCCAAATCGCTCTGGACCACACACACAGACACCTCTACGAACCCAATACAAGGGAAGGGCCACCCATTAATTTTGTCCGTGGTCATATGTCATATTGTCTTACTATCCCTAGAAAATATTAGAGATTTTAGAAGAGCCACATAGGCACCATGTAGGAAAGAGATAAATATGGCCTGAACATTACTTATATATACATATATTAGATATCAAAATACTATTTCGATGATAGTTTTAGTGAGCGGCAGACATGATGTGATGCTTGTGCACACACTGTCACATGTCCCCGACAAAATATATATGAAGAGACCAAGAAGTAAGAAAAAATAATGTTGGGGGAAAAAATTGCTTGGGTGGCGGTCTTTGTTTCTTAACTTGGAATTGTTTGGTGCTTGCTGGTGATACTAGCTTTATTTTCTCTTTTTATTTATTATGAGAATTCTAAGATGCCATAGTATCATCTGATGCAGTGGAAAGTTGTTTAGTTTAATTCTACTCTATTTAACAAAACTATAAACCAGCGACTGGGAGTTGGCTCATTATCTTGGTGATTAATTAATTCATTTTAATTTCTTTATTTGAGGTTCATTTTTGCTCAATTAAATTTTGTATTTGACATCAAATTTCAGGTTGCAAAGCGGCTTCGACATCTCACAAAGCATCCTGTGGAGCAGATTCAGACCATGGCTTCTGACGTGGTTGAGATCTGGAAGAAGATAGTCATTGATGAAACAATCAGAAAGAAAAATGGCAGCCTTGATAATAAACATTCAACAAAGACTGAGGTAAAGGCAGAGGCTGTCAAAGTTGAGGTTCTTAAGGCAGGGCCAATAAAAGTTGAGAAGGTTTCAAAGGCTGGAACTGTTAAAACAGAGAAAAATGATAGAGGTGATTTCACAAATCTTGGGAGTTTTTCAAGATCAGAAACTATCAAGGTTGAGAAGAAAGTGGGAATTTTGGATACTGTCAAGGCTGAGAAGATCAGTAGGATTGAGACTGTTAAGGTTGAAAAGATACCAAAGGAAGAGAAGCGAGCTTCTAGCATGAAGAAACCATCACAAGCACCTAATGCCCTCCCAAAGCTAACTTCATTGAGCAAATGTAATGATGCTATTCGTGACAAAATTCGGGAACTTCTTGTAGAGGCATTGTCCAAAGTTTCTGGCGAGGTTGATGAGGACATTAAGGATGTAGTCGATGCATGCGACCCAATTCGAGTTGCTATAGAAGTGGAGTCCAAGATGTTTGAGAAAATGGGTCGGTCTAATGGGGCCCAAAAGGTCAAGTACAGGTCCATAATGTTCAACTTGAAGGATCCAAACAACCCTGACTTGAGGAGAAAAGTGCTCATTGGAGATGTTGAGCCAGAGATGCTAATCAATATGAGCCCAGAAGAAATGGCCAGTGATCAAAGGCAACGTGAGAACAAGCAAATTAAAGACAAAGCTTTATTTGAATGCGAACGAGGTATGGCACCAAAAGCCACAACCAATGAGTTCAAGTGTGGTCGCTGTGGTCAGCGCAAGTGCACTTACTATCAAATGCAGACCAGGAGTGCAGATGAACCAATGACGACCTATGTCACATGTGTAAACTGCAACAACCATTGGAAGTTTTGCTAGAAGGATTTCCAGTTGGACTGCCATTCATGTGGAATAGATTCAAGTCATGAGCTTTGATATGCCACCATTCTTGAGCAAGATTTGTGCTTGGGATCGTTGATGTTCTGAAGAGAATCCTTCTATGCATATTTATTTTCTTTAGTGTCATTTCTTTTAGGGAACACTCACTTTTGATGAGGTGTTTAGATTATGTTTATGCCAAATCATGTCTTAGGTAATTTTTCATTAAACTCACATTTGATGGGGTGTTTAGATCAATGTTTAGGCCAAATCATGTCTTAGGTAATTTTTCTTTGAGTCCACATTTTCATTTTCCTGTTAGCTTCTTTCTCATGTTTAGCTTTTACCGGTTATGGACAGCCTGTATTCATGTGAAAACATTAGAACTACTTTGAAATATGAATGACTACTTTCAACTCTCTTAATTTTTGTGGGTCTGTTGAAGCTTCTTATGCTTAAAATTTGATGATGGATTTGATCTGACATTCTTTGCTTCATCTTGTTGACATATTTGTGTGGCTGCCATGTAGTAAATGCATGCAAATACAGGGGATTAACAATTGATAATCCTGCCCAGAAAATGTCTTCTGCAGACAACCTCATTGTATTAGTGGTAAGTCAATGACAATGTCAATCCCATTTCTTCCGGGGTTTGTGCATCTTTTCCAGCAAGCTAAGAAGCATTAGAATGATGCAATTTTCCTTCTTGATCACCTCCACCATATAGGTGGTCGAGAAACTCGGCTCATTTATTTATCTTCTTATCCTTCAGGCTTGAGCCTATGACTTTGCTTAATGTACATGTTAGAGCATCTTTAACACTGCTCGGTATCTCCAATATTTAACAAAATGACCAGTCAACCAAAAAACTGAACAACAGGCTAGCTACACCGTCGCTCTCTCTTGCCAGATCTGCGTTTTGTGTGGGTGATGTTTGTAGGAATATTTTGAGACCGAAAGGAAGAATTTTAGAGAGGGGTAGAATTTCTAGAGAGAATTTTTTTTTTTTTTTTTTCTGGAGAGAATTGGATTTGCAGAGAAATTGGAAAAGAAGAGAGCTTAGGGCGTGAAGAAGTTGAGGGGAATGGGATTTGGGTGTTTTTATATGTATAAAATTTTGGGCAAGGCCATGTTTCGTTGTGTGAAAAAATAAAAAGAGGAAAAGCGGGAGTGGCAAATATGGTCTTGCCTGTGAGGATGGGCGTTGTTTGGTTGTGGGAATTAGATGTAAAAAGAAAGGAGGGCAAACGTAGAAGATGCAGACACGGTCATTATTATTGTCAAAGCGCTAATTTGGCTATTAATGTTGGAGATGCTTTTACCAGGGGTGGATCAGTTGATCCCGGGGCTGTTGCAAAACACTTAGGTGATAGATTTCGGGTTTACCGTCACTCACTTCTTCAGTGAGATTATCTATGTTGGGAAAGTGGTGATCACTGTCTGGTCGAGAGAGATAGTTGCTTGAAGGATTGAGTAAATGTAGTTAAAAGACAAAAGACGTGCTTAAGGTATTAAGGTCTTACGTTACCCAAAAAACGAAGTGACAAAAAAATGTTAATCTAAGTAAAGTAAGACACTAACTAATAAAATAATATATATATATATATATATATATATATATATATATCACACATTAAAATTTATCCCATTCTAAGTTAAATAATATCTTGTTATTAAAATAATTATCATGTAATATTAAAAAGTTTAATCTCAAAGTTACACATGACTTATTTAAGTGATACAATTATTTTAAGCTTTAGTATTTTTTTTTTCTAAATTAATATTCAAAATTTTGTTATCTATTTAAGTCTTATATAAAATAATTTTTGTAAACTTGCTAGTGCTAATAATATAGAAGATATGATAGGTCAATCTAATAGACATTTATACTAATTCTAAAAAATCAGGCCTATGTTGAGAAGATTTTTCATATAGGTGATCAATTTGGTTGATGGAAGGAAAATGTTTCATCGTGGGCAGACTCAGATTTTGTGAAGAATGATGATAATTTGCTAGTTATAGAAGATGAAATATCAATCCTTACTTTAAAAAAAACTCATGTTGAAAGTATTACTTCTCCTCAAAGATTTAAATTTTTTGCATCATTTAAAATATTTAAATATTTATTAGACCAATTTTGTACTAGTTTTTGATAATAATACTTATATCAATATAATAGATTGGACAATAATACTTCTAGACTATAACTATATTCTTTTGTATTGATATGCCTTCTTGCAAAATTGTTAAATAATTGCATTAAAATACTATAAACATAAGGAACATGCAAGTAAAATATGTTACAATTAAAAAGGTCATCGTATGACCTGAAACATGTTAAGACGATAGGATTAAAAATTGCCTCGCTTGATTGCCTAGGCGACAAGGCAATAACCTTTAACAACACTACGAGATGCTTTTACCATGAGGGGTGGATAAGTTGATCTTGGAGTCTATTGCAAAGCACTTACTTAGTGACCAATTTTAAATTCGCCGTCACTTATTTCAGTGACCTCTATCCAATCGAGAGGGAGTGGTCACTCGAAGAATTGAATACCCCTACAATAAAAAAAAAAAAAATTGTTGGAGATTTTTTCTCTTAGGCCATCTCCAACAATGACTCAAAATTTAACTCAAATTTACACTCAAATTTGAGTAAAAGTCTCATTTGAGTTTGATACTTTCCAGCAGTTCATCAATAGTTTGTAACGATTGTAAATTTGAGTTTATGAATAGAATTTTACAGATTTGAGTTTAAGTTTGAATAATTTCATATGTTTTAAGTAATCCATCAGTCAAGACCGTAGTGCTAACCGAGTGGTGAATGTATCCATTCTTTACAAAGTTGACGCGAGTTTAATTTTTTCTCCCATCATTGTTGTCACGACCCGAAATCCAGCAATGAACAGTGTGCAGATCCGGTCACCACTTCCGGCGCCGGTGACCGGACTGCACCAAATATATACATTTTTTTTTGGTTTTTTTTCTTCATTTTTTCATGATTTTGAAGCCTAGGTTCACTTCTAAACACTATAAAATGTGTTTTAAGACATTGATATAGCAATTTAACCTTCAAAAATACCTTCAAATTTCAAATTTCTCCTAACATCAACTTTGCATAAACCTCCAATCTTCTTCATTTCTTAACCATTTTTCATGCAGTTTCTTCCTATGTGCTCCATTTTTTCTCATAGAATTTAACTATACCATTAGTTCTAAGCTTTATGGCAAGTTTATTAAAAAGCCAAAAATGAAACTTTGAATTTTTACAGAGTTTTTCATATCTTTTTCATACCTTTTTACTTGCTGTTTTCTTCAATTTTCTCTTCTGAGTTTCCTAACCTTCTCAGTTTCTTGATTTCTTCTTTTTCTCTTCTTTTCAAATGCACACAAAGTGCATGTATATATACATATATCACACCCTGCTGCCGCCCCCTCTCTCTCTCATTTTCTTCCTCCCATTCTTCACTTCTTCTCTGATTTTTTATTTTCTTTCCAGCTTTACATTAATTGCGGGGTTGATATTTACACATATAATAATATATATATTACAGCTATGAGATTTTTACATATAATATATATATACTTGTTACAGCACATCACTGCACACACACACACACACTAACACACCTTAATTTTCACATAGTGGCTGCCGACACTTTTACACACATCCTTCAAAATCTGCACACTACATTGTTTTATATATACATTTTGATACACACACATATTGTTATATATATATTTTCTTATACATATCCACACTTTAATGTGTGTATTTTATATTTATATATACAACATGTATATCCATATAAATGTATATACCTATAAATTTCTGTGTATACTCTATACGTTTGATATTTTGTAGTTAATTTAACTATAATATTTTAAATCTCGTAAAACGAGTCAGTCTTAGTATATTTTTGAGTCGGAGTATTACAATTGTAATAAAAAAAAAAACAGAAAACAAAAATTCCATATGTTAAAGTTTGACTTGGTTTTTTATGTGTGTTGTAATTGATACACTAGATGAAGCAGCAAAACTCATGCTTATAAATCATGAACGATAAGTTCAACATTTTTATACCAGGAATACAATAAGAATTTGTACAATGATCGTTTCCCCCCCTTCTGAATCGCTATAAAAAAAAAAAAAAAAATCCAAAACTGAAAAATTAAATAAGCGAAGAAAAATAGTTATCAGACACAAGTAAGACTATGAATGAAAGATGATTCATTCAATTTTCTGTAATGAATCTCTGAACTCGAACTTTGGAATGCAATTTGGTCTTTCGATTCATCCCCATCCTTGCTTTTTATGTCCTGAAGATGAAAAAAAAAAATTACAGTCTTTCAATTAATTCCAGAGTTGTCAAGTTAACATCGATTTCTTGCTCTGAAACATTTAACATAGAAAGCAATTCGATTGAATTAAGAAAGGTGTGTAGCACTTGCCTGTGACTTGTCCTTTTTAATCTTCCTTTCCTGTTCCTTCTCTCTCATTGATCGAATCCGAGATATCCTCTGATTCAAGTATTTTCGAAAAAGAAGAAAGGATTAAGCTCAGTTTCAGAGGAATTTTGATACATATACTATATATATTGATTTTCCTATATTTTCTCGGTAACCAAACAGAACCACTTCTGGTGTTATTTTTCTTACCATGCATGAAGATCTGAGTTCTTTCAACCGATACAATCGGTCCACCTCAATTTCAAGCTCCTTCTGCGCTTCTCCTCTCTTCTGCACATCCTTCAGGTTCATTTCCAGCACCAGATCCCTCTCTTGAAGCATCTTCTCCGTCTTCTCTTTGTCCAACCTCAATCGTTCGAGCTTCTCTCGAATTGCGCTGAGCTCCTCCGCGAGCGAGGAATCGAGGGATTCGATGATCTTTGTCGGAGTGGAATACACCGGATGATTCTCTTTGTTCGAATCATCGATCCATTCTGGCTTCTGCTTGGGCTTTAGTACATGGTTACTGACAGGATTGGGCAGAGAATTCTTGGGTTGCAGTGGTTTGCGGCCTGATTTTGGCCGTTGGATCTGATTGCCGGCGAGTGGACATTGAGCCTTTATCATTTTCTAATTTTTTTTTTGGTGTGTGTGTGTGTGTGTGAGAGACAGAGAACGAGGAGATATGAGATATAGGATTTGAATTTGAAAGGAGACAGGCGGTTAACGGCTACTATTTATGAATGTTTGCTCTGGTAGTCTGCACAAAAAGCACACACATCATTGAAAATATTTTGAAGTTACAAAGGCACCCTTAAACCCTAGATTCTCTCATAATGATAAAGCAACCTAACAACTCTTAATTTGAATTGTCCTTTTTTGAAATTCTTTTTTTCTCTTTGAAAAGTTAGGGCAACTCCAACAGGTTTAGCAAATCAGTGTTTCAGTAAATTTTACTATTCTACATCAATCAATTATGTTTCAACATAATCAGTATTCTCCTATTCAAAATTTAAAGAATTCATTTTACTCAGTATATTTGTAGAGTGTTAAACAATTCTTCAACTAATAAAAAAATAATTTTTTTTCAGAAACTCCGTATAAGCAACAATAAACGATACTGTGAACAATTTAACATTATAAATATTATCGTTCACAAATATTACCATTAAGAACAGGTAATATTTATAACGGTATTTTTTTTTTTATATATAAATATGTTGTGCAATTTTTTTTTTTTCACAACTCTCATCCTTCTCATCAAGTTTATCACATTTTAAAAATTGGAGGGAATTTAAATTATACATTTTAAAAATTAGAAGAAATTTAAATAAAATGAAATAATTTTCTCTAATAGCATCAATTCTACATGTTGATCTTATGCTTCATTTTACTCGGTATATTTGCAGAGTGCTGAACCGTTCTTCAACTAATAAAAAAATAATTTCTTTTCAGGAACTCCGTATAAGCAACTAGTGAACGGTACTGTGAACAATTTAACATCACAAATATTATTGTTCACAAATATTACCATTGAGAACGGTAATATTTGTAACGGTAATCTTTTTTTATAAATATGTTGTGCATTTTTTTACACCACTCTCATCATTCTCATCAAGTTTATCACATTTTAAAAATTGGAGAGAATTTAAATTATACATTTTAAAAATTAGAAGAAATTTAAATAAAATAAAATAAAACTAAATAATGTTAAAAAATAAAAATAATAAAATATTAAATTTTGAAGAGTCCATTAAAAATATTAAATAAAAACTAACTCTTCAAAGTACTACATAAGTCACTAAAATATATTTTTGAAGAGTGATTTTGTAAAGTCTGTCGGAGATCCTCTTAGGACTAGTTTGGCTTCTTTTAACTCGTGAAGAATTGATTATACATAATAATTTTTTTTAGAACAGATTTTTTTTTTTGTATTTAAATGAAAATAACTTATCATGATGAAATAATTTATGAAAGTACATTTTACCTTATATGTGAGTTGGTAATCTTCTGATATTAAATAAATATTTTAAATATTATAATTAAATAATATTTTTATAATATTTTTTTATATATATATATATATATACACTAACAACAGATATGATGGCAGGTCATGAGGTCTTTGAAAAAGACCAGAGGATGGGCACTCGAAATGTGCAAAAACTTGAAGGAAAAGGACAAAAAAGTGTGCCGACATTTTGGTAAATAAAACCAACTTTTAGAGCCATTAGTAATGGCCTATCGTGTATGATTTTAACGCTGGTTTGATCAGTATTATGAGGACCAGATTCTTGACTTTTTCCCACGCGATTTGAGTTGAACGCTCAGCCTAACGATTGCAATTCGTGTTTTGAAGGTGTAATGGTCGTACTAGATTTTTGCTTATTTATACTGTTTTTACACACATGGCTACCTAATAATAGGCAACTGGGACTCTAACCCTACCATTTCAACCAATCAAACTAATAACTTGGTAATAATTGCCTTTACTCTTAAAAGTTAAGGTGATATTTAGGGTACTAGTAATCATCTGTAATCATATTATTCCATCAGAAGAAAATAAAATAACAAAATTGTCCCCCTTACAATTAAGGGACAAATAAGACATTTTCATGAATACACAAATAAATTGTCCCATTCATGAACAAAAATCATGAATACAATGTTTACACAAATAAAGTTTTTCAAATAAAATAGATAAGACATATAAACAGTTGAAACAAAGTAGATATTTGAAGCAAAACAAATTCTAAAGTTTAAACAAATATCAACATGCATTTTTTAATACACAGTTCAGATGTTAAAACAGATTGAAACAAAATAAATCATAGACAAAACATATCAGAGATGGAACATATCAGAAACAAACAGATCAAAGATAAATCAAATCAGAGATAGAATAGATCAGAGATAAATCAAATTAGAGACAAATCAGATCAGAGATAGATCAAACTAGATCAGAGATAAATCAGATCAAGACAGAACATATTAGAGACAAATCAGATCAGAGAAAATTCAAATTAGAGATAAAATAGATCAAAGATAAAACATATCAAAGAAAATCATATTAGAGACAGAACAGATCAGAGATAAATCTGATCAGATCATAATAGATCAAAGATAGAACATATTAGAGATAAATCAGATCAGATCAGAGACAAAACAAATCAATGAAAAATTAGATAAGATTAAAGACAGAACAAATCAAAGATAAATCATATTAGAGATAGATCAAATCAAGGACAATCCCGTTAATAGATACACAGTTCAAATATCAAAATAGAACAATAATTGATATTTCACAAATCTGATCACATTTAAAACTTCGTTGACAAACCATGAGTTATAAAACAGAGCTGTCATGATGCAACCAAAGTTATGCAACAAAAGATGCCATTATCATAAATAACATAATGGGTCCGACTACTCATACAGAATACATATTTGGGTATCCCACTTTATTGGGTTAGCCCATATAGCATAAAAGAGCTCTTATAATATATTAGATTTCGTCCCTTAGGACTAGAAGAGAATGTAGGGAAATTTTTCCCTAACATAGGCCATTAGGCCATGGTATCTGAGAAAATATTTTATAGAATAATGTTATACTTACTTAAACTTTTTATCAAAAGTGTTTACACAGCTGATGTGACAGCATTGTATTGGTTTTATATCACATCATAATGTGATATAAAACCAATACAATGCTGTCACATCAGCTGTGTAAACATTTTTGGTAAAATTATTGGGTCAGCATAGCATTACTCTATTTTATAATGCATTGAACACATTTCAGATCAGATTTTCCAAATCCATGCAACACTTCAAAGCATATGTAATAGATATCACTATTAATAGTACCAGAAGGTAGTATTCATGCTCGTTCAAAACCATTTGAGATAAAATCATTGAGAGCAAATATTTCATTTTGCAGCTATAAAACACATTTCAGAAGTAGAGTAACACATGCACCAGTTCAAAGTTTAGGAATACCACTAATTCAAAAGACAAGAATACTGATAGAATATAGAGATTTCGTATTTTTCGAATAGGAGATAAAATACCACTGATTCAGGGTACAAGTTTATTTACCTTAGGTCCTTAATTCCATTTCCACATTTGTCTCCTTTATCATTGTCCCCTTCTCAACCTTAATAAACCTATAATCATGGATCAAACAACATTTAATGCTAACACAAAACATAACTTAATCTTAATTATTATTTATGCTTAATCACTACTTTTTCTTTCTTATTAGTCTAAATGAACCATATTTTTAGATTCGGAAGCCCCAAAAACCTTAAGATACGTCCTCTTACATTTTCTAAGTTCATTTGGTAGTTTATTCTTTCATTAGGGGCATAACTGTAATTTTTTTCCTTTGGTGTGTCATACTTTTTGGTGCTTAATTTGCCATAACGGACCTCATTTTTGGTCTAGTAGCCCTGAAAACCTTAGGAATGGTATTTTCTTATTTTTTTTAATACTCTTTTAGTAGCCCATTTCACCAGTAAGGGCATTAACCCATTGAGATGTCAATGAAGACCATCCTTCTACAAAAGAATTGCCACAAACCGAAACACTATCCATATGTAAATGCGAACAAAACCATACTTGCCTTGCATTGCAAGATCTAGAGACATGACACCACGACTTTTCTGCAGAATGGCAAAAAACATAGAGGGCATCCACATCAACTTGTTTCCTCTTCAAATTAAAACCAAATGGTAAGATGCCATGGCTACACCTCTAAAGAAAAAACTGGATTTTAAGAGGGACTTGAAGACACCATAAAGAAGACCAAAACTCGACCATAGCTGAATGGTTTGAAGCTTCACCACAATTCTGAAATATACGATTAGACATCCTAGAAAGCGGTCTAGCCTTATAATAACCATACTTCACTATATAATACCCATCTTTGGAATAATGCCAAATAAGAGCATCATCACAAGAAAAATGCCCACTCAATCCTTTATTGAAGCAAATAAGTCCTTCTTTGCCCGACTAATCACTATCGGAAGTCCCAAATATTTCTCATGCCCAATGACAGTATAAATGCCCAAATGTTGTTGATTTAATGGGCTGGTCTGTAATCCAGGCCCATATGGGTTTTCTAATAACCCAAGGCCCAAACTCTTTTATTTGCTCTCCTAAAAACCTAATAGTTGGCGATCTACTTTGGTTCTAATTTCCAGCCGCAACAGTGAAAAAGGAAAGAAATACAGAGAGCAGGAAATACGTGGAAAGAAGGGGAAAAATAAATGGGTCGGTCCTCAAGCTTTTTCTTCTACTTCTACCACTTCCATTCAAATCTGTTGGAGCAAGAGGCTATAAAGGAGGTTTGTTTTATTCAACTTGATAGTTTGAAGGTAGCTTTGTGGTAAGAATTTGGGATTGTTGAGCTTTGGTGAAACTTTGTAATTTTTCCTTTTTTATTGAGTTAATCTCTTGTTTTGGGTATAAACTTGGGATAGAAAACCATTGTATACATACTTTGATATAGTGGATTGATCGGAGTTTGTCCTGTGTGGTTGTATGTTGAGGTCTTTTCGCCGAACCACGTAATTTCTGGTGTTGGTTTTTTTTTTTTTTTTGGGTTCTTATTTCTGCTCTTTAAGTGTTTGATATATGGCTTCATAGACATACTTGGATTTTGTGTTGTTTTAAATTCACTAGTAGACTTGGTATTTTGTGAGTGAATATCTTCATTATTAACTCATATACTAAGTAACTGTGTTTGTGGCCCAACAATTACCTTGATAACAATTTCTGAGATTTTTGAGGAATGTTTCTACTGAAGAAGATAGATGATTTTTGGAAATTAATCTCCTGACCTGAAGCTTTTCTCTACACTTGTAACAAGGATTTAATACTAGCATATTGGGTTAAGGAAGCTCTATAGAAAATGAGACAATGATCCACAAAGAGAAGATGATTAATAGAGGGACCATTCCAACTAATACAAATACCTTTTATATCCTTACTAGACTCTGCCATTGCAAAAAGGCAAGAAAATCCTTTTGCTCAAATCAAATACAAAAACAGGGATAATGGATTCCCTTGACGTAATCCTCTAGAACGTTTAGTATTATCCTTACATTTCCCGTTGATAACAATCAAGTAAGAGACAGTGGAAACACACATCATTATAATCCATTGAGGAGCAAAACCAAACTTCTCTAACATAGCCTTTAGAAAGGCCCACTTGACTCGATCGTAAGCCTCACTCATATTAAGTTTCAAGGCCATATGATAGCCCCCCATCCACTGGCGAGAATTTAAGCTATAAAAAAGCTCCAACGCAATAATACCATTATCTATAATCTATCATCCCAGCACAAAGGCGCTTTGAGTCTTACTAGTAAATAATGATATGACTTCTCGTAGACGATTAGCAACGTCTTAAAAATGATTTTATATGTAACATTGCAAAGACTAATAGGCCACAAATGACCCATATGCATCGGGTAGTGAACTTTAAGAATGAAAACAAGATTAGTAAAAGTTATGCTGCGAAGAAGGGTACCAGAATGAAAGAAATCTTGAACTGCAGCAATGATATCAAATCCAACAATATGCCAAAATCTTTGAAAAGATCCCTATTGTCAATCCCATTCAGACTCGAGGTTTTGTGGCATGAACCTTGGAATGCAACAAGTTTTATTTCCATCTACAAAAGGCATCATTGTAAGAAAGGCATCCAAACCATATATATATAATGCAAAAGGTATATGAGAAATAAGTTTTCTTAAATGAATATCATGACAATTATTTTATCTAATAATTAAAACATATATATATATATATATCTTTATATGTTTGAGTCATATAAAGTGTGGCAATAATATTATTAACTAAAGAAAGATTATTTATCCTTTCTTTATAGATAATATATACAACTATATGTTAAAATAATATTTTATTACAATGTGATTATCTAATATTGGTAAATTTAAAATATGATGATCATTATTCAAATTCATGCTTGATCTAGATATATTGCATTAATTTTTATATGCAATTCCTTATTGAATTTGTTAGGAAGAATTTCCTTTACTACACGTGGTAGATATTCGAAAAAATCTTAAACATAGTTTATTGTTGAGTTAAAAGGCAAAAATTAATGTTTAGATCATTGTTAAGCATTTAGTTAATTGGCATGATATATTATGTGTGGAAATAAAGTTTACATTGACTTCTTTTCAATCTTGAAATAAGCATTGGACCTCTAGAATTAATTTAAATAATTGTAATTTGAAGGTATGTTAAAACTAGAGGTGATAAGAAATATTTTCGTATATTTATTGATGAGAGGACAAACTACTGTTATGATTACTTGTTGAAAAGTAAAGATAAGGTCTTGAAAATGTTTACACATTACAGAGTGAGGATTGAGAATCAACTTAATAAGAAGATTAAGGTGCTAAGAAATGGTGAACACAAATCACTCCTTGGTATGTTTTGTTACAACGTGGTACTATTCCACACCTTAATCATCTCAGAAAAAATAAAGTTGATGAACGAAAAAATAGAACTTTTAAAGATATACTTAATATTGTGTTAATAAGTAGAATTTGTGAGGGAACCTATGTTTTACATAAATTATATTTTCAACCAAATATCCTCATAAGGAAAACCAATAAAACCCCTTGTGAATTTTGGAAAAGTTCGAAGACTTTCCTAAAGATACTTAAGAAATGTGGGGGTGCTTAGCCTAAAATAGTGGCTCCTAATCCAAAAAAGGTTTAGATGGGACCTATAACAGTTAACTGTATATGTTAATAATAATAGTAGCATTTCAGTTTCTTATTTATAAGTATGAAATTCTTGATATGCGTGTTAATATTATTATTGAATTAAGAAATGCATTGTTCTTTGAACATGTATTTACTTACAAATCCACACAAGAGGTGAGTTCTCTTAAAGGAACTCATGACACTACAAATAGTAAGTAGTCAAAACCAAGAGAAACGACAAGATAATGATGAACCTAGAAGCATCTAGAGGGCTAGAAGATCAAAATCTTTAGTCAAAATTTTCTAACTTATAGGTTAGAAAAATGAACTTCAAAACTTAAAAAAAATGATGTGAAATTCTGAAGTTCTATATTGGAAAGAGACAAGTGTGTGTATTTCAAGAATGATGAAAATGACTATGTCATTAGTTGTGTAAACATTAGTGATTTACTCATTATGGGTAGCAATAATGAAGTTATTAAAGCTACAAAGAAAATATTGAACAATAAGTTTAACATAAATGGTATAGGTGTTACTGATGTCGTATTAGGAATAAAAATATCTAAAACATTGGATGAACTAGTATTAACTCAATCGTTTTATATTGAGTGAATAACTAAAAAATTTAATCAATGTGATAGTGGTCTAGCAAGAACACTTGTAGATGTAAATCTATGTTTATCTAATAATAATTACAAAGGCACGTCTTGATTAGAGTATGTAAAAATAATTGTTAGCTTAATGTATGTAATGAATTGCACTCCTCCAAACATAACATACACTACTAGTAAGTTGAGTAGATACACAAGTAATCTAAGGCTAGATCACTTGAAGGCAATAATTAGGGTTTTAAGATATTTTAAATACACCCTAAGCTATGCATTGTATTAGTCGAGGAATCTAGTTGTGCTTGAAGACTATTGTGATGAAAACTGGATATCGAACACCAAAGACTTCAAGTCTACAAGTGGTTATCTCTTTACACTTGGAGGTGGAGTAAAATCTTGGAAATCGTCTAAACAAAGTGCATTGCTAGATTCACAAGGGAATCTAAATTTATTGCACAAAGAAGCTGAGTGCCTTCGTTGTCTCTTAGAATATATTCTAAAGTGGTTAAAATGTGTGCTCGCAATATGTATACATTGTGATAACCAATTTGTAATTGGAGGGGCACAAAATTAGATGTAGAATGGTAAGTCTTGCTTTAAATGTCGAAGACATAATACCATATTATAACTGCTCTCTAATGGTATTATGACCATTGAGTACATAAGGTCAAAAGCCAATATAATGGATCCATTAAACGAAAAATTTGACAAGAGAGCAAGTAAATCGAGAGGAATGAGTTTGAAGCCTATACATTAAACTCTCCATAATGGCAATCTAACCTAGTTGACTGGAGATCTCAAGATCTAGGTTCGAAGGGACAACTGAATTGTATGTGACTCATTAAGATCACTATGGGGATAATATATCCTACTCATTCTTATGATAAAAATAGTGATACCTGCAGCATTGAATAGGATAAGCTAAGTTTTTAATCATTCTTATACCTTGTTAATACAAGTGGGGTATAGCAGAATACTCTTAATAACAAATCACCTATGTAAGTGTGAACTGGACTGGTTCTATAAGAATGACTAGTTAATGGCTAAATTCTCTAAGAGCACTCATGAAAAAATCAAGCATTGTTGAGGGTCAAAATGAACACAATCATGAGAACCAACTATGTCAAGAAAGATTCTATGTGATTGCTATTGTCTTGGGTTACACAAATAGTTGAACAGTTCAAGACATCATGTTCACTGATCAACCAGTAACTCCGATAGTATTTCTTAAGGAAAGGTTTAAGGCCATAAGCTACCTTTCTCTATACAAGAGATTTCCAAATGAACTCTCTTAGTGTTTGCATATCATTTGCATTGCTTTCAATTAATTTCATTCATGTAGGGGATTATTGGAAAAATGAATTATTAAGCAAGAAGTTTTGGCTACCTTTGAGCTAAAATTGAAATAGGCCCCACACCTTATTTTAGGTGGGTCCTCATGGAAATATGTAGGGGTGTCAATTTATGATACGACACGATAACATGACACTGAGTTAGTAGATTTGGGTTGAGCTTAAATGACTTTGGGTCATAAATGGGTTGACACGATTGACACGATTATTAAATAGGTCGGGTTAGGATTGACACACAGGTTGACATGGTTAACACGAATAAATATGAATAATAAGATATCTTTTTTATTATAAGTATTAAATACGTAATAATTATTTTTTTTACAAGTATAGAAAAAAATTAATATTATTTAATATTAATCTTTTTTTAATAGTAAATCTATATTTTAATTTAATGAAAATATAAAAAAATAAATTAAAGGGAGAATAACTCAACAAGTATATTTATTAAATAAGTTATACGCAATAAACAAGTCAAAACGAGTTTTATGTGTTAATCGTGTCGATTTTAACATGATCTATTTATTAAATGGGTTAAACGAGTCGTATTGTGTTATTTGTGTTAATACGACCCATTTATTAAACGGGTTACACGAGTCGTATCGTGTTACACACATACTAAATGTGTCGTGTTAAGGTTGAGAAATCTGACACAATTAGTTAATTGTGTCGTGTTCTAGTTGACCAATATAATCGAATACCCATACGTCAACACGACATGAACACGACACAATTGACACCCCTAGAAATATGTCCTCCTCCATGAGAAAATTAAGAACATATATTGGGTTTCTCAAAATCATTAAGGAGTGAATGAGAAATTGACTCCAAATGTCACTACGTGGAAACAACAACAAAAGTTGAAACTTTTAAAGAGTATATATACAATTACCTTGGGTTGGGCTTAGGCCTTGACCTGCTATGTATATATATATATATATATATATATTGGAGAAAAATTATTTAAATAAATTTATTTATTTAAATTATATTTTCGAAATGTAACGTTTTTTAATTTTGACTAAATAGTCACCATGAACAAGTGCAACCCTTTGAATTCAAAGAATAGTTGCGTCCTTTCAAATTGGTTTGCCTATTCACCAATGGATGCATCTATTCAAATTGAAGCATTCTATATGTTCACGTGAACGGATGCATTATTTAGGTTCGTGTCTAATTGAACAACCACCAAGTCGCCTATATAAACCCAGTCCACCCTCATCATCATTTATTCAATTCACGAATTTTAGTATTCACTTCATGCATACTTTGAGTCTGCATATTAAGAGAGTTCAAAAACAAGTTTTGATTCGTTGTACACATAAGATTAGAGTGATTTCTTCTACTGTAGGCGACCATTGTATCTTGGGAGATTGCCACCATTGAAAACTCGAAAACACTAGTGCGAAGGCGATATTGTCTTAATGACATAGTGTAAGACATTAGTCTTAGTTAATTACCATTGATGTACTTTTGGTATTTTCGTGAAAAACTGTAAATTCTAATTTTTATTTGTTTCTATTTAATTTCAGTTTCCGTATTTACAATATTTTGAGAATTATGTTTTTTTTCTATGTGATTCTGAAATTAGTTTTACAAAATAGATTACAACATTATTTCAAACTATTTTTATAGTATAATATTTATTAAAGTGCTATAAATTTTTTCAATAAAGTATTATTTAATCTAACAATAAATGTACACTTTAGGTTTTTATTAAAAAATAAAAATAAAATTCAGGATATTATAGTCTTCCTCGTTGATTGAGCAAGTAATAGAGTTATCTATGAGAATACTCTACAGCCCAAATCATAGGGCACTGATGGCTACCTAAAAAAATTGAAGAGAGAGAATAAACAAGGACATAGAAAGAAAAAGACAAAGACAAAGAGAAAAAGAAAAAGATTGTTAAGTTGTTCGTAACCACTTATGTAGTATGTTATTGTAATATTTGTTAGAGAAGTTTTTCAACACTACATTAGAGGAGAGCCAAACCTCATTTCTAACTAGACAGTATAAGATCTTATTTTATCTTATCTCTCTACTTATTCCATGTGAATGCTTGAGGTTATGGGTCTGAGAAGGACCTTATTTTTAAGTTTTCTTAAAATGATTATATTCATGATTTTAAACATTATTTTTCATATGAAAATCTTCAAATGAATCCATTTAACATGATAGATTTTTCATCTTAAAATGTAATGCAAAAGAGAAGGAGAAGACTTAATTCAACAACCAACCAAACAGACCCATTGGCTAATGCTATTAACATTTTATTCTCAAAAGACTTTTTTTGGTTAAATATTTGTGGTCAAAAGACTTAGGACACCATATTGTTCGACCATTTAGGCATAAGCAATTGAGCAATACAAAACTCGGGCTGAATTTGGAAAGTTATTAGGGGCAGGCACATCACTGGAAAAATTCAGTTATTGCATGCACCACAATCATGATCAAGAGTTTTTGAGACAATTTTAGATCAATATACTTTATTTCATACAATTTAACTTTGGCTCATTTAGACACAAGTCTATAAAAAGTATGAAAATTATCATAAGGTCTACACTCAAATATATTAATTCCATAAGTCCTTCAATTATTTCATGACTAGATTACCCTTTTAGCATTTTTTTCCAATTCAGTTTAATTGAATCCCGTGAAAACACCCAGCAACCAAGAAAGAACTTCAAAACTTCAAAATTAAAAAACTCACAATATATAAATCTATTTTAAATAAAATTTATATATTTGAACTCTAAAAATCAAGATCTATCAAACAATATCCATATTGAATAAGAAACTTTCAACAAAAAAAAAAAACGATTAGAAACTGTAAATTTCGTCTTTGTGAAAGTGTGAAATTTAACACTTTCATAAAAATTGAGAAAATTATAAATTGTTATTAATTTAATTGAGCTTTTGAGCTACATGTTAGATGGTAAAAAAAAATCAGTATTTAAGACATGAAGAATTAAAAGCTCACTAGTTGTGAAAGTGTGAAATTTTACACTATCCCAAAAGTGTGAAATTTTATACTATTACAAAAGTGTAATAATTAGGAGCAGAGTCAAATATATTAACTATTATCTGCATATATCAACTCCCTTCGAGGGGAAAGTACTGTGTGTAATAATTAGAATTGAGAAGAAAAAAAACCCTTGACCATTTTATACACACTTGTAAAAGAAAAAGAGAAGAAAAGCAAGTGTAAAATTTTACACTTTCACAAAAATGTGATAATTTGAGAGTAGGGTCGAATATATTGACTGCTTTTTCCAACTCCTCACCCCTAAAAGGAAAGCAAGAAAAACACTGTGTAATAATTAAGATTGAGAAGGAAAAACATGACCATTTCATGCATACTTGGAAAAGAACTTTCAAGTTGCCTTTAAATCACAAATTGACAAACATTTTTAAGATGTGAGAACATTCACTGAAGATTAAAAAATGCTACTTTGATTAAAAAACCTTCAACAACATTCATTGAAGATCCAATATGTTTGCACGGTGGGTGGCAGCATGAATGTTGACTGAATAGCTTAGGAACACCTATGGCATAAGAGACCTACAACTATGAACACAAAAAAAATGAAAGGAAAAAATACTAAAAAGCCCCTAAAATAAACTTTTTAATCTAAAAAGTTCATGATATATTTTTTCTATCTAAAAGATCCAAAAACGAAACTTTTAATACAAAAAAGTCCAATTGTTAACTTTCATCTTAATACCATTAAAAAATATTATTGACTAGATTAAAATAACCTGCAAGATACATTTTAAAAAATACGAAATAGTTGATAAAATAAATTCTTCAATCGAAAGAGAAAACATAACATTTTTTATTTATCTATAAGGTCTAAAAAGGAAATTTTCACTTCATAAAATGTTATGATTATTTTGGATTGAAGAAGTTATTTTATATCTTTTATATTATTTTTTTTTCTAAAATGTATCTTTATGACTATTTTAGTCTAATCGGTAATATTTTTAAACAATGTTAAGATGAAAGTTAACAGTTGGACATTTTTGTATTAAAATTTTTTTTTATTGGATCTTTTAAATAAAAAAGATGTATCATGAACTTTTTGGAATTAAAATTTTATTTAAAGGACCTTTTAGTATTTTTCCCAAAAAAACAAACTTACACAAAGTTTGGTTAAACACCATTTAACTCCAATCGCAACAAAACCAAATGATGATATGAAGGGGTATTGTGCAGATTTGTGATGGATCCTCATTGATGGCAACTATGGTAGCCTAGAGTGAGAATCCAAGAGCTCCATCATATTCTTATGTTGAACTTGATTCTGTGTCATTTCTTCCCTTCAAAGTCACATAGTGAAGGTTGTAACACCTATGGTAGCAATGGTTGGAGAAGAATTACAAAGACGATGGGAGAAGATGGAGTGTCGCCGTGGTCAATGATGAAAAAGGAGAAGAGAAAAATCGAGAGAGGGGGAAAAGAAAGTTGGGGAAAAAATTAGGGAAGAATAATGTGAAAGTAGGGTTAAATTATATTAAGGATAATATTATCATATATAATAATTATTTAATACCAGCACATCAAAAATTGATCTCAATTTAAAAAACAAAAACAAATTATCATTTATGAAAAATGTCTATACTCTACAATAATTAGACATCTTTTGAAAGGACTTAAAGACCAATTAATCCTTTTAACTTATTTATAGTTGAAAAGCATTTTTTTTTAAAAAAAAAACATTTTTATTTTTTATTTAAAAAAATTAAAAAATATCTTATCAAAATAAGAAAAACATCTATTTTGATCATGTCTCTTCACCAAAATGACATCATTCCTTTCCGCTTTCAGTAAGTTAGGTATGAGTATGTTATTCTTAACATGAGATTTTACCAAATTCTTTATCTATTGATGTGACTGTTGACTACTAGTTAATACAGTCTTTTGGTATGTTTGAGTGTTAATCAGTGAAACTTCTTAAAACTAGATAATGAACCGCCTTGGTACTAGTTAATACAGTAATGCCGCATGAAGTTACATTCACTGACACTCACCTATACCAAGAGACTATATTCATTAGCAACTTGTACATAACAATAAACTGTATTCACTAACACCCGAACAATCACGTTAACAAATAAAGAAATTTGTTTCTAAGTAAGGATACCATTATTTTTTAGGTAAATAAGTTGCAATCCCCACAAATAGTATCTCTGGGTTACATCATGGCCTATGGTTTAGCCAATTGTACTTTTAATGTGTACGGTCCAAGTATGCTGGAGGTAACTAAGTAAGAACTGTTGTGGGAACAAAGTGAGCTTCATATATTTTACAATATTACAGGTCAATAAACTTTTCCCACGGTGAGAGTCCAAGTTTAACAAGAAGAAGGCTCATTGGTGACACAACTCTAGTATTTCTCCCATAAATCAAATATAATATTAGCTCAACAAACAATTCCCATGGACACCTCCTATCGCCAGTTGCATCTCAGGCATGAGATGTGAAAAACTCTTAAAACTGACACTATCAACAAATACCAATTTTTTCACAAGGAAAAGAAAAATCACTAAGAAGAAAAGGCAAAATATATATATATATATATATGCAAAAGACTTGAAGAAAGAGAACATCCCACCATCTATTGTTGTATATACAAGGAAGCATCAAATCCTTGCAGATCATAAATAATCCATCGGAAGCTCCCAATCGTCCGTGTTTTGTCTCGTCTTTGACTGAAATTTCTGGCTAGTGAAGCTTCTCCGCCCGCTCCGGCCATAATCAGATTGGATAGGAGGTCTTTCAAGGTCAGGATATTCTCCAAGCATATCTATAGAGTTCCCCACATTCTGGGCACCCCAAAACCCCTGGCATTAACAATTTGAAGGTTTTACTACTAAATAGAATTGAATGAAGATATAAAATTAGCTCATCAGCTGGCAGACAACATTGATTTGAAATTCCCTCTTTCAAATGACTTCAATTGTATACCATAAATATCAGTCTCTCATTTGGCGAGAGAACAAGACAGGATTCATCAACTACCACAAAATAATAATAATAATGAGGTAATTTGATTGCCTCAAACATTATGATTCTATAAATGTTTTAGGTATATATAACAGCAGTTGTTGCCTATGCTATTAGTTTGTGTGCTGCAATGCATGACTCTTTATTGGTGCTCTGATGTGCTCAACCATGTGTCGTGGGAGCATGATCTGAGTCAACTAAAGTGCCTTCAATGGCGACCATTGGTGAAGAACTAGGATTTATATAGCATCAAGACAGATTACAATTATAACCCAACTACAGACCATGACTAACAGATTCAGTATGCACATAAAGATACCTTTGTTAGCCTCTGTATGTGTGATGCTGCAGCTTCATGCACTACAACTGTGTCAGATACAACTTCCAGCACATCCTCAACAAACAAAGCATAGGTACTCACCTGGAATTATAGCAAGTAAATTTTGTCAAACTTTATCACGGATCTTGTTTTAATGGTAAGAAACACTGCCAGCTTTGTATTTCAATAATGCTAATGAGGGAAAGGATCATCCACCTACCAAACTCGATGGAATGATGGATATTCCAAACGAATCAAGTTCAAGTGATTCTACAGCACCTGAGTTGATGTTAAATGTGTATCCCCGCACCTAGAAATATAAAAATAAATGATAAGATAAATGTGGAAAAGAAAATAGCACAAAAGTTTTAGTGAATGTGAAGTTGTGAACATGTTGATGCACGAAAAATAGACTTACCTTCCCAATATTTTGTCGACCCGGCGTTACAACATTGTATCCTACCTAACAAAGAGCACTAGTTAAACTCCCAAAGAAAAAAGAAAGAAAAATTAATATACAAGATGATGAACAAGCAAACCTAAGGCAGTGTGGTTAAAATAAACAAGGTGGCATCCTAAAATTGCTGAGCATACAATTTTCCATTTCTTCTTATTGCACCAAAGGCACAGATCTATTTTTGAGATGAGTCATACAAAATCAAAATCGTTACTAAAAATGACCTTATACAATATGCAAATAATATGTAGAACACAACACAATAATATCATTTGCATGGGATGTAATGCCACCCCCTAAAAACAACACTATGCATGCATGTCTTAAGTCCTAACCATTCATAGCAAAAACAATATTTTGAAAGATGATGGGTTAGAGATTTCACTTTCTTCAGGAATACACTTTCAGGCATCATGCTTAAGTCTATCTGCAGGAAAAAACATCCACCAGCAAAATCATCTCCACCTATAATTGTAATAAATACAATCTTGAAGCTCAACTCAATCTACAAAGTCTGATTCCAAAAACTTGGGTTTGGTACAAAATCCTTCTTCACCATTCAATGGCCTGTCTAAATCCATATCTACTTCCCTAGCATAAGATCGCAAATCTTCAAGATTTCTGGGCACAAATGATTAATTAAAGGTTTTGCACTAGCCGCCTATCAAAATGCAAATATTATTTTCTTTTATTGCACTCGGCATATGACTTTTAAGATGAAAAAAAAAAAGTTAGGAAAAAAACTGAAACTGGTACCTGACATAGCTTTTATACAAAGGCTCTCACTACCTTCATGTCAAGACAAACAAGAGATCATTTCTTAGTATATTCATCAAATTTTAGTAATGGAATATTGCAAAATCCAACGAAGGACCATACTCTCTCTGTGGTGATCAATAGCACTTAATTTTTTAGTATCACTATGCAGAAAAGATTTCTTTTTTTTTTTCTTTTCTTTTTTGCATAAAAGTATATAAATTATATAATCTAACAAACTAGAAATAACATGTCCATATCCTGACAGTGCACTTCTATTAAGATGGCTTGCTATCATCTCAATATGATGCCAAACATTAGATAACATGCTTGTAGCACTACCATGGCATGCAGATCATATCCCAAGACCACCCCTGAATATCAATGATTTGTGGTGAACAATTAAGACATTACAAGTCTGCAGACCGTGATAAATTAGATGGTAATAAGTGATGAATTAATCAAGACATGGAGCCTCTTATGCAGGAACTGCATGATGCCGCACCCCCCCCCCCCCCCCCCCCAAAAAAAAAAAAACAATTCCTTCCTTTCCCACCAAAATAATTTTTTTTACATAACATAAGATTGATTGGAATTGAATATAATTAAACATACCAGTGTTTCTAGTCCAACCATTTTAAATTCATTTTCCACTGACACTCTCGTCTTGGATGAGCACAACATCTCCAACCTGTGAAGAACAACACATTAGATAATTTGTGAAATTGAATTATGATGCCCATAATAGTAATATAGAGAAATAACTGGTAAAAAATTGGTTTACCGGTCCATAAACTATTGTATTCCTCAATACAATGGACCTATGTCTTACTAAGAGAAGTTCTCACAGCCTAAGAATTACAGATAGTAATGTGGCTCTCTAATAATTAATTTTCATTTTTCAATAACCTAATAATCTCTAATAATTAATAATTTTTTGAGGAAACTTCATTCCATGGTAAATAATTAATAATTCTATTACTTAATAAATAATAAAATTTTGAAAAAATTCCTTAAGGCCACATTTAGACGGCGGGATAAGATGGTTAGATAGGATAAAGGTTATCCTACTCCATGTTTAGTATCTTCAATTGGATTGGATATCTATATCCTGTGAACCATTTATATCCCACCCGCATAGAATATAACTTATACCAAGGGGAGGTGGCATTTGAGTTATCCAATTCCATTGGAATAAAAATGTAACACGACGTCATCAAAAAAAAAAAAAAATCGCAACACCACAATATAGAGAGACAAAGATGTCAAAGAGTCAAGTTGAAAAACCAAATTTCTCTCTTTTTCATTGTTCAATTTTTTTATTTTATTTTTATATGTTCCATATTTTTCAATGTAGTTTTTCAAATGAATTGTTATATATATATATAACAGTAGCAAGTCTCTATAAATGAAAACAATAGCAGCAACACTTCGTCTCTCTCTCTCTCTCTCTCTCTCTCTCTCTATCTATATATATATATATATAATATCATAAATAATGTTTGTACAATCACATGCTAAAATATTGTGACTTCTGATTATTAGATTTTATAATTGATTTGTGAACAAAACTTTAAGTATATATATCTTGTATTCATATATTTGAAAAATATATATTTAAATGACTTTCAGAAAAATAGTTTTTGAAGACTTTGAGAAAAATAATGCATAAGAAAATAAAAAATAATTATATCCAAACCTTATATCCGATAGGCACCTAAACACAGATTGGGATTACAACAACATATCCGGACTTTTATCTGAGTGAGTTCCAAACACTGAATTGGAATATTCAATATCTCATAAGATTTTATATCCTATCCTATCCAACCATATCCTATCCAATCCCGCCTTCTCAGTCGGTAGTCTAAACAAGGCCTTATAGTATTAATTGCTAGAATAGAAAAATACACATGAATGTATATACATACATATTTTTGTTAGTATTATTAGTATCATTAATTTTTAGTAATAAAAAAGGAGATTAAGAGCTTTTTTATAACTTCAATTAGATATAATACATATTTTCCATAGAAAAAATTATCACCCATGAGAATATGTATGCATATCCTATTTTTATGCTGAAGATCGTGTATTGGTGAGAAAAAATGTTCATCAATAAAAAAGATGGCGCTATTAGCAGACCCCTTTTCCCCTCTCACATTCCACTTCCACATATAAGAAAATGGAAATGAGTCGAATGACACAAAGGCCTTTGTACTCTCCTATATGTCATCTCACCTCCTCCAGGTATCTATCTTATTTACATAATTTCTCTTTTCTTTCTCTTGACCCTTCATTCCTATAGTAATATTTGCCAATCTTCTCTCTTTAGGTAATATTTGCCATTTTTTCACAGAACAGAACCCTTCAAATGTTCCTATTCAACCATTTTTCTTGTTCCCTTTCAGCAACACCAAGACTTCTTATTTGGAAACTTCAATGGAAGTTTTGATGCTGGTAGATGGGTGAAATTGAACCATTTTTTTATTATGCAAATGTTATTGGTTGGTTTTATTAGCAAAACGGAGGGGGAAAAAAGAAAAAGAAAGCAGCTTAGGAATACATGTTGACTGACAATATTTTTTTTTATCAGGTAAAGTGTAATTTTATTTACAAAAAGGCACTGAATGTACAATAAATAGGGGACTGTCTACAAAAATTAATGCCTAAAATCTCCCAAAAAATCCTTAAGTGTTTCCTAGATACAAAGGAAATTCCTCTTTAATCCAAAAAAAAAAAAAAGAGTACGCAAAAATAATCCTTGAATCACAAAGGTAGTAACTCAACCCATACACCTAGTTCCTTCCAAAAAAAAAAAAACTCAACCCCTTTCTATTCCTTTCCCTCCAAAGGCACCATAAAAGGCAAATGGGAGCCATTCACCAAGCAACCTTCAATTCCTTTCCCATCCTACTGCAACTCTTAACCCAAAAAAGATCCCTGGCCGATGCCGGCAAAACCCATCTACATCCAAACAAAGAGAAAACCATATGCCATGCATCTCTTGCCACATTACACTGGATTAGGAGATGGTCCACTGATTCTTCTTCTTGGGTTTGTTCAAGGTTATATTGGATCTTAGTTTATGGGGAGTTTTGAAATGGCTTTAATGAACAAAGGCAAGGGGGTTTTTCAATTTTGTAAGCACATAGATGGATGGAGTTAAGCCTCCATAAGAAACACATATTGACAATTGGGACTTGCTTTTGGCTTGAGTTTGATATATAAGGTTGAAGGAAGACAAAGAAAATGAAAATGATAGCAATGAACAATCTCTCCAAAGAGGTGTTGCTAGCCTGATATAAAAATACAGGGTACTTTGATAAATAAGCCACATATCAATAAGTTTTTGCAAGAAAAGCGCATTCTCACCATTTAAGATGTACGAAACCATTTAAGATGTAAGAAAAATGGTTGGATCATAAGAGGTAAAAGGAGGAGCAGCGAATAGAGCCACCCAATAAGAATTGAAAAGAAAATAATTAATGATCCTATTAACTAATAATTTTTGGATCTCCCAGGATTTTTAATTATTAGAGAGTTGACTGTAAAATTAAAGACAAACCTAAACATATTGCACACCATAAGACTGTCATGCTAGTATTATTTGCTCATTTAGATGAAGGAACCTCGGGAAGATAAATTACCAATCGATCTCAATCTCTTAAAACATTAACAGGTCACTGAAGACAACAACATACCACAAAAGTGGTGTTCATTATTTATCTATCGAATTGATTGAACAAATAACCAAATAAATATGTGAGGGGTCTGGAGTCCGCATGAATCCCACTCCACAAATTATATGCCAAAAGGCAGAAGACAATCAGAATGGGTGTCACGGTGCTGTGATTATCATCTCAGCATCATCCAAGTCATCACAATCTTTCATATGGAAAGATAAAGAATGAAATTTATGTAACAAAGCGATACAAGAAACAAGCACATTATACAAAAACTCCAGAGAAATCCCCATGAGAGGCAACATGTTTGGAAGGTCGTGTTAATCAAGCACTAAGCTGAACTTTATCTAGCTGCGCCACACATACTACATTGTAACTACAACATCAAGCATGTGCACATACATATGAGGAGAAAGAGAGAGAGTACATAGATTAAAAAAATAATATCTACCTGGCTAACATCCTCCAGAAGAAACCTTTCTAGTTCCCCAGAAAGCAAGTTTGGTCTCACCTCTACGACCAATACCACCCACTGTGAAGAAAAAAGAAAAGAGAAAATAATCAAGATAAAAATATCATTACCACTGCTATTTAACAAAGTCCAGGCATACTAATAACAGTATGTAAAAAGAAATGTTCAGAATTGCAAAACAGCAGTTGAAGTTGCCACGATGAAGTTGCAAACCACACAGCTGGATAGTAGTTAGGTGGGCCTATCTTTGCCAACTATTACTCAATCTACATTCTGAAATTAATTGGGTGGACTGTAACTTTATCCCCAGAAAGCAGGAATGCTTCAAGGATCTGTTTATGTTGTGATACTTTAATTACTTATATCCAGAGTCCTAATCAGAAGAATTCCACGATCATTCATGATACAAGTATTAAACAAATAGAATTGCAGAATATCTAAACTTCATCTAACTATGCATGCATATAAAACAAGTAAATTGCAGAAATATAAATTAGTGTGAGCTAGCGTGTGAGGTGTGTAATCAGTGCCCTAAAGCTGCTATGCCTCCCTATGTGAAGGTTCCAATGGTCACCAGTAACTCCAAAATACAACCCAGGTGTTCACAACTTATCTCCTTAGGGTACACGTCTACTGGGAGAATGTTGAACTCGTCTATAATCGTAGTTGCCTAGAAAATAAGAATAATATCGAATGATGAAAGAAATATGGAGAATTGGTAAGAAGAAGAAGTGTACTAGAACTCTGTCTCAGCATGTGTATTGCAAAAGAATGCATATGCCTATACTTATAGGCATCTTGCGAATCTACTTTAATGGATAGAAGTCACAAAATCTCCTAACAGCTGTGAGTGGCAGAAAACTCATTCAAATTCAACAACTAAAAAGCGAAAATCAAGGACACGTAAAAAAACAGTTTTGAAACTTTCAACATAAAATATAACAATTCCCTAAAAGTTTCAAAACTTCTAAAACTCATAAAAACACCTATGTGTGCAGTGTGTGTATATATATAGAAAAGTTTGGGCAACTATAATATCGTACAATAGGTGTGAATGTCTTCCGGACTTGAACCTTACTTAGTGTTGTCAATCTCCTTATGAGGGATCATAGTGAACTATGTCTTGGACTGGACCCTTAGAGTTAGAGCTCAACATGTCACAGCACATAGTATTGACATTAGACATTGTTCGCTGTGTTAGTGCTATTAAAGGCCATGTACTTGATCTTGATTTTCAGGAGAGTTTCTATTAAAATCATAAAACACTATTCTAGGATTCGGTAAGTATATAATATATATACACACACACACACATATATTACATACTGAGATCGTTAACTATAATATATATATATATATATGTGTGTGTGTGTGTGTAAATTGTTAAAAGATTTTGCAGTAATTTAAAAAACAATTACATTAAAGAGAGGAAAAGAATCTCCAGGAACAACTCTAAAATTCCATTACTAAAGAGAGGTGTTTTTCGGTAGTCACAAGAGACTAAATCTCTATTAAAGTAATTACTGTTCATATAGGAAACTATTCCTTATTACCACAAAAAAAAAAGGTTTTAACAAATAGTAATAATAATAATAATAATAATAATAATAATAATAAGATTTGTTATTATAATCAAGTAAACAGTGATTGGTACACACACACACACACATATTATATATATATAATCGTAAAAGGAAAAGGAAAGAAATTTCATTTCAGCAATTGTCTATATACAATTATACAATTTTTAAAAAAATTTACTATTCTATTAAGTCTCAATTAAAATTAATTTATAAAATTGAAATTTTAATTATATTTTGCTACAAAGTGACTCAAATTCTCTCTAGCCCTTTAAAATTAATTTTTAAAAGGACTAAAAGAGATGGCATCTTTTGAAGAAGCAATTACTCTTAAGCCTAAAAAATTTAATGGATAACATTTTAGGAGGCGGCAAAAACAAGTATGCTATTGGCTAACTGTCTTAGGATTAGTGACTACCTTAGAAGAACCCCCTCAATCATCATCATCCCAAACACCAACTCCTAAAGAGTTATCCTCGAAAATGACCTAAGGATCAAATAAACTTTCATTGCTACAATAAGATATTAAGTGCCTTGTCTCACCATCTATAGGATGTGTACCATTGTACAACCTCAAATGCCAAAAAACTTTGGAACACATTAGAAGCCGAATATGGGATAGAGGACGTTGGAATTAATAGATTTAAAGTACAATTTCACTAATTATAAAATGGTGGATAATAAACTTGTGGGAGATCAAATCCATAAATTTCAAGAACTCTTGAGAGTAGTTGGAAAAAGTGACTACTAAATTTAATGAAGATTTTAAGTGTCTTGCCTAATAAATAAACAACCACCTTCACGGAATGACTTTGTCAAAACTCTTACACAAACAAGCTGAATTGACATTGACTCAAACAATTAACTCACTTAGGGTGCAAGATAAACATAGAACAATAATAAATTCTCAAAATGAGAGACCACCTAAAGTAAACATAGGAAAACAATAACAATAACAGCAACAACAATAAGTTTAGAATCTCTAACCATAGAAACAACTTCCATCCTAAAGGTAAAAACTTTAAAAATAATAAATTCAATAGTCGTTCTAAACACAACCCCAAGTATAATCCAGCCCAAAATCAAAATAATAAACAAAAGAGCTTAGAGAGAGAAGTAGTCCTGCTATGTACGTGGAAGGACCAATCATATGGCGAGAGATTGTTACAACCAAATGGGACAATCTAAAACATATTTAAGTTATTTTTAAGCCTCTAGTCAAAATTAAAAATGTCTAACCTATGTCCAATTAAAAACTAAGTCCCAAGGAGACTCAAAACAATGAAAGATTAAACTCACACATTCGAACCATGTGTCTAACATGAATGCATGATATCTATGTGTGTTTATACCTTTCTTGAAGTAGAAATGAAGTATCAAGATGTATCAATAATATTATCTTTAGTCATACAAAACTGTAATTTGAGTCTGACAAGATCAAGTCTTCAGGAAGTGATTGACTAATATTTTAGATTCAACGAGACTTAATCTGATCTAACAAGCACAGACTTAATAAAGACTTTTGAAATGAATTGACAACACATATAATAGCAAACAAAAATTTTACAACCATTGTAACTCAAATTTCCTAAGAACATGCGTAGTTAGATGAATTTTAGATATTCTGCAATTTTATTTGTTTAGTACTTATATTATGAATTATCGTGGAATTCTTCTAATTAGGATTCTGGATATAAGTAATTAAAGTATCACAATAGTTTATACACTGATGCAAACTGTAACCACAACTTACAATGACAATAGAACATATCCCAAAGGTTGACAACTTGTTGATTTCAATTCAAAATAGAAAATTCATCTGAAATGAACATATTTCACTCACAGAGTTGGTGTCCACCCAAAGTTGCGAAACAAAACCCAAGCTGAGTGCAGATTTTACACTTATCACTTGCTTTGCAAACATGTTCGATCTCTTCATCAATTGTCTTCCGCTCATCGAAACCGGCCCCCCTTTTGGCCGCTCCAATTCCTCCAACGTTGAACCAACATCATCGGGTGCTTCAATGTTAACCAAATCCTCGTCTATTACACTTCCATTACTCTTTATCGCGCTCTTCTTGTTGAATTCAAGAAAATCGACACTCTGCTTCGCCGAACCATTACTGCTTGGACCATCCATCTTTGTTCCATTAAGATTATCAATTTCCTTTTCCTTATTCGAAATCTCAATTTCTTCATCATTTCGGCCCCTTTCGAACTCAATTTTCCTTTTCTCTTTCTCCTTAAACCCTGATTCGTTATAAAACTCATATTCACCTGACCCCATAGCGCTTGAATTTCGACTAACTTTCACTGAATTCGTAAATTTTGCTGTATGCTCTGCTGCTCTATTTGATGTGAAACTACCACTGATCAACCGTAACCGGAAATTTTGAAAACTCGAGGTATCTGAATCATGGAGATTTGGGAGGCCTGGACAACATCGGGTAACAATCCCTAGTACCGGAACAGTTCTGATTCTCCGATTACATCTAGTAAACCCTTCTTTTCTGCTTCTGATGCCAGAATAAGGAAGTAGAGCTGATGGGAGGCAATCACACATGGTGAATACCTAGATTTGCTTGAGGTTGAAAAGGCCTTGTTATGTATGTCTGGGCTAACCAACCAATACACTCACTAGTTCAGCGTAAAACAGTTGTTGGGAAGGAAAATCGTCACTAGTGCACTCAAGCTTCGTTGCTGAGCTCTGATCTATTCCCTACAATCCTTTTTTACATCATGCTTGGATAACCAGAAAGCGAAAGGAAGGGAAGATTAGTTAGAAGGTAAAACGGAAAGAGGGGGACTCAAATGATAATAGTCTCTTCCTGCAGTGAAGATAGAAGGTTTACTTAAAATATGTCAAATTCAATTGGAATTATAAAAAAAAAAAAGGTCTTAAAAGCAATGTATTAAGTTATTTCTCGCCCTTAAAGTTTGTTCTTTGAATATTATCATCTTTTACACCTATGGGGAGCTTATATGGATCTGTAGATGTATTGCAAATTCTGAGGTCGTTGATTTACGTCTTTCTCTTCACGTCTCATGAGATTTGTGGTGAGAAACTTTACTTGAAAAAAAAATAAAAATAAAAATATTATTCTCTCCCAATAAATTTTTTTATTTCATTTTTCATCTAAAATGTTTTTTCCTTTACTTCTTTCCCTCCAAACCTCTTTCCCTTCAAATTTTCATTTCATTCAAAATCAGTTCTCTCAAATCTCTTTCCCCTCACTATTTTCCTTTCACCGTAAATTTTTTTGTCTAATTAATTTTCTCCAATATTTCGTACAAATATGTATCATTCATCTCCAACATTGTCAATGGAATGAATTATTTAAAAATTGCTTTGCCAATTTCTTTTGCATTTTCCTCTTCCTCTTTTTCTTCTGATGACGATGATATGAAATAGCATACTATGTAGTTTTCATCGAGTGGATAATGATGCAATGTTAGAAATTCTAAGAGTATAGGCAGCACAGCCTACAAACACATGATGGTTCTATTATAGGACAGTAATTACATTTGTTGTGAAAGAAAAGGTTCATGATCGACTATTTGTTTATTGTTTCGCAGAACGATTCAATTTACCTAGTTCAATGTTCTAGAGACGCTTTTTTGAATAGTACATATGCATTTATGCATATTTCAATGCTATTGGTGAGGACTTTCATTCTATGTTTGTGTTGGCTAATCCGTATTGACAAAACTATATCGAGTAATGTATCGAAGTTCATTTAAGTAGTGTTCTCAAATCTTGTGTTCATTCAAACATTCGAGCTTCATGATCAAATTCAGATAGTGCAATGTTCGCATTGATAAGCAAAGGTAATGGTCTGGATGCATTGGATTTAGCTTACACACACACGCGTGCGCACTTCATGCATTATAAAGTTTTCTTAAATGAATTTTTGGTCAAGAGTGAGTGAGTGTGTTTGAATAATAATGGCTCAAGATTTTGTTCAAAATAAATATTGTAAATCATACTTGAGCTATTATATTTCACTTTGAACCAAAGTGGCCTCTTTGTTCAGGGTTCGTTTAAACAAACCTTCTATTCAGTTCGATGACAAAATTTATAACATGTTCGTTAGATTTCGTCCGATAGTTCAGTTTGAATGAATAAACCAGTGGGTATTCATTTGAGCTCGTTTGACCTTTGGTTCACACTGAAAATTCTAGTGTGCTTTCATTTGTCTTTGTTCGATCATTCATTTGATCGAATTCGTTCGCACGAACATCGTGTAAATCAGTTTTGTTAGCCCTAAGGTTTTTCAACCAAGGGTATCTCAATAATTTTGATGATAACAAGGTATTGTCTATGTGGACTAATGTTTTATTCAACTGACAATGCAAATAGGTTATTTAGGTCAAAGAAGATTGTTGACCAAGGAATGACAAAGTCCATCCAACTTAAGGACTTCACATAATAACATGTTTTAAAGCCAAAATCAAATCAAGTGGAATGTTCTCATGATAATCCAAGTAAATTGACATACTCAAGCCCAAGGAATCAAGACAACTCAAGAGAAGATTTTTTATTTTCCTTATTTTGGCTTTTGAGTAATTTAGGATTAGATTGATCATTGGTCATAAACTCTTACTATTTAAAATGATAAACTAGAACTAATCCTAAAATGATTTTTTAAAATAATACATTGTTATTACAAGTTTTGAAAGATTAAAGGTTTTGAAAAACAGAACACTAAAAAATAAGCAAGAATACGCTTTCTATCAAAACTAGTCGACCAATTCACACTGAACAAACTAGTTGACTAGTTCCTAGAACCAATCAACTGAGTGATCATTTCAAGAACACAGTCTGAATACATTAACCAATACAGTGGACCTAATAGAAGCTTCAATCGACTAACTTTTAAAGCTTAAAACATTGTACAACAAAACCACTCGACTGACTCTAAGAACTAGTCAACTGATTGTTCTTGAATACGTGAACCTCAAACTCCCTAGATAAATCAGTTGAGCTGATTAGTCAATTGAATTTCTATCCAGTTAACTAATTGGTGATTTAGTTGACTGATTTTGTCGATTTACCAATTGAAAATTCAAATTTTGAACAGATAAAAAATGAGGGGATGACTCTATTTTGAAATAAAACGGACATATTCTTTTAAGGGTTATAAATAAAGGTTCTCTAAAGCATTTATTACTACTTCTTTACAAGCTTGAACTTTTACATCTTTATTCTTCACTTTAGATCTGACCATTAAAAATCTAGATCTAAAAATTCTACTGATAGTAAATACTCTGAGTTTACACATGATCTATCTATATAAAATTAAAAAATTCACAATTGGGATTGAGGTTGTTCGTTCATAGATTCAAAGAGGTGATCTACTTGAAGAGTATTTGAGAATTCGAGTTCAAGTTCGAAGAGATTCAAATCGTGAACGAGACTTGAAGGAACAAGTTGTTGTGTCTATGGATTCTGTAATTTCCAAAGCTCATCTAGTGAATTGTGTGTATTTGGGTCAGTGCCCTAGGGTTTTTCAAAGCAAATTCGATTGAACTGTGACGGTTTTTTCGTCAACAAATTTGATGTGCTCTCTTTTTACTGCTTTTATTATTATTATTTAATATTAATGCAAGCCATTATTGTTTATCACACACATGATAACCTAATATGCACTTAATTGAAGTGATAATCTCAATTTCTTGAAAGCAAATTAAAATTGATGAAGATAATTTTTAATTTTTCACATTGACCTATTCACCCTCCCCCCTTTAGGTCTATTTCTTAACATCTAGATACAAATAGGGCCCTTCACTATTAAAGAAGATAATTCTTATTTTGTTAATATTCCTAGAAGGCTTCTTCCAATCATTGGCTTTAGGGCATATTACTAACACATAAAAAGATAGAATGTGAAAATGTGAGCATAAAATCATCAATCCAATTATACAATTTAATTACATGCCCCTACATAATCATCAATCCAAGAACATAATTATTATCAATTACATGCTTCTACATAGTGAGCATGCATATTAAATAAGACATGCATTCACGTGGCATTTGTTAGAATGTATACTCTTACATCTAAGACATTTTTCTATTATTTAATAAATTTGACTTATTATTAATGAGTTTCATATTATCATACACGTGGATGTTGTTATTTTGTACCATGAGATAGTTAGCCTTTGAATTATTATTGAAAATAGTTTATGTATATAAATGAGGTTTATATACAAGAGATGTGAACTTATAATCAAGTAATTCTAGAATTTCTCATAGTCATCGATGAGACTGGGCATCTTGTCTATAAGATTGTAATACACTTGACCTCTATGTGATAGGATGGTTTATCTCAACCACTAGAGTAGTAGACTCTAGGTTATTGTATTGGTTTATTTGAAAATACACTGAACTGGATCACTATAAGAAACACATCATATAAAACTGTCATCTTTGATGTGATTCTTATATTCACTATTTGCAGTAAACTCTTAATCTTAAGAAAATAGTAGACTCAAGTTCTTAATGGTGGTGATTTTGAGTGACCAATGATTGAGGTTTCTTAGATCAACTCTTCGGTATCTTGAAAAATCATTGTTTAGACTATGGGAACACGTATTCTCAAGATAAAATCTACACTCTCTAAATTATAGAGAATGATATCACTAATATATTAATTCAATTGATTAATCACTAAAATTTGGATCCGGTCTTTTCAATAAAATATTTATTGAGATGTTGACCAATTAATAGTAATTAATAATTGGTGAATTAAGTTCTAAAAATTAGGAATTGGTTTGATAGTGTATAAACCCAAATCTTAATTATTGGTATCCAAGTGGAAAGGCCCACTGTATATGTTTAGTGATTTTGAATTTTTCTCTATTTTACCAAATTAGAGTGCAATTATAATTATTTAGTAGAATTAATTAGTTATTAATTAATTAAGAGTTAATTATAAATTAATTGACTAATTAGAGATATTTTGGTGGGACCTTAGATCCCTCTTTTTGTCCTAATTTTGCAAACCCTGATAAATATGTGATATAAAGGGGATAGTCGTACATAACAACAAAATATTATTTTCCTACGCGAGAGTAAAAAAGGAGCTCGCTCTCTTCTCTAGTGTACGACTTGCATAGAGGAAAAATGACACGACCCGAGACCCACCCTCTGCGGATCCCGGATTGTGCACCCGATCCTATATTTCTGCTGAACCAAGGGTTCTTAACTTACTGCACAAACTGTGCTCTTAACATGCAACAACTTAATTGCGGAAGATTTGAAAAATATTTAGTTACAAAAGTTGCATGTTATACATATTGTTCTCAAAAGTGCGGAATACAAAAATAATTTTTCATACATCTGATCTACCCAAGACGTGGACCACATGGGAGTACTATAAGACTTTCTGTACTGTGTATTACCCCTGTACTGCAAAAGTATGTCCACTGCTATTGCTACTACTCGTCTACAGCTTCCTTCCCTGAAAATTTGGGGAAATAAGGGGTGAGTTAACTAAAGCTCAATAAATAATTCTCCTTTGCTCTGTCATGTGTACAAGAATATGACAAGGCATTATCCACGAGGAAATAGGATAAATGCAGATGTACTAGCCAGTCATAAATAAAGATCTCATTAATGAATGCCAACAGTAGGAATTCAAATAATCAACAGTGATAATCAATCTGATAGCATACAAGCAATCACTGAATAATAGTTGTGAAATCTCATGATCAATCATAATAAAGTAACATGATCAGGCTACGAATGTCACAACACAAGATAATGATATCAATAAATTTGAGATGCCTGGATAATGGTGGGGCTCGGATACCCCTGTGGCTCACATTCGGGACCGTAGGCCTCGCCGAATGATCTTGCCCTGAGCTCGTATCCAGTGCGCTTAGGCCTCGCTGAATATTACCGCTCTGAGCACGCATTCGGTGTTCAAAGACCTCGTCGGATACGGCTCTGTGCACTGTATAAATAATAATTAAATCCCCCGGAAGTTGGACCAAAAGGTCCTATCTAGACCCGAAGGTCATTACTGGCATCGAATGGAAATGTGACTGATCACAAATCTGGCTATTTAAGGATATATCAAGATCATACAATTTTTGGGTAAGTGAAATGAATTCACATCTGAATCAAGTGCAACTATCTGGCCTTCCCGGCCCTGGGTACAAGTGTACAATAAGAACTCAATGCACAAATGTACTACTGATCAAGATATATTCGTGTAACATCAACAATACTTTCCACATGATAGAGCAATATCAACGTGGTACAATCATTCTAGAATATATAAGGAGTACAACAACAGTGTATGTACAAGAAAGTATGACTTGGCTCGGAATGTAACACATACAGAGATCAGAGATTACTTACCTTCTACTTTTCTTGAACTAAAATGATTTAGACTGCTTTTCTCTTGCCTTTCTGTGTTCCTATAATCCAAGAAACATATCTCAGTCTATCATCATTTGAATGATGCTATTCATCAAATTTTATGTCTTTATTTTATAAGTTCCCCTTTTCCTAAAATAGACCCTACCATTGAGTTCGGAATGCTCAAGAAAGTCGGTTTAGGCTTTTACTGATTTTAAATCGGACTGTTGGGTCGAAAAGGGCAAAACTATCTTTTGTACTTTATAGGTACTTTTATTTTCGGGACCTCTTTTTATAATTTTGACCTCACCGTTGGATTCAGTGGGTCCGAGATAGTAAAAATACCCATATAACTTGCCTTGTTAGGACACAGGGGTATTTTGGTCATTTTAGGATTTGTTTTCATTGTATTTTAATGTTCGGAGTCTCGTCTCGTAAAACGGACCTAATCATTGGATCCGGAATGCCCGAGATAATAAAGTTTGACTATTTACTCGCCCTATTTGGACTTCTTTTGACTAATTTGTGACTCAGGGGTAAAATAGTAATTTTACCTATTTAATAAATTATTTAAATAATTTATTTTATTATTTTATTATTTATCAGGAGTATATTTGAAATTAATTTCCAAAGTCTGGGGTCAGATCTGGATTATCTTAAACTATTGGGGCCAAAATGGAATTTGGGAAAGTTTTGGTTTAATTTCTTAATTTTGTACAGTGAACCAAACGGTTCACTTGTGGTAACCCTAGACCGGACCGATTATACAGTGAACCAGCCGGTTCGGGTCATCTCGGAGAACCGGTTTAATAGGTAATGCTGACGTCGCGATGATGTCAGCCCTAATTTTTAAAATTAAAAACCCTTAATTAAAACGGTGTAGTTTTACTTTAAATGGGTTAAACCATCCGTGGTTGGGTCGGGACCCGAACCGTTATTGACCCGATACTCGACCCGAACAGTGTTGTCTTCCCCAACGGGGTAGACACTGTTCACCTCAAAACCCTAAAGTTTGCAGCCTTATTTTCGTGATATTTCAAGATCCTATTGCCTCTGTTTTCTGTTCTAAAGGGTTCTTAAAGCCTTTAGCTATGTTCTTGCATCGCTTTTGGGGTTCGAATTAAGCTCAAGGTCACGGTTTGGTGTTCAATAGTCATGACCTGCAACTCCATGGTGTAGGCTCGTCTGTGACTCAAATTTCATGAAATTTTCTCCATTATGATCCCTTCATCATGGGGTTCAAGCCCCTATTTCCAAAATCGAGTTTTAGGGCAGTTTCGTGAAAATTGCTCACAGAACCCGTGACCTGTAACTTCATTTTTAGGGGTCTTAGCTAGGGTGTTTCGGTCGCGGCTTGGGTTTTTTGACACCCTCATGGGATCTAGGTCCGGTCTTGAGGGTCAGAGTTGGGTTTCTTACAGGTCGTTTCAGACCTGCTATCCCAAGGTTTATCCATGGCCGACCCTTACGGGTTTAGTGTTTCAGGTTGCTTCTAAGGCCAAATTTTATGCTTTTCTTGGTTCAAATATCTTCTAAACATCATATATATGTATATCAAAGTTTAAAACAGTCTAGACGTAAGAAGATTCTAGAGAGAGAAATTCAGGTGTTTTGGTGGGTTTACCTTGTCTCGATTTTCTCTCTCCTCGACTGAGCTCCTCCTTGTGTGATTCCTTCCCAGTCCTGATTCTCCCCACTCTTTCTTTCCTTCTGATCCTTTTCTTTTCTTCTCGTGTGTGTAAGATATTACATATGTATATATATGTATATGTATATAACCATCCAATCCCCCCTTTTTCTCCTCTTTTTCCTCCTCTTATCAGACTTGCTCCATACCTCTTCTGATTCCCTACCTTACCTTTCTGATTTCTCCCATACTTTTCTGATTTTCACCATGCCTCCCTTACTTGTTAGGTTAGATTAGGTTAGATATTTTATTACTATAATATATATATATATATATATACATATATAACTCACACACTCACGGCTGCTTTGGCAGCCTACTTGCCTCCCCCTTTTATTTTCTCTTTTGTTTTATTTTAATTTAATTTATGCATGTATGTGTACCTTTATATGTGTTATTATCTACACATACATGTGTACACATGAGTATGTACTATATTAAGTCCATAAATGTATATGATTTTATGTTTCCTTAATTCACAATTGCACATGTGCACTTTAATATTTATATAAATATTGCTTGCGCTTACGTATACATGCATGCATGCATGCATAGACTGCATGCGTACACGTATTACGAGGCTGAGTTCCGGGTCACCTGTCCTGACCCGGCACTGGTCATACCTGGTCAAGGTCTCAATTTAAGATAGTGCAGTGCAATTGGTATTTCATAAAATATAGAGTTTAATGGTTCTGAGTATAATTGATAAAGTATTGCCCGACCCGGTTGCCTCGATATACGTGCCCCTTCGGGTCGGGGTATTACAGAAAAGATGAGTAAACCAAGAAGAGTAAGAAAAGAAAAATTGTATCAATCTCTTCAAGAAGGCTTCTTCAACAGTCAAGATTATCAAGAACAAGATAATTCTAACCCCTCTTTTCAAGATTGTATGATTCATGTAAAGAAAAAAATTCAAATAGATTTTTGAAATCGCTTCCATTGTGGTTACGAACCCAACAATTGGTATCAGAGCTAGGTTTACATGAATCCATCGATTTTAAAGGTTATATTTACTTTGTTATAAACCTATTCATGAATCCCAATTAAAACAAATGGTTGTTTCGAATATATTATAATGTGATTTTGTGGTAGAATTTATTTGATACAAAGATTTGATCTTTGTTTGAGAACCTAGATAATTTAATGTCATTCTTGAATTTGTATATATGATGGGTATTAGAAACCCATCTTGATGAAATATCTAGAAATCCTGTTGCATGAGATGTGGCTAGTGGTTCTCTAATAGAGAGCGACAGCTAAAAGAATTTTAAATTTTTTTTTTTTTTAGTATTGATAAATGGTAGAAGTAAAAGGTATGAGATACCTAGTTAATTGTGGTGCACAATAACATGCATCTTGTCTCACAGATGTTTTATTTCTTGCTTACTTGTATGGTATGTATATTAATATTATATCAAACTCAACTAGATTTTAACACATTAGATGTGTTCCACTCGTTAATTCATATCATATTGGCCACTGTGTACTGAATCTATTTCAATAATAAATATTATATAATGATATTACAATGAGTATTAGATACATTAAATGTTATTTCGTCATTATAACCTGTTGCCTAAATATTTATCCTAGAAAGGGGGTGAATAGAGTATTTTGTAAATATTGGTTTCTTTTAAGATCTTCAAGAATGAAAGTTGTAAATGCATAATAAATAAACAATAGAGAGAGAGAGAGCAAACACAACAGTTTTACGAGGTTCAAAAAATTTCCTACGTCCTCAACCCAAGTTTGCCCACTTGAGTTTTGTCACGATTGTGACCCCCTTGTAGGTGGAGACCAAACATTTACAAAGCGAAAACTGCAACCATCTTATCCCAGTAAAATAATCCCTTTTGCCTCACTGGGTAGCACTTACACCCAACTCTTATCACAATGAAATGATACAAAGATGTTTACCAAATAACATTCTATTCTAGAGTAGTTTTGGTACAATAAGATACCCACTCTCTATAGATAGATCAGATGTAAGCTTTGATTATTTAAAATGAGTATAACTTTCAAATTTAGATTTAGAAAATGTTCGATTTAAAGTTAATAATAAAGATGTGAAAGTGTAAGCTTGTAAATAATTACTTAGAAAGCCCTAGAGAACCTCTCTTTATATCCTTTTAAAGTATATGTTCGTTACTTTTTAAAAAGAGCCGTTCCCCCCTCCCCCTTTTTTGTCTGTTTAAAATTTGAATTTGTGATTGACAAATCAACAGAATCAGTCGACTGAATCATCAACCAGCAGACTATAATGAGGACTGATCGACTGATTAAGTCAACTGATTTGTTTAGAGGGTTTGAGGTTCATTTGGTTAAGAACAACCAGTCGACTGGTTTCAAGGATCAGTCGATTGGTTTTATTTGTACACTGTTTTACCTTTGTGAAGTGGTCGACTAGTATTTCCTTTAGGTTGACTTGTCACGTCCCAGATTTCTGCGAACTCGAAGCGCGAGAGAACGGAAATTAAAAGAAATAAATAAATGACAATTAATTAAATTTACTTGAAATATCCCTTGTCATTTTTCAAATTTTCTCCCAAAATATTTAATAAAGACTCGTCATTTAACTTAACTCAAAATGGTCCCCTAATGTTGTTTCAAATTCCTCTCCCAATTAATGTTCAAATTTGTTTAAGTCGTATTCAAAAATAGCTCTTAAAACAACCTTAAATCATCCCCAAAAATTGCCCTAAAATGATGTCTCAATTGGCCCCAAAAATGGCTTAAGGCATGGTAAAAAAAAAAGTTAGTCAAACCTCCACCCAAGATTGACCCTAGTGAATGGCCAAACATGGCCTTGAACCGTGGCTAAGATGTGTCCCAAAAATTACCCAACTTGGCCTTTGGTAGTGGCCTAATATGGCCTAAAATGAATTCAAAAATTAGGGTCAAACATGTGGCTTAATGGCCTCAAAATGGCCTTGGAATCTAGGTCACATCATGGCCAAAACATGGCCAAAATAGTGGCTACGCAGCAGGTAAACAGCAGTGCGCATAACAGGGCAAGGCAGTGCAAGCCATGGGTGTAATATCCCAACCCGACTCGGTCAATACTTGACCCAGGTTAGACCGGGTTATGATATGTAAATTCGGGCTGTACTTGAATTATTGGGTAAATAAAATTTTGGTCAAACACCGTATCTAGTATACATGCATGAAATTAAAAATCAGTTACGAGTACCGGATGCCGACATACCGGAGTGCCGATATTACGGGTTAACTCGTAATTATTTAGATACGTAACTATACACACACACACTGATATATGTGAATTAAAGGTATATCTTGTATACGGTATGTATATATATATATATATACATCATAGAATATATATAAATATGTAATAGAAAAATGGGTGAAACCGTGGGACTGAATCAGGGGCAAACAAACCATGTGAGCACATGGTTTGTGATGAAACAAAAAAAAAAAAGAATGAGAAAAAGGGGCATGCAGCAAAGTGGCAGCCGTGAGAGATGCATGCATCCAGGTGTGAGAGAGTGTGACAGTCTCCATATCCAGGTGGCCAAGCCACTGATTATAGGCTCGGTTGAAGAAGAATTAGAGAGAGAAAGCAGTAGAGAGAGAAAGAAAAGTTTTGGAGCAGTTTGGAGGAGCCAAAATCTTTAACAGGTAACCAATCTATCCTTGATGCGTTTGTTTTCTAGTATGCTATTGTATATATTTTTAGAATACATGTTAGATCAAAATATGAAAGAAAAACATGAAAACCAAGAACTTTAGCTACGGTCAACCATGGTAGATGTTTATAGGTTGCTATAATCTTGATTTTAAGATTGGGATTTAGTAGAGGACACCTCCAGGAGTCCAACAGACTTTGAATCACTCAAAACAGTTGAGAAATGGCCATTTGATGGCCGATTATTCTCCTGCCGGTGCAACGCCGGAAAACCGACTATGGGTGTCGGAAAACCGTGGCCGATCAAACCAGAACCAGTTTAAAAACTATGCTTGAGATTCTAGAAATGATTTGATACGAAAACAGTGAGTTTTGGGCTTCAAAATGGTGTAAAATAGTGAGGGTTGGCCGAGATTCTGGTGACCGGAATTGAAAGGGACGACCGGAGTTGATGACCGGAAAAACGGGGGGGGCATTTTGAGCTAAACCGAACCGGTCGGTTCACTTTGATGTTGGACCGGTTTAGGGTTTGAGCCAGTGAACCCACTGGTTCAGACCGGAACTCTTGGAAATCACAAACCGGCCCAGAAGTTTTAAATAATTGTGTTAGAACCCCCAAACAGTAAAAACGAATTAAATATTATTTTATGAAATTATGAAATTGCCCCTAGTTCTAAACCAGTCAAACGAAGTGCAAATAAAGTAAACCAATAGTGCACTTTGACTATTTTGGACGTTCCGAACCCAACGGTGGGGTCCGTTTCATGAGACGGGACCCCGAAAAATTTAGCTATACAACATGTGAAATTACCAAAATGCCCCTGATGCTATACGAAGTCCAAATTGGACGAAATTGATACCCATGGAAGCCCAAATACATGTGAACTCGTATATATGATTAAATAATGATTTGGGGTTAGAATATCATAAAACGTGAAATGACTAAAATACCCCTGAGCATGGTAAATGCAAAGTGGAGGTAGAATAAAGGTCAATCTAATCTGATAAATTATCATAAGCATAATTATGAAAATCGAAGGGCTAGATAAGACTTCGGAACAGTCAACGTGAAAAATAGAAAATGATCGATGTGTCCCGATGATCAAAAGCAGATACCAAATGAAGTCCAAAAGACTCAAAAATTTATATATACGATATATGGACTATTTTGAGGACCATGATAGGGTCCAGGGCAAGAATAAAAAAAAATTACCATTTTGCCCCTGAGGGCAAATGAGTGCTTAATTGATAACGACGGGAGTCAAATAACTTAAAATATTATTCAGACAGCTGCTAAGCTTACTCAAAGAATTTAATAACATAAGTCGAAACCCAGTGAGTGGGTAATAGGCCAATGAACCTAATTAGGGGATCTAAGATGAAGAATGCGACAGGAATGAATGAATTCTGATCTGTTTGTAATTAATGAGAATTATTCAGGCTATGCAAGGATATGCCTGGAGTATCTAGAGATCATCAGAGTATTTGTAAATGGGGAATATGACACTAAGAAACCGAGGTAAGTAAATCTGAACTTTGTTATGTGGTCCTTCCTTAGCCAGTCACATTTCTTCCATATGCTGCCAAACTTGTACTCTATTACTACCTAATGTACTTGATTTGAGCCAATCGACTTGTGGTTATCGGTTATGCCAGATCCTTGGATTTGACTTGCTTGCTTACATCGTTGTGAGATTGATCATTGATATTTGAGCATCATTGCACTATCATACCATGACCTAGTCTTGAGATATATCCTGTTGATCGAAATCTTGTTATTCCACACACTGCGTGTTTTGTTGATTGTGATATCAATTGCTTTGTACGGTTGTACATTTTGTGTGGAATTTTATTGGTCATGATATTTGGTATGTACCCAGGGTTGTGCTCAATCACAATGGCCCATCTATTCACAGATTGCGTGGGGGAAAGACCCTTTAGGGTCTTGTATGTCCTTCAGGACTTGTAGAGAAAAGAGCTCTAACGCTTTTCAGAGAGCCCGAGGAACTGTGGCGGATCTGAGCATGCGTTTTAGTGGGGTATGCCGGGCCCTGGGTGATTCACGCATATCTGGGTTATTAGAACTCGATGATGATTTATTCTTGTAATCGTTGAATGATCATATTCTATGCCCTGTGAATGATCATACTATTGCAATCATGTTATACTTTACTTGATGATCATGTATCCTTGGTACTCGTTGAATGATCATATTCTATGCAAGCATGTCATACTTTTGATTGGCTATTGTAATTGTTGTGGCAGCAGATTATCATGATTGGCTAGATCCCGGTTGTTGGATTCGTTATTGCTATCTTCTTATATCTTATTTTGGGATAAGCCTTTTGGACCTTCGGGTCATTGTTACACATCTTGGTGACTGGCCATGTATTTCTTGTTGCTCATTTGACTATTGGTTATCTGTTATCCCTTTCCTCAAATATTCTTGTGAACTAACCCTGACCCATGGCAAAGCTAGGAATTTACTTACTGAGTTTGTTTAGGCTCATCCCATTATTTAACATTTTTTAGGTGACATCATGTGGGATGAAATGCAATGAGATAACTAGTGGAACTAGTGATGCACAGTGAACGACAATGACGATATGAACTCCAAGTTAAAAATCGAACGTGAACACTATAAGGTTAACTTTAAAGTTATGCATTATAATATTACATCATTAGTGATAAGGTTAGCCTAGTATGTCAGATCATTGTGATTAAGTGATACTTGGAGACATTATGATTGTTGATCATTAGAGATCATTGTGATTATTGAAAATAGTTCTTATATATAAATGAGATTTATATATAGGAGATATGAACTTTTGATCAAACAGTTGTAAAATTGCTCACAGTCATTGATGAGACTGGATATCTTGTCTGTAAGACTGTAATACACTTGACCTCTATGTGATAAGATGATTTATCTCAACCACTAGAGTAGTGGACTCTGGGTTGTATTGGTGTGTTTGGAATACTACTAAACTGGATCACTATAAGAAACACGTCATATAAAATTGTCATCTTTGATGTGATTCTTATATTCATTATTAGCAATAAAATCTTAATCCTGAGAGAATAGTAGACTTTAGTTTTTAATGGTGGTGACTTTGAGTTATCAATAAGTGAGGTCTCTTAAATTAACACCTCGGTATTTTGAAAAATCATTATTTAGATTGTGGGAACACAGTATTATCAAGATGAAATCTACACTCTCTAAATTATAGAGAACGATATCACTAATATATTAATTCAATTGATTCAATCACCGAAATCCTGGATCCAGTATTTTGAATAAATTTTTTATTGAGATGTTGACCAATTAATAGTGATTAATAATTGGTGAATTAAGTTCTAAATTAATTAGGAATTGGTTTGACAATGTATAAATCCAAATCTTAATTATTGGTATCCAAGTAGAGGTACCCACTGTATATTTTTAGTGATTTTAGATTTTTCTCTATTTCACCAAATTAGAGTACAATTCTAATTATTTAGTAGAATTAATTAGAAATTAATTTACTAATTGGAGCTAATTTGGTAGAACCCTAGATCCCTCATTTTGCCATAATCTTGCAAACTCCTATAAATATGTGATATAAAAGGGATAGCCGTACATAACAACAAAATATTATTTTATTGCGCGAGAGTAAAAAATGAGTCCACTCTCCTCTCTAGTGTACAACTTGCATAGAGGAAAAAGAGGAGAAGATCTAGAGGAGTAAGAGAAGGAAGATTGCATCAATCTCTTCAAGAAGACTTCTTCAACAATCAAGATTATCAAGAACAATGTAATTCTAACCCATCTTTTCAAGATTGTATGATTCATGTAAAAAAAAAAGATTCAAATAGATTTTTGAAATCGCTTTCGATGTAGATTACAAACCCAACAACATTATCAAGCTATGCCATGGAATATCGTGTAGATGCGATGATATGCATGAGAAAACCCAAGAACATTCAGTCCTCAACCTAGGTTAGAATCCTTACCTTGTTCCTTGAAGATTTTATAAACCTCAACCCTTGTTCTTGATGTTTTGGTGATGTCTCTTCAAACCCTAACTTCAAATGGTGATGGATGTTCTGCCTACATGATGATTATTGCACTAAACTTCCTTGACTACTACTTCATTTCATGAAGAAAAGAGAGATTTTTGACAGAAGATAAAGAAATTAGGTGAAGGGGAGAGTTTCCCCCTTTTAGTTGTGTAAAGAGTAAGAAAAGAGAAAAATTAGATTTTTTGTGTGAGTGTTTGTGTCATGTGTGTGGGGGAGTGTGTTTTATATCCCAAAAAGTTGCTTTGGTCAAATTAACCCTTTTGCCCTCAATTAAGTGGTTCTCAGTAATCCATCCCATACGTTTATGTAATTTCACCCCAAAACTCATCTAGTTACATCTCCTATGCACATTTTTTATACTATAGTGAGATATCTCTCAAATATCAAATATTCATAGGTCCCTAATCCTAATAAATGACTAATTTTTTCTTATGGGTATTTAATGTATTTAAGTGAATTCCAAATGCCTTATTTTTATTATTTAATATCAAGAAAATTATGGGGTGTTACACTTCAACACAGTAAATCCTTCCCAAACCTCTAAAATTTGATCAATATATATCAGCCCTTAAGTTTTTGACATAGAAGTAAATGGAATCAGATCTCAAAAATATCACAATTGAAATTAGTTTGAATAAAAAAGAATAGAACTAGTTAATACCAAAAACCCTTGCTTAAATTAGAAAAAATAAAACTAACATGTCATCTAATTGAAACTCAGCTCAAAAAATAAAAAATTTCCAGTCATTATAAACAAAAACATAATGCAAGTGGACTAGCTTGATTTTGAACCCTTTAAATGGTTTATCACTAATAAACCCTAATTTTTTGGGAGTTTTTCTTAAATTGACCCCACAATAATAATAATAATAATAATAATAATAATAATAATAATAATAATAATAATAATAAAGAGTAGGGATCTATTGCCTAGATAGTTACCCTAGAGAGGGGTGAATAGGGTATTTCATAAATATTGGCTACTTTTACAAACTTTAAAAAAATGCACAAGTATGTAAAGAGCAGAGATAAGAAACACAGTGATTTATGAGGTTGGGAAAACTTCTTATGTCTTCGAGTTGAGCATCTCCACTTGAGTTTTTTCACTATCCTTGATTTCTTTGTAGGTGGAGATCAAATCTTTACAACAAAAGCTCATCACTATTTTTCCAAAAAAATATATCATTTTGCCTCACAAGGGTAACATCTACCCATAAATCTCACCACAATAAGAAGATACAAAGAATTTTACCAAAGAATATTCTCTTAAGAGCTAAATGGTATAATATAACTTCACTCTCTAATGATTGATCAATAAATGCTTGAGTACTTAAGAGCTAAAGGAACTTTGAGATCTAGATCTAAAAATATATGAGATCTCAAGTCACTAGAAGGATTTGAAAATGAGAGCAAGTTTTTGAATATTAAAGATAGTAATAAATGATTCCAACAAGCCTTTATTTATAGGCCTTAAAAGAATATAGTCGTTTGAATTTGAATCTAGTTATTGCCCCTCTTCATATCTATTTAAAATTTGAATTTGAAAATGTAAGATCGACAAAATCAGTCGACTGAATCATAATTCAGTTGATTGAAGAACTCGACTGATTTATCTGGAGGATAGATGTTGATCTTTGTCAAAAGTAATTTAGTCAATCGAGTCTTAAGTCCTAGTCGACTTGAATCTTCTAGTATGATTTTGTTGACAAAAAGGCTTAAGTAATTCAGTCGACGTAATAATCAATTTGGTCGACTGAATTTGATGGTGTGTTGGGGCCTTGTGAACAAAATACATGTTCAGTCGACTAAGTCTTGGATCCAGTCGATTGAACATTTTAGAGATAAAATAGGCACATTTTTATGAACATGATTTAGTCGATTAAATTGAGAATTTGGTTGATTGAATCTAACAGTTAATCTTTAGTGCCAATTTTGTTTAGCATTCTCTTTTTCAAATGTTTTGATTTTTCAGAACTTAGTTAATCTTAGATCAGTCAAACACCCAAAATAAAAATAAAACAAAAGTCTTCCTCGGGAGCCTTCCTCAAGCGTCGAATAGTCGACTCAGAACTGGTACAAAGCAAGGAAAATCCAACTATTTAATTAAAACAAAGCATTGCGATAGTACTTGTGAATGCTCACACAATGTGGGCATAAATGCTCTCTTGTCTTGACTTTGACTTGGTGTTTGAAAACCAATCTAATGATTACTAGTGTCATGGAAACAAAATATGGCATACCAAAATATTTAAATGCCATACCAATTCTTCATATAAAATTTATACTATAAATTATTCGGGTCCAATTATTTTAATAAAATATGCCCTATATTTTTTTTATACTACTACCATTCTAATTTTCTTACTATTTTTTTTTTGTTGTCCTACTTGTAATATACCATTTCATTAGCATAGGCAAATTTTTTTATTAGAAAAAATTTTCTTATATATTTCAAAAATAAAAAACAAATATATTCGTCTAATTTATGTTTTTGCCCTCCTAAGTTTAATTTTTTTCACATTTTATCTTTATTTTAATTTCAATTTGATCCTTTCAATAAAATTTTTGTTGATTTTTTTAAGTATAATTTAAAGGTTTTTGAAGGTTTCTTTCTTTGATTATCATTAAATTCTTATATAATTTGTAAGCTATTCATATTTGTAAATTTAATTACTTATCAAAAATATTATTTATTTATATTTATTTAATTTTAAATTTTACGATTTAAAATTAAGAACAAAATTTGTCTCCCTAAATTAAATTTCTGACTTTGATTGCATCCAGGCTTATTCGATAATACTATCTACTCATTAAAAATTTAATTTTTATGATGAAAGAGAGAGAAAGAGGGAGAACAAAAATAAAAAAATAAAAGAGATACTGTTTGTCACGTGGTAAGTATGTATAATCATATTGCGGTTAAGATGTCTGAATTTGGTGGTTTTGTAGGCTATTTTGGAAGTATCATGCGTTTGAGTGACATTACATGTCTTCTCTCAAGTGAGCCTGGGCTTGGGGTGGGGGTTACTGGGGTTTAAACTTCATTGACTCAACCATTCGCCAGGCTTAAAAAATTCCATTAGTCAAAAGGAAATGATTTTAAGGTTATGTTTAGTTTGGATTATTCTGGAATAACTTAATTAGTTTATATTTTGAAAATCTTGGTTTGATTAATCGAGTAGAAATGATTATTTTATGATTAATTAAATAAAAAAAGTCAATTCAATCATAATCAAGTTTATTGCTAATAATTTTTTAAACAATTTCATACTTACAATAAAATTTCAAAATTAAAACAGACCCACTTTTCTTATATTTAATAACAAAACATTATTTTTTTATCAAAAAAATTTAAATATTATTCAATTATATATTAATTAGTTGGATAAATTATACAAACTTCTGCTCGAGATGTTTAAAATTACATTAATATATCATATTTTACTTCACAAATTATAAATATTCATCTTCAGTCAATTTGTTTTATTAAAATGATGAAAATATCTCTTTCATATTTTTTTTTAATTTTCACGAATTTCTTCTTTTTTTAAAGGATTTTTTTATTTTATATAAAAATAAATTAAACAATAAATTTAAAGAGGTTTTAATTAATATGTCTTTGAAAAAAAAATGAAAAGGGTATTTTTGTAATTTTAAAAAATATTTAGTCAAGTAAAATAGGAAAGAACCGTACAAAAACCTTAAGAAAAACTCTTATAATTATCAGAAACATCAGAAGTTATTGATGTAATTTACTCAAATTATTTATATAATAATCAAAATCAATTTAGAAAGCGTTACTTAACAGAACAGTGTTTTAACTGAATACCTTTACGAAGAGATAAATATTCAATATTCATAAAAAGCGTGCAGGAGTTGTATTCTAAATTTCTAATGGGCTCTCGCCGCCGGTGCCCACCCAAACTCATTCCCAATCCTAAATTCCACGGAAGAAAAGCATATTCTATTGGTCCAAAATCGGAGACAATTGTTTAGCTGTAACCTCTCCCTGTTGGCCACTGTTATCGCACCACGTATCACTCGTCGATTTTCAGCATCTATTTGAAGAATATTTTGCTTTTGGCCACTTGCCTTTGAAATACTAATTCTATATAAGTGGCGACGCGAGGCCCTCGTTTGCGGATTCGTTCGAAAAGACGTTCCAGACTCCTCCGCTACGCCTCCTCTGCACCTTCCCAAGGTAATTCTATTCCCTTTTTGTTCTCTCTGTCTCTCTGTTCTTCAATTTACTTCTTTTTTATATGTTTCTTTGGTTTATCATTTGTTTTTTTTTTTTGTTTGCTATCTGTTTTGTTTCTGATAAACCGGAGGAAAAAAGGAGATCAAAATTCAAACCTGAAAGATTTGCCCTTTTCAGCTTTGAAAAATCATAAAAAACATAAAATTGGGAGACTTAGTCCTGGAGGAAAAAGGAGATTAAAATTCAAATCTGAAAATTTATCTTTTTCGGCTTAAAAAACCAGAAAACATGAAATTGGGAGATGCTTATTGTTTTAAAAAACCAGAAAACATAATTTGGGAGACATTTATTGTCTTCAACAATCTGGTTGCCTTGCTGACAAATCTAATTTATTTATTTTTTTATATAAAAAATTACGTTGAATTTCCTTCTGGTTCTATCACATAATGGGAGAATCTTAGATCTGATTTTCACTGTATTTTTATCTAATTCTATCTGATTTTGAGATCGCCAATCCCCGTGCCTTCCTCTTCCATTTAATCTTTGACACACTTTGGTTGGGAGAGGTCTGTGGCAAGGTTGCATGTTGTCGTATTTATTCATTCTCCTCCGAAATCGCACCCTCTGGAGAATTTGAAAGAGTTGCAGTACCACTGGATGGGCTGTGGAATCGTGAATACCCATCTCATGACTTCCTTCTTTACACGTCATACCCAATTGGACATCCACACTAAATGGAAAAGAAGTCCCGACAATAGTTTCTTAGTTTTTCAATACTATTGCCGTTAAGATTTCTTAGTTTTTTGGTTTTTGTAGCCTCCTATTTGTATTCTGCAATCTCACCTACACCAGTTTGGTAATACCTTTGTTTGAACGTCTGTCGCCTCCCAAGTCCCAAGGTAAATTTAATTCCTTTTTGGCCTCTCTGTGTCTATATTCTTCAGTTTCTTTTTGATAGTCTTATGTTCTTTGATTTCGCTTTTCTTTTAAGGATTATCATTTTTTTTTTGTTTACAATCTGTTTGGTCTCTGAGAAACCAGAGTAAAACCTTCAGTTTCTTTTTGATATTCTTCGGTTTCTTGTATCAGTTTATCCTTTTTTCTTTTTAGGATTATCATTTTTTTTTCATTTACCACCTGTTTGGTCTATGTGAAACCAGAGGAAAAAGGATAAAGAAGATGGGAAATTCGAACCTGAAAGATTTTCCTGTTTCGTCTTTTGAAAACCAGAAAATAAGTTTATTGTCCTTGTCAATCTCATTGCCAATCACCATGATAAGATTTCTAAATTTTTTTTAAAATTATGTTGAATGTCCTTCTGTTTCTACATTATATTTGATAAGAACTTCAAATAATGGGCGTGATCGAGCCTGGGGAGTAATAGATCTGATTTTCACAATCTCTGTTCTATTTTTATCTAATTCTATCTGATTGAATTGTAAATCTATTTTGGTTAACCATGAGATACTGAATTTGTGCCCAGTAAAACTGCCTGTTTACCTATTCTTGGTTTGTTTATTGATTATTTATATTTTTTGTGAGTAGAACTAGGATTGTTTACCCGATGAAACAGTTGAACTAGGTTTGTTTATTGATTATTTATATTTAACACATTTTTTGCTTAAAAAAGCAAATATTTTTTTGGAACTGCTAGCAAACGATGCTTCATTTAACCACCGATGCCAATGGTATTTTTGATTCTTAACTATCCAAGTCATGGCTTTAGACATGTAAGAGACTCTGCATTGTCCTTCAGGATTGTTATTGATAAAGTAGTGGGTCAGTGCCATGTACATCTCCATTCTTTGTCCCCCTAAATATCATGAATATTACCTTAATATCTGGGAATAAAATAGTATCTGTATCTAGAATTTACTTGTAAATGCTACTTTAGTGACCAACTGCACTTACTAGTGTCATTGTTTACATCTCTCTGATGAGTGAATTTGGTATCTGACTTGTCTCAGAGATCATATTGATCAACATGTAGATGTGCTGTCAAAGTGCTTCCTAATATCTGTGTAGTTTTGTATGAGAAACTTTTGGTTTGAGTTAATAAATCTCACTAGAAACAAAAGAGAATTACAGCTGCAACCTAGGAAACTAGGGTGCAGAGTGCGAGTCTGAAAGTGGCAATTTTGAAGGATTCATATAGTCCAAAACATTTAAAAAGTGATGTGTGTAGTCATATGTCTATATATATTTGCAAATTTATACGACTAAAAATCTGGTAAACAAGATAAAAAGCACAAGAATTTTAAAAAGTCTACTTTGGCAGCACGTCTCTTGGCTTAGTTTTGGAAAAAAAATTGAGTATGGGTTTGATTCTTGATCTCAGCAAAGAGTTTTCTATTTTAATAGCATAATTGATGGACCTTGAAACTCATCTATATATTTTTTTTTTAAAATTTTTTTCTGTAACAAATTCTTCTTTGTTTTGTGTGTGAATTGAAAATAACATGTTTGTTATATTTTTTTTTAAACCTTGAAGTAACAGATTTGACCACTGGAACTTCATGAATTCAAGAACTACTGTGGCATCCGTCGTTTCCTTTAAATCGGGAAACACAAACAGCTTCTTCTTCTGGATTTTGGTCTGCCTATTGCCAAAGTTTTTCAAGAACTTTTTGATTGAGGCTATTGATAAGAGTCCTTCAGCAGTACGCTTTGGAGGGATTCATTCATAGTAGTGACTGATAGTTGGTCATCTGCATCCTGTGAATCAATATAGCCATCATGGTTTCTTCTCAGTTACCTGCCTATGACCAAAACTCACATTTGCAAACCCTTGCAGAGCCAGTTACTTTTCCCTATGAGCCTGCCTGATGTTGTCCCCTTGGATCATGTTGAGTTAGATTTCTCTGATGTATTTGGTCCTCTACCTGTTCAGGCATCAAATGAAGTTAATAATGGGAACTCTGGAAATTCAGTGGCCGCAGCAGATGTGAATGACCTTATCTATGATGACCCAGTGGTTGTTTACAGTCGATCACATTCTTTGCTTGGTCCTTCTGCTTGTGTTAATCATTTGTTGAAACTAAGCAAGCTCACCATACACGAGACACAGGACTCAATAGACTTTGTAGAGTGTCTCAGTGGTGAGACAATCGAAGAACTTCAGGAACTTTCTGATAATGATTCTGTTGTTGAGGAACCTCTTGAATATATTGATGATAATTCCACAAAGGTCAAGAGTGTAGGCCTTGAAGATTTTGAGGTTATGAAGCTAGTTGGGCAAGGTGCATTTGGGAAAGTATTTCAGGTTAGGAAGAGAGGTACATCAGAAATATATGCGATGAAGGTCATGCGGAAGGATAAGATTATGGAGAAGAATCATGCTGAATACATGAAAGCTGAGAGGGATATTTTGACAAAGATAGATCATCCATTTATTGTTCAGCTCAAATACTCATTCCAAGTAATTTTACCTCATCATGATTATAAAGTCTTGTCATTCAATGTTTATTGCTGCTTGTATTTTTTTCTTTTTTTTTTCTCTGTAGTTTTCTAGCTTCTAATTGAAGTCCTACAACAGAATTTTTGAAAAGTTTAGAATATTCAACTCTAGCTTGAAGAACAGTTGTTTATGTTCTCAAGAGCTAGTGATCTGAATTAAATCTAAAAATTTGTAATTTTTTTTTTGGTTAAATTGTAATATGTGAACATTAAATTCTAAATTCCTGTTGATCTGCAGACCAAATATAGACTTTACCTTGTGCTGGATTTTGTGAATGGAGGACACCTTTTTTTCCAGCTCTTCCACCATGGCCTTTTCAGGTATTTTTCTTCTTTCTGCTTTTGGATTTTACTCGAAATACTGGAGATGTGAAGTTGACTTGTACTCGCTATATGTTTCAGAGAGGATCTGGCACGTATATATACTGCAGAAATTGTTTCAGCGGTGTCTCACCTTCATGCGAATGGAATTATGCACAGGGATCTTAAACCTGAAAATATCCTACTGGATGCAGATGGCCATGTACTCTCTCTCTCTCTCTCTCTCTCTCTCTCTCTCTCTCTCTCTCTCTCTGAGGCTATGCCAACTTGTATACATCTTTACAACTCACATTTTTACTAATTTTTATTTTAGGCTATGTTGACTGATTTTGGCTTGGCGAAGCAATTTGAAGAGACTACAAGATCAAACTCCATGTGTGGAACAGTTGAGTATATGCCACCTGAAATAGTTCTTGGGAAGGGCCATGATAAGGCTGCAGACTGGTGGAGTGTTGGAATCCTATTGTTTGAGATGCTCACTGGGAAGGTCAGCATTCTTAAATTGATTTATCTGTGTGAATTATATGCAAATAAATTTTCTTGTGTGTATATTAGTCTAACTGGTTGTTCCCAGTCGTGGTCCTGGTTAATGGCCTTGGCAATTTACATGGTCATGCCTAATATTAGTGCTCTTGGATGGGCGTTTTCCAGTGCTGCTTTTGTGAAAAGTTTTTGTAGGTGAAATTGGAATTTTAAATCCATGTTCTGTGGCCTGGCTCAATTAAAGTTGTTCAAGTTCTAGAGCATGTAATCAAATTTGAAAGTTTATTGCATTGATAAAAGGACACCTTTTGTTTGTTTTTTTTTTTAAATTCTGATGGTAATTGGGTTTGATGAATTTCATATTGTAGTAGGACTAGTATCCTTTCTTTTGTTTTTATTGAGGTGGACGAACCTCAGAATCACCTGAAGAGTGAGGGAGGGCTTTAGGCAAAGTGATTCCTTTGAGCTGTTGAGTAAGCATAGAAAAAAAGGACACTTTTTGGAACCATAGAATTTGGAACCATTCAAAATTACATCATAACATCTAATCTCACCTTCTAGTCTCATTTTCCCTGAAAAAGGATTTCAAGTTTATTTCATTTTGCAGTTCCCAACTCCTTACTGTTTAACTTATGCTTGTGCAGCCTCCTTTTATTGGTGGGAATCGGGATAAAATTCAGCAAAAGATTATAAAGGATAAAATTAAGCTGCCAGGATTTTTGACAAGTGAAGCACATTCTCTGTTGAAAGGGGTAACTATGAATATCCTTGACCTAATCTCTCTCTCTCTCTCCACACCCCCCCCCCCCCCCCCTCCAAAAAAAAAAAAAAAAAGAAAGAATAAAACTCAGCACAGAATCGGTGCAAGTGATACCTGTTAAGAACTGCATGAACATTTGCTTTTGTACACTATAAAATGATAATTAATTGAGGATCCACACTAGTTTATGTGTAAGCCTGACAATGAGTTGGATGGATCCATTTTAGAGATCTCATCATGTTAAAATAAAGACTGATTTGTGATTTAAAATCAAAATAAGGGACTTTTCATTGGCCGAGAATAGTGGGTGTTATACCCTGATTTTTATTTTCATTACATTTGTTATGAAATTACCATAAAACTGAGAACTTTTTTTTTTTTTTTTTATTTGTATTTTAGCTGCTGCAAAAGGACCCGAGCAAGCGCCTTGGCAATGGACCAACTGGCAGTGACGAAATAAAGCGCCATAAATGGTTTAAGCCAATCAATTGGAAGAAATTGGAGGCCAGGGAAATCCAACCGAGTTTTCGGCCTGAAGTTGCTGGAAAACTCTGCATTGCTAACTTTGATAAGCGATGGACTGACATGCCACTGTTGGATTCTCCAGTTTCTAGTCCAAACAGCAACGGGAACATCTTCCAGGACTTTACTTACATTAGGCCGGCAGCTTCTTTTCTTCAAAAGAGTAGTCCCTCATGCTAGTAGAGCTTCTTCATGCAAGGTTTTCTAGAAGTCATTGCATTTCTTTTCAGTTGTTGAGATTGTTTATTTAGGAAACACCATGCTGGGTCATATCTGATTTTTCATTATGGAGTGTGACAATAGAAGGTGAACTGTGTGATGAGCAACCATCTGTTGAATTATTTTTATCCCCATTATCTGAAATTCCACTAGTATTTAACTTGATTTTCAAGATTACTCCTGCATATACATGACTCAATTGGCATATAACAGTTTATTTTTCTTGCTTTGTTTAATTATAATCCAAGTCAAATTAGGTGGCCTTGCTACTGAAAAGGTCAATGGATCAAGATTGCTCCTGCATATACACTGACTCAATTGGCATATTCGGTCTATTTTTCTTTCTTTGTTTATTTTTCTTCTTCCTTTTAATTATAATTCCAAGTCAAATTTGGTGGCCTTGCTACCGAAAAGGTGAATGAAAAAGCCTTCCCCCTCATTCTATCCTTACCAAAACACTTCTGAATAATATTGTCTCAAAATTTTCATCCTTGATGATATGAAATTAAATTATTATGTCTCGTCAATTAGGATTGTTATGTATTTTGTACTCTGCCAATGATTTTCTTTCAGATCATTTAGAATGCAAGTTTTGGTCACTTCATTTCTCTAAGACCTCACCAAAAACATTTCTCAAATGATGTGGACTGCTACATCATCTCAAACAGCTAGCAAATAATCCCAAATGAAATGAAAATAATTAGAACCCAAGATTCTCTCTCTCTCTCTCTCTCTCTCTCTCTCTCTCTCTCTCTCTCTCTCTCTCTCTCTCTCTCTCAAATTCATCTCTCCCTCCCTCAACATTCTCTCTCAAATTCATCTCTCCCTCCCTCAACATTCTCTCCCCATCTCCCCTCATGTGAACTCAGCCCTCCCCGGTTCCCTTGTGGTCGATGACGCCAATGGCTTTCTGTTGATTCCATTGTTATTTCCTTCAAGAAATTACGACTTGCATGCTAATTTACATAAATTGTATTGAAGAAAGTTGCTTTGTCTCTCGCTGTTCTGTACAAGTTTTTCCAGTATATTATTTTTTAAGCAATTGTTCTAGAAGTAAATTTTTTCTTCCAATCATGATTGAAAGGCATGCACCCCCTGGATTACATTGCCCGCAGAGGGAAGTTAGGTGAGCGTGCTCCGACTCCTCTAACTCAAGGTTGGATTTCTGACCTGACTTTAATACTATGTTGAAAATTGGAGGCCCAGCTCATGCAGTTCCTTAAAACTCATGTATTAAGGAGAGGGGCAGTCAGTCATATAAATAGACTGTAGAGAAGCTAGAGGCGGGTGATGTAGGACAAATTCAACACGACCCCTGGACTAGATTGCCCACGAAGGGAAGCCAGGTGAGCGCACCCCGACTCCTCTAGCCCAAACCAAGCTTTGATTCCATGTTGAAAATTGGAGGCTCGACAAACCAACACGACCCCTGGACTACATTGCCCACGGAGGGAAGCCAGGTGAGCGCGCCCCGACTCCTCTAGCCCAAACCAAGCTTTGATTCCATGTTGAAAATTGGAGGCCCGACAAACCAACACGACACCTGGATTACATTGCTCGCGGAGGGAAGCCAGGTGTAGTGCGCCCCGACTCTTCTAACCCAAACCAAGCTTTGATTTCGTGTTGAAAATTGGAAGCCCAACCCACGCAGTTCCTTAAACCTAAGTGTAAATGAGAGTTGTCAGAAGGCCTTATAGATAGACCAAAGAAGCTAGAGACGAGTGATGTGGGACAATCCAACATGCCCCCTGGAACACATTGCTCGCGAAGGGAGGCCAGGTGAGCAGTGCCCCGACTCCTCTAGCCCAAAGTTAGGCTCTGGCTCGGCTCTGATACCATATTGAAAATGAAGGCCCAGCCCATGCAGCTCTTTAAAACCATGGCATTAAGGAGAGTCGTTAGAAGGCCTTATAGATAGACCAGAGAAGTTAGAGACGGACGATGTGGGACAATCATTTAAGAAAGAAGAGAAGTTGAGGTACTTTAAAATCCCTCACTGATTCTCATTTGCTCCCAAATTAATTGTTAGACTACAACCAAATATGGAAAAATAAGAAATTAAAATAAAGTCATCATCTGTTCAAGTGAAATGAGAAAGAAGAGAAGTTGAGGTACTTCAAAATCCCTCATTCAACTTCCTTCCAACCACAAGAGATACGTTCATAAATATGGCCATGCTTAAACTGAAGAGGGGTTCTCTAAGGCTTGCAGATCAAGATGTCAAAATGGATTGCAGTCATAATTGCCCGAAAACAATTGCAACAAATAACATTACTCAGATTGCATTAGTCCATAAAGTAAGCATTTGTAACTTCATTGTTTCATTTATCAGTAGCTTTGTCTCCAGAATCCACATTGACATGCATATTTATGTATATACAAACATGTATATGTAATGACGAGATAAAGATCCATTTTTAACGTTGTAATAGGACTTTTCTTTTCGTTTAACCGTATAGCAAATTTAAAGTTCATCGTGGTAAAGGAATGTCTCCAAAGCATGTTTCTTCTTGCAACCCCAATGACATTTCCAAGAACACAGAGAGTTGAAGGTCTTAAGCCTTGTGGACTGAAGAGATATGATCTTTGCAGGTTGAAGGAGACTTTGAAATAACAATTGCATACCCATCATCCATGTTATCAGTCCCTTCGGGAAACAGCTGCCACAAAAGGCTTCCACCGCCACTCCCTCCTTTCTTTGTAGAGTTCAAGAGAGAGTTGTACACTGTACTTATGATGGTGTCCCGGAAAGACGAATTGTAGCCAGTGTCTTTTGTGGACACACCAAATTCAGCAAACACAACAGGCATGCCTAGGACATTCGCAGCATCCTCAATGTGGGCTTGCATCCACGAGTTAGTGAATTGGATATGAGCGTCAGATATTGATTGAGAAACCCTTCATCAGAGAGTTAAAATTCTATTCAGAAGCTGCAACACCCATCAATGAAATAGAGGGAAAAAAAAGACAGATATATAGTGTACACAGAAGTATTAACCATTGATATTGTTTCTAATTTCAAAATTAAGCTTTCATTCTAGTAAGATGATTCTTCAATGCAATAGTTACTTACCAAGAATCTGCATAAATGTGAACAGAAGCAAAATCAACACCAAGAACCTGATGGTTCCTGATAAAGTCAGTTCCAACTTGTTGAGCATATGTATTTGGATTGAATTGAACCCTGTTAGGGGTTGAGGGACCATAAAATCCTTCCAAACCAATCTCCAGCAAGTGTTTTGGATCGATGCTCTTTACATGGACTGCCATTTCTTGAATCCAAGCCTATAAAACAATCACAAAAAATGAACTAGAAAGTTAACGATATATATATATATATATATATATATGTATTCTTCAAACACCACACTGCCGCAAGGGCAAGCACAAAACATGCAGTTGTCATTCAATTTTAAATATAATTTTCTTTGTTGCGAATGTACCTAAGTACATTCAATTAATTCTTGATCTGATCTGCTATATGCCTGAAACATTGTGCGGAATTCTAGTTATTGAAGGAAACAAACCTGCAGTTTATCCCCTGTGGAATCTGAGACACACCGCGGCTCATTCATCAGTTCCCAAGCGAAAATGGTAGGATCATCCTTGTAAGTTATGTTGGTGAGTGTATTGACTCTATTAAGCACCATCTACATATTCAAAATTTTGAGAGAGAGAGAGAGAGAGAGAGGAGTTAAATTAGACAGTATTGAAAACAGAGAAACTTAATGTTCTAGTGATGACCATAGACCAAAACTCCATTATTGCAGAGCTAATTTACGAAACACATATATGACATAACAGTAGTGAGGAACTTGCCTTGACATGGGCCTTGTAGTAACTTCTGAGAGTTGGATGAGAAAAGAAGTCATCATCAGAAGTCACATTGAGGCCAGCAGCTTTGCCCCATTTGACATATTGTGCTTTGCCACCATATGCATCCCAGTTGTTGGTTAATGACAATATGAGCCTGATCTTGTACTTCTTTGCTTCACTCAAAACAAAATCCAAGGCCTGCAACTCAAAAGAAGAAATTGAGATCCATGATGAATGCTCAAAGCCATAACAGTCATACTTAAGGTTGCTACTTGCTAGCAGGCACAACATGAAAACTGTGGAGAGATTATTAAATGGATGGTCACTCTGTGTTCTCGTCTGATGTGGTGTGATTGTCCCTTTTGAATTTTGAGTCTTTCGAGATATTTGATAGTTAACTTTTCCGTAAAATCAATAAAGTCAGAGAAACAGTCACATTACATCATATGGTAACTCCAAGTGGATAATGTAAGGGCACATTGTTAAAAGAGAATACGCCAGGGTATGTGATTCACAGTGAGTGAAAACTGAGAAATAGTAAAAAGCACCTTGAAAACTTCTTCATCATAAACAGATGGTGATTTCTGAAGAGCTCGCCATTGTCCATCATTAAAAGCCCAAGTCCGACATACAGTTAGACCCACAGAAGATGCTTGTTGAAATACCTCACTCACTTTTCCCCTTGTAGATTGATCCACAGCAAATACCATCAACCAGTAAGTGTTGAATCCATTGACATAAAATGGTTGGTCATTCACCACAAACTGGTTCCCCTTTTTCTGGACCATTGTCCATTCATCGTCTTCCATGTCGCCAGATTCATAAATCCTACAAACATAAATACAAGTAAAAAGTTTAAGCAATTATATGTTCTAAATAAGTGCTTAGAAAATAAAATAAAATAAATACAGAGAAATCTTATGAGTACCCATGATTTATACTAGAATATGATAAATGATTCTCAGCATCCTCCACCATTAATTCCAAATTCTCATCTCCACTGAACCCAAGAACATTAGAACTCAAATTTTCTGTAAAAATCACAAGAATGGCAACCAAAACAATGAGTCCAAATTTGAGTTTTGGCTCATGGGTATCCATGTTCTTGACAATTTTCTTGAACAGAATATACATATATATATATATGTGTGTGTGTGTGTGTGTGTGTGTGTGTGTGAATTAAATGATGGTCTAGGGGATGTTGGAAGCAGTATTGTGATGCACAAGAAAAGTGTTGAAGAAGGAATCACCTGTCTAACTTTAAAGCAAAGAAATTTCTATTTCTTATTTTTGCATTGTCTTCTCTTACAAAAATGGCTCTAACCACGTTCCACGTTTAATTTGGACCCATTACTAGAATCTATTGCAGAAGAGGCTGCCATTAAGCTAGAAGCTATGTTTCTCTACATTGCCTTAGAAGGTTTATTCTCAGCTATAAGCTATGTTTTTCTACATTGCCTTAGAAGGTTTATTATCAGCTATAGTTCAGTTGTCTTAGTCACTCCAATTTGTGGGAACCTTAATTCTGGGCATGTAGTAATTATAGCAACAAAGAGATTCCCTCCGTCTATTTCAAATGTTTAAAAGATATTAGTCCTTTGCTTCAAAGCACGATGGATGTGTGTGTACGTGTGAGAGAGAGAGAGAGAGAGAGAGAGATTTTTTTAGGTAAGTAACTCTTGTGATGAGTGTTGATCAAGGAACTTCGGATTACCCAGTGTCTTTCCAACTCATCCAATCTATGAGCAGTTCTAAGAGTGGATGTAATTGGAGAGTCTCTACTCTAACTATTAATATAGTTCTCAATGTGGCATGGTTTATCATATCTATTTTGGATCCAATTATGAATAGTAATCAAATGTATGTAGATATGAATACCATAAGAAGAGGAGATCCAAAAATTAGTTAGAAGAGAAAGAAAAGATAGATTAATGGGAAGAGAGAGAAAAATGAGACAAAAATATATTAAAATATTAAATAGATATCCCTTTTAGATACTACTTGATATACCGTAAAAGAGCAGGCCAATCAGCACTTGACACGTATGATTATGAATCTAACTCACGCTCGGCTAACTCAGCTCACGCTCAACCAATGGCTAAGCGCTCGAACATTCAGAATAGGATAAAAGATCGGAAGTGGTCGAGCATATGCCTCCAGAGCACATATATATCCAGATAAGGATCTCAGAGTTAATTACAGGATCCAGACCAACACTCCAGACCTCGTCACTGCCTTAACGGTTGCCGAGCAGGGAATAAGGAAACAGTCTTCAACACGGAAACAATCTTCAACAAGAAAACTACCATATATGATTATCTCTATACAATACTCCACAAGGTAACTGCAATCTCCGATGATCAAATCCCTATATTCATGGCTCCGAATCCTAATCAACTTAGGAAGGCCACGGTCTATAAATCAAATCCTAAAGGTACGTTTTATTTTCATGCTCATTCTTTGGCTTTTCAATACAGTCTTTTCAATTCAGTTTATTTACTTAAGCATCGGAGCGGCTACCGTCGGAGCCAATCCGGTGGTCCTCTGATCATCTTTCTGAGTGTTCTACAGGTCACGGAGCCCACACTTATTGCGAGTCAAAAAGTGCAGCATCACTACTGTTAGAGTGATATATAATGTTATGAGCCATTAGTGCATACATAAACATTATAACAAGATTCAAATGAATTTTTTTGGGTCAAAAAATGAAGAGTTGCTCTAAGGGTAGAGAGAGAGAGAGATTTCACACCTCAATATCTGTAATTTTGGCCAATAGAATACTGAAAGAGTTGAATCCCACCTCGAAGATCACATATACTCTAAACCTCCAACTCTACATCTAACTCAAAACATTATATTTAATTAAGCTAATGTCTAACTCAAAACATTGTAAGTCAAGAAGTTTTTTAATATTTTATTGACAAAAATATCCCTCTTAATAAAAACAAGTTCACTGCGACATCAATTTCTTCTTTTTTGAGTTACAAAATTAAATAAGTTGTAATATATAAATTTATTTTATTTATAAAAATTATATATTTAGACTTTAAAAATTGAGATATATCATATAAGATTCTTGAAATTTTGACAAAAAAATAATTATCTTTTAAACAAAGAAATTTCATTCCGCTTGTTACAGACAAACCGCAAAGAAAATTCTTTTTGTCCACTTGAATTCAACAATATCCTTTTGTCTTTATATGCTCTTTGCAAAATTCTATGTGATTGTTTTCTTTCCTTCTAAAATAATGAAATTTTACGAAGTCTGTGCATAAAAAAACATAGAAAAAGTTCTCTATTTTCCTATTTCTTCAATTTAAAGGTTTTGATTTGCCACCGCTGCCACTCTCCCAAATCTCCAAACTCTCCATCTCCAAAATCTTCAACTTCTCAGTGACTGATGCTTGATGACGATGATGAGTGGATCTGCGATGATGAGTTGTATTGCAATGGAGAAGAAGACCAACAGTTGGTGATCGACGACGAGTGACGGCAAGACAACAACAATTATCAAGTGAACAAAAGTGTACTGGATGGGACTATCAAGTCTTGCACACATCAATTATTAACGACAATCATCGTGTTCATTCTTGATGTCTTAGGAAGTCATCACTTATCAAGTCTTGAACGCCCTGACGTATTCAAAGATGATGATTGCTTTGAGCTTTCTTATCACAAAGAAAATCCTTATTTTGGTTATTCATACAATCCACCTTCAACTCCAAGCCATTAATCCCAATATTCAAAGACAAGAATTGTTTTGAGATTTCGCAGGGACAGAGGAATGTGTGAAAAGAGATTAAGTCAAGAATTTTTTGGAGGCACGTTTGTGTTTTGGAACGTCCATGGCGCCATACCTAATCGGGATGGTTAAGAAATTGATACAAAGCCATAAATTGATGAAGAAAAGCAAAAATCTTTCTTCAACCGACCTTGCCTTATTCTATGCTTACCGTGAACCCAGGCTCTACAGTCTCTCCATCCCACACAATTAGTCAACATCATCAAAAATCAAGAAAAAGGAGTCGAGAGAGATCAATATATGGAAACGATGGGAGAGAATACAGATCGCAAGAATAATTTAGTTATTAAAAATATATAACATCGCGACATTAGCAACACTAGATATGGACTCTGACAATTTAAAAATTGAAAGACTTTTAAGTTATAATGTTTTTCCTTGGACATTAGTTTGTAGATACTTATTCTCAGAAACTTAATACTAATTAACTCAAAAAAAAAAAAAAAATCTAGGCAAAAAGATCCATGCATGTGTCTTCCATATTTCTATATACCTCCTCCTTCCCATCATCTTCCTCTTTATCTTTCTCATCATCTTCTTCTTCTTCTTCCTTTTCTTCTTCCTTTTCTTCTTCTTTTTCTTCTTTTTTCTTTTATTCTTCTTTTTCTTTGTTGTTTTGTTTAATTAGTGACGTAGCGGAAGCTTATGAAGAAGTAGGACACCGCCTCCTTCTTAGAGAATCATTCGAATCCACGAACAAAAAAAAAATAACACACTCAAATCCACGAGCTCAGAAAGAAAATTGTTTATTGAATGAAAGTTAATGTTACAATGAAAAGAAATAGCCTTTATATAGGCTGCAAAACCTAATTCGTCTAGGACTATAACTCCTAATTCGACTAGAACTATAACTTTAGGAAATAAATAACTAAAATAAGGAGAAATACTAAAAATTTCAAAAATAGAAATATTCTAATTAAAAACATAAATCAAAAACCCTAAACTTAAGCAGCAATCTGGTAAAAGAACAACTCCAAATGGCAACTACAGCTCTAAGAAATTAAGCAGCATATTATTATCAAAAATAGCAAAAAAGCATTTTTGAAGGCCAAAATGAAGGAATTTGCCCGAAAAGCGACATATGTCTTGGCAAAGCGAAGAGTATTGATCAGCACATTGATTCTAAGTCACCCTACCGAATTTCACACAATTCTGACAATTCTAGCATTGCACGTAATTCTATGTTAAGAATTATTCTACAATTTGTTCTACATCAGTCTCCCCTACTTGAAAAGAACTCGATCTTGAGTTAGTTAATTGAGAAGACATCACATCAGGAGGATGATATTCAAACAAATCAGCAACATTGAAAGTAGGAGAAATGGCCATATTTGTAGGAAGGTCCACGACATAGGCATTATCATTAATTTTTTGTAGAATCTGGAAAGGACCATATTTCTTGTCTTTCAGCTTGTTGTACGTGCCCACTAGCAGCCACCCTTTGCGCAAATAAACCATTACTAGATCCCCCTTTGAAATACTTGAGCCCTTTTCTTTTTATCAGCAGCTGCCTTGTATTTGGCATTAGATTCCTCAAAATTTTTTGGCACCTTTTCTTGAATAGCCTTGATACGATCCGCCATATTTTCTTCTGTAATACTCAAACCAAGGAAGCTTTGGCAGAGGAACCAAGTCTAAAGCATGGCGTGGAGGACAACAATAAACAATTTGGAATGGGGTCTTCCGAGTAGAACGATTTAGCATACTGTTATAAGCAAACTTAGCCTGTGCAAGAGGAAGATCCCACTGTTTCAGTTTTTCTCTAGAAATGCAGCTGAATTAAATTCCCAAGAGTGCGGTTCACCACTTCTGTTTGACCATCAGACTTAGGATGACTCGTGCTACTTGAAATTCAAGGATGTGTTAAATCGCCTCTATAAAGTCCACCAAAAATGACTCAAGAATTTGGTGTCCCTATTTGAAGTGATGGATTTAGGGACCCCATGCAAACAATCAACCTCTTTGAAAAACAAATTTGCCACGTGCACTGCATCTGAGGTCTTTTTGCAAGCAATAAAGTGAGCCATTTTGGAATATCGATCAACTACTACAAATACAGAACCAAGGTACTGCTTAGAATGGGTAAAGGCATGTATAGACCCGTATTTTGAGATTTGCTTTTGGCAGCCTAACAAATGGGGCATCTTTTAACATGACTGCCGACGTCTCGTTTCAGTTGGGGCCAATAATAATTGTCCTCAGCAAGAGCTATTGTTTTGTCACGACCCAAGTGTCCGCCCAAGCCTCCACCATGTAATTCCTGAATTATCTGATCTCATAGAGAACTCCTCGGGATGCACAATTGGTTGCCTCGAAACAAATAACCCTCTTGAATATGTATTTCGTCAATGGAAGATCTCGACTGACATTTTACCCAAACATCCTGAAAATCTTTGTCGGTTGCATACAGCTCCTTGAGACGGTCAAACCCAACGATTTCAGTCCGCATTGTGACAAGCAACAACGCTCTTCTACTTAGAGCATCAGCTACTTGGTTTAATTGACCCGTTTTATGCTTCAAAGTGAAAGTGAAACATTGTATAAAAGAAATCTAGCGGGCATGCATCTAGTTGACACTATTCTGGCTATTGATAAATTTCAGCGCTTGGTGGTCGCTGAATAAAACAAACTCCCTCTGCACCAGATAGTGTTCCTAAACCTTCAAGGCGCAAAAAACAGCATACAATTCTAGCTCATAAGTAGACCACTTCTAGCGAGCTTCACTGAGCTTCTCGCTGTAAAATGCAACTGGTCTACCTTCTTGAGAAAGTATAGCACCAATGCCAACAATAGAGGCATCGCACTCTACCTGAAATAGCTTGTCAAAATCTAGTAGTGCTAAAACTGAGGTAGATGATAATTTCTCCTTGATCAGCGCAAAACTCCGTTCTACTTCCTCTCCCCAATGAAATTCTCCCTTCTTCATGCATTCAATAATTAGCGCGACTATCCGGCTAAAATCTCTGACAAACCGCTTATAAAACGTTGCCAGACCATAAAAATTACGAACCTCGCCCATTGTTTGTAGAGTTGGCCACTCCCGAATGGCACGAGTCTTTTCGTCATCAACTTTAATCCCATTAACACTTACCACAAATCCAAAAATAACAAATTGCAGGTCATAAAGCTGCACTTCTTTAAATTAACATACAAATTATTTTGCTGCAAAACTGTAAGTACTTCCCTCAAGTGCGCAAAATGGTTAAATTTGTTCTGCCTATATATTAATATATCATCAAAGTACACCACAACAAATTTTCTAGTGAATAGTTTTAATACTTGGTTCATGAGCTGTATGAAAGTACTGGGCGCATTGGTGAGTCCAAACGACATCACGAACCATTCGTATAGCCCTTCATTTGTCTTAAAAGCAGTCTTCCATTCATCTCCAGGCCTGATCAAAATTTGATGGTACCCACTCAGCAAGTTAATTTTCGAAAAGACTTTGGATCTAGCTAGCATGTCTAGCATATCTTCCAATCGAGGAATAGGAAACCTATATTTAATGGTGATCTTGTTGATTGCCCGGACTGTCGATGCACATGTGCCAACTACCATCCTTCTTTGGAACGAACAAGGCTGGCACCACACAAGGACTCATGCTCTCTTGCACCAATCCCTTCTTAATCAGTTTTTTACCTACTCCTGTAGAATCTGAATTTCTTTGGGACTCATCCGGTAATGTGGACGATTAGGCAAATTGGCTCCCGGTGTGAGATCAGTCTGATGTTGTATGTCCCGCATAAGAGGCAACCCATCTGGTAGCTCTGACGGTATAATTTCCTGAAATTCCTCTAGCAAAGGTTGAAGTGCGGGTGGAATTTTTGTGGACTCCCTGCCAACTTCTCCCCCAACTACCACAGCAAAAATCTCTCCAGATTCCTTAGTTTCCTCTAGGAATTTGCCCCCATCCACCAGAAATACTGACTTGCCTTTTAACTTCAGTTCAACAATTGAAAATTCCTCTTTTATGGGTCCCAAATTGATATTTAGGCTCCCTTTCATGAAAACATATAAGTTATCACGACCCCTGTATGTAGCATTCACATCGAACTGCCATGGTCGTCCCAAAATCATATAGCAGGCATCCATCTCCACCACATCACACACAACCTCATTTGCATAATTCTTCCTAATTAAAAATTTAATGCGGCAGATTTCAGTTACCTTCACTTCAACACCTCGTTTAATCCAGCCAATCTTATACAGTGAAGAATGTTTCTTAGTCTGCAAGCCCAACTTGGTAACCATTGCTTTTGACACTATATTTTCACTACTGCCACTATCAATAATGACATCACAAACCCTTTTATTCATAGTACATCTGGTTCGAAATATATTATGCCTGCTGAGATGGTTATTCTCCACTTTGGTGCTAACTAGAAGTCGTTGAACCATCAAGAGAGCGTGACAGTAGCTCCCCTTCGTCGCCACCCATTACCGTCTTCCTCTTCATAAGTATAAGTGCTTCATTCTCGTCCTCTTCTATCTCGAATCTACCATGTTCTTCTGGATCCACTACGTTAACGGTACCCCTTTTAGGGCACTGGTTGGAACGATGCCCTAGGCTGTCCGCATCTATAGCACTTATAGAACCCCGAACGAGTATAAGGGTTACGAGGTGCCACTTCTGGATGGAACAGTGTTGGCTGGCTTTGATGGACCTCCACTGCTACCTGTCCCGTGAGTAGTGTTAGACAAAGGTGGCTGAGTCATTGTGGATTTTCCTTTATTTACTGTAGCACGTGGAATCAAAGGAATTTCTTGCTAGGACCCAACCTTCGATCTGTCCAATTGAGTTTTCTGCCTTCATAGCCAACACAACGGCTTCGGTTAAGGTATAGACTGTTTACATCACAACTCGATCTTGTATAGCCTAACATAGCCCTCCAACAAACCTAGCAACTTGTTGCGCATCTATTTCCAACAGGTTATTACGTGACGACAACCTGTGGAATTCCTCTAGGTAAGCCTCGACTGTTCTACTCCCCTGCCTATAATCCTGATATTGTTGAAACGAAATCTGCTCATAATCTGGAGGCAAATACCTAAATCGTAATAGTTGCCTCATCTTAGCCCATGTCCAAACCATCTCCTTTCCTTGTCGCATCCGTGTAATTTGCAATTGTTCCCTCGATCTGAAGTTGACCATTAAAACTGGGCAGATCCATCTTCATACGAAAGGTCTGTCGGTCCTGCTCCCCTCGGTAACCCCTCTGATTATCCTGGAGTATGGCTTCAACATCTTCCTCATCCTCACTCAAGTTATCCTCATAGGCTAGCTGCCTACGTGGAATCTTTAGATGACATTCATGAACAACTTCAGCCCTCTCTCAGAAAGGTTGACTACTCATAGGACCATTGCCCTGTTGATTATTCCTTGCCATCAGCCTAGTAAGAGCCACTTGGATCTCCCGCAACACTTGTTGGGTCTCACGCTGGAAAATTCTAAATTCAGCCCTTGTAACCATATTTTCCTCATGGTCACTGCCATCAAGGACTTCGCCCTCGTTTTGTGCATTCGCCATTTGAATAGGATTAAGCTTGCTCTGATACCAAATGACGTAGTGGAAGCTTATGAAGCAGTAGGAAATCACCTGCTTCTTGGAGAATCGCTCAAATCCACGAACAAAAAAAAATAACACACTCGAATCCACAAGCTCAGAGAATATGATCTCAAAAAGAAAATTGTTTATTAAATGAAAGTTAACCTTACAATGAAAAGAAATAGCCTTTATATAGGCTACAAAACCTAATTCGTCTAGGACTATAACTCCTAATTCGACTAGAACTATAAATTTAGGAAAGAAATAACTAAAATAAGGAGAAATACTAAAAATTTCAAAAATAGAAATATTCTAATTAAAAGCATAAACCAAAAACCCTAAACTTAAGCAGCATTCTAGTAAAAGAACAACTCCAAAAAGAAACTGCAGCTCTAGGAAATTAAGCAGCACATTATTACCAAAAATAGCAAAACACGCTTTTGAAGGCCAAAACGAAGGAATTTGCCCGAAAAGCAGCATATGTCCTAGCAAAGCGAGGAGTATTGATTAGCACATCGATTCCAAGTCACCCTACTAAATTTCACGCAATTCTAACAATTCTGGCATTGCACGCAATTCTGTGCTAGGAATTATTCTGCAATCTGTTCTACATCAATTAGTTTATCAATTCGACTCGATGAATATTATATGTAATAAGTGAAATTTATTATCTACTATATAATAAGTCTTTTACTATGTCTTGTGAAGTGAGAAATTAGAGTAAGAAAATGCTTCATTCAACTTACATTTTAGACTAAATGGCACAACTCATTATTAAAACACCATTTAAATGTCCTATGTTATGTATAAAAAAACCCCGTGTATAATTAGTTGTTCAAAAATTATGTATATATGCACAAATTTATAATAGACAAGCAAGATACAACATAAAGACAATGTTCGAATTTCTTTAGTCTCTAACCTAAATATGATTAGCCCATTATCATACTATATCACTATTAATTCTTTACAGTTTATATATTATTTTTTTTACAATAGATACATATTTTGTCAAAATATATGAACAATAAAGGTGAACTCTTTGCTTGCAAATAGATAAGGCATAAACAAAACAAAATAATTAGTTTGTACTTCTTCTTTAACACTCCACTCCTACCATTATTTTTCCTTTGATTTGGCACCATCCAAATAAGTATTTTAATTTCACCTTTTATGTTTACTTGTTGAAAGAGCAAACATGTTCAGATAATTTCTTCATGAACTCTATTTTCAATCTTAAATAAATATAAATAGATAGAATAATATAAGAAAAAGATAAAACGATTTGGTCAATTAGTCATTGTCTTAAAGTAGCTTAGCTTAGAAATGGTCTACCACGACTCCAAGTTTCAATTCAGTGCTCACAAGACATGCCTTCTTAGGTTTCACTAGCACTAGAAGGCTATGAACTAATCTTCTCTCATTACCTATAAAATTAAGGGTAAATTACACTTTCACCTATTATAGTTTTGGTCAAATTCGGATTTCACTCTTAAAGTTTCAATTGAAACATTTGTACCCCTAATATTTGGTATGTGTGTCATTGTGGCCTTTCTCTTAATAGATTTTCATTAAGTGTAACGAGAACTAGTCATGTGATGGTTACATGACAAAAAACATTCGCATTATGAAAATTATACCCATTGCAATAAAAACAGGAGGTAAGAATAAATTCAATTCCAACATTTTATTAAAAACTCAACATTAGATTCTAAAATTTTATAAAACAACTTACAAGCTTCAAACCCATCTTCCTTCTCCATTCTCTCTCTAAAAGTCAAAAACTCCTTTCTTTAAAAATACCATCTCAAATCCATTTTTCTCTCTCTAAAGCCAACATGCAATTTTTTTTCTTAAATTCAGTAAACCTAAATTTTATTTTCTTTATTCTTTATATACAATCCTTTATTAGGCACAAGAAATCCAAAAACTATAGGGTTGTCAACAAGATGTAACCAACCACAAATCGGATTCACTTCCAGTATTTAAGTACTTAATATTAAAATTGAATTAACATGAATTAAAAAGAATTAAGCCTAAAAACAATAGTAGTGCTCACACTGAGTAAATGCAACTTGATCTAGAAGTCATGTATCCAATGTGGAAGATCTAGATGAAAATCATTGTTGAAGAAGAAAATTGATTGAATTAGAAAGAAGATAATATACAAAAAATAGAGTGGCTATTATGGGGATGATGACGAACCATTGTTGAATTCTCATTCCATTGAATATTACAAGATAATGTTTCTCTCATTCTTTTTCTTTGTATCTTCATGATCTAAGCTAATGGAATATATAAATCCACAGCTATGAGACACCTCACATCTCTCATTCATTTACAATCAGTTACATTGCTTAGTTGTATTCGTTACATTAGCTAATTATAGTTATAGAAGATAACATCAGATGTTGCTAAGCTCTATGATCTTCTATGTCATTCCATGTGCTTTCAGGTACTCTTTTTCAAAATTCAGTGCTTGGGCTAGGCTTTATTCTTTATGAAATTACTGAGTTGGACTAGATTGTTGCTCATGTACACTTGGCTTCCAATAGTATCCTTTTGTTAATAAAGAGTGTGTGTGTGTGTGTGTGTGTTAATAGCCTCTTACAAACTGATGGTTGGGGTAAAAGCCAATAGTTTGGATCTGAGAGTTTGGGATTGAGAGGAAGAAAGCCCTTTGGTGAAAATGCCAGCCAACTAGTCCTCAGAGGGAGTGTAATGCACAGAAAAAGATTTTCTTGTAATTTGTTCTTTGATGTAATGAAAGTCAATTTATATAATTTCGTAATAGGCTGGCTACATTAAATTGAGCTATGAGTCAACACCTGTATGCACGTAGCTAACCAAACCACAGTGAAGTGGCTAGAGCCTGTAATATCCCGACCTAATTACTAGATAATTAGGGATGCTTAAGAAGCTTTAAGAGAATATAGTGCATAATTAGATCAATGCAATAATGTCACAATAATAATTCTTAAGTGAATTAAGATAGAAGAAATTGAGATGAAAGACAACAATGTAATTAAAGATTAATTACTTAAAGTAATGCAAGAAATATTAAGCCTAAAATGTTGAAGCTAGTATTATAACTAATGATGTTTAATTAATTTAACTACACTGAAAAGAGAAATATTCATAAAATACACATCAAGTAATACTGCAAATTAAGTATATTCGATAATAAAATATTAATAAAAGTATAAAATTCTCTACCAACACAACAAAAGAAGAAAAAGAGAAAAAGGGAACTTGCCAAGTCTTGAACTCAAGACTCCAAGTAACTAGCACCCAAAAAGTAAACCCACTCACCCAAAAAGTAAACCCACTAGGCTACTAACAGTTTTTATGCTATGATGGCCACAAGAAAAAGTACATGAAGTAAAGCTTTTTGGAAGAATTCCATAAAGAAGTAAGGTGTCATCGCCTTACTGGACCCAACACCTAACTAATGGAATTGTATGCAACAAACCCTTATGATGTGTCTAACAGACCTTGAGTGTATTCAGACTCGTGTGTTAAATAAGTTTAGACCCCTTGCGTGCGTGTGTTGTGTTCGGGTAGAGAGAGAGAGAGAGAGAAAGGATGGAGAACCAAGCTCCATGCATCTGATGTATGCACATGAACAAGGGAGAGGGAGAGAAGTTTAGGAAGCAAATGAATCAACCGAACTAGCAGAGAGAGAAAGAAGCTGAAAAGGGAAGTTAGAGAGAGAAAGTGGAACATGTGAGCTTCTCTCTAAAATTCTTTAAGCTCAGTTTTAGATTAGTTAATGTAGAATGTATATATACTCCTATATTGATATCTAGTAACCTAGGAACTGAAACAAGATCTAGGAGACCTAGAAAATCGAAACCACCATTAATGAAGACCTTTGAGTTGGGTCTGTATCGACCAAAACCAAACAAGGTTTAGGGGGATTGATGTAGAACAAGTGGCGGAGGCTTTTGAAGAACAATGAGAGCATTCCAAGTCCCTGTCGTGCCCCTGACCCGAAAGGTCGGACTAAGGGGTCATTAGAACCCGATAAAGTAGGATAATAAAACTAACCATCCTAGTTAAATACATAAAATACAAGCCATTTTTTTAATTGATTTAGTTCCTTGATTGGTTTCGATTCGACTTCCTGATTAAACTTGTTCAAGTCCTATAACGGGATTAAAAGAAATTGTTTACATTTAAGGGTACCATGTCAATCATCCAACAACAGGGTACTATATAGAAATGTCCAGAGTTGACTCTACAGTCCAATAGATATACACATGCCATATACAACAATATTTTGAAGGGTACATGCACCTTTAAAAAATAAATGAATAAATACAAGGATGTAATTAAATGCTATACTGACTTTAGTCCATTCTATACTACTCCGGTAGTTATCTTCCATCAAGTCAATACTTGTTATTCCTATGAACAGCAGGGGTGAGCCATAACGCTTAGTAGGGTTTCCCAAAACACATAACCAAACAGCATGTCAAAAACTAATGAAAGTCCGAAGAGGATATAACCTATAGTCCAGTATGCATCACTAGCACACCACATCATCATATCCCAAACATAAGCATAAATATAAGTATCAAAAGGCATCGCACCACTACATGTGGTTTGACAATAACAACTAGGTAGTTGACATATGGAGGGTCGGACATATGACGTAATTATAAACATATAATCTCACGAAGCACCTCCATTTCCTATTTTAATGCCACAAGAACAATGTATATAAATACATAACCAATCACAAGATGTAAGTGTAAGCTTACCAATCCCTACAAAGCACCCCTATTTTTTGTTCAAAGTCACAAGAACAATGTATGCATTCACAGCTAAGCAACCATTCACAAATGCCACAATATCATAAACTGACAGTATACAATCCATCAATAATCATAATGAAACATCACAGATGAGTCAAAGGAAAAATCTCAAGTAATTCCACCCACAAAAAAGAAGATAAAACCTTATTCATCTCATTCCATTCTCTCAATGATCTCAATCCCATGAGTATTCAATTAATTTGGCTTCCGGTAAGACTATGTGCTTTACGGGCTACTAACCCGATGAAAACAAATGACAACCTGCGCGGGTTTATGGCTCGCATATTGAAGGAGAGACACCATCCCTATCATAAATAGAACCCTGGGTAAAGAAAAATCTCATCATGCTTAATAGCACACAAAAGACGTAACTAATTCTCATCCCAAGTCTTTTTCTCGTATGTGTTCTTTTTCATAATTCCAATATCTCAATCCATAGTACAAACGGTGCTCATCAAGATCAATATCCTTCTCAAATTTCACACCGCTCAAGTATAGTCAACAATGTGTTTATTCAGCATCATTCATATCCATAACAATACTAACAACCATAAGAAGGATATATGATTTAACGAATAGATATAGGAGTAACAATAGTCATATATATCCATGATAGAGACAGAAATCAGATAAACATCAACATGGCAATCACATGTATCCAGTACCATCATGCAATTATCCAACATCATAGCATCCAATATAATAATCATATCATATTGATAATGTAATGGCAAGGTATTAAATGATACAGATAAATGTATCATGTGAATAATATAGCAAGTATACACATCAACACATCAAGACATTGTCCAAGTCCCAGTCCTCACTCTAATACAAGGAGACACTATATGTGTCTTTCATAATGTTTGTCAATTGTCTTACATATTTCCTGTTTTATTCTTGAGACCACCTTGGCCCATCACACTAAGGTATAGTACCAAGTCTTACGGTTCTCTATGGCCAATTACTCTTTAGCCTACATCTCGGGTGCCCGTTTACCCAAACAAATATCAAAAACATGTTCCTAGGTGTCAAAAACCCTAAAACATGTTCCTGGGTGTCAAAAACCCTAAGAAAGTCCTATCGTATTGTTTCTAAGTCGTTTGATTGTCCTTTAAACCTATAAGGGCATTTTCATAATTTACTTAAAAATTTACGCATCTACCAAGACGCCATCTCTCAAAACCGACCTTGGAATTAGATCTAAGAAGTCTAACAATCTTAAAGGTATCATTTTTATATTTTATCAATGCCTCTAAGTATCTGTTCCATGTCTAGGGACATTTTAATAATTTCACATTTTCATGTGAGACTATCCTAAGTCCCAATTTCATTAATCTGATGTCATATTTGAATTTTTGATGTCCAAAAACATTGAAAACGGCCTCTTCCGGATCTCAATTCGACTTTTAATTGCTTAATGTAAGTCTAGAGGTATAATTGTCATTTTTTCGCTTTATGTAAGACCATCACCGGGTCTCAATTTTTTCAATTTGATCACATATTTGAATCACGGGCATCCAACAACTTTAGAATAGCCCTTTCTGAATTTTAATTAGCCTTTAAGTTTCTTAAACTATCATTAGGGGTATTTTTATAATTTTTCATATTCATGTGGGACCACCCTAGGTTCCCGAATGTCCAAACTAACTCTGCCATTGAGTCTAGAATGCCCAAAAACTTTAGAAATGACCCATATTTCATTTTAATTGGCTTTAATATCAATTTTATAAACAAGTGGGCCTTTCGTAATTTCTTTAAAATTAGTTCACTAATTTGTAATTAACTCAAACAAGTCAATCCCTTTTTAATTCTCTGAAATCTCAATTTCTTAAATCTATAACCAAACCAGGCCAAATTTGATTTTATCCCCAATATCTAGAATAGGGTTATTCCTGTTCCAATTTCAATTTTGAGAATTAGGTTTCACATATTCCTGTAGCCAAACCAACCCTTAGGCCCCAGCTCACTGGACCCGACCTATAATTTGACCCAACCTAGTCCACGACCCATGACCAACCTGATTGACACGTTGACTATTGACTGGTCAACGCTAGAACAGTAACCACTGGCGACTTCGTCAATCGTCTTCTCCGGCCAACTCGTCGGAAACTAGAAATTTCTAGTTTTTCTCTGTTACTTTTCCTACCCATTTTTCATCTGTTTTTCATTCTAAACACCTCAATGCATCATATAACATCATATGAGGTCAGTTTTATCAATCCAAGGGCCCAAACTCACGGATCTCTGGCGGAGATTGTTTTTCCAGCCAAGGTCTGCAACCTATGTTTTTCCCTATTTCCGGCCACTATTTTCATCCTATTTTTCCTCCCTTCAACTTCTGGAACTCTTACGCACTTGTCCTAACGTCTAGAACTCCCTAAATCCCTTTCTTTCTTCCCAACCTAGATTCGTCCATCACAATTGCAAATGCATGCATATATATATATGTACATATATATATATATATATATATCTACACACACATGTATTCAAGCGTACATTCTATAATAACAAGGAACTAAAAACACTTGAAAAGAATCAAAATTTCCTTATATTTGTCCATTGTTTAGAGAGAGAATCACAGTAGAGAGAGAAAACTTTGAGCTTTTTCAATGGCTGCCTTTGCCTTCCAGTCCAGCCTTTTATCTTTCTTCTCTCTTCTTTTTCCTTCTTTCTTTTCTTTCTTTTCTTTTCTTTCTTTTTCTCTTTTCTTCTATTCTTCTTGGTTGTTCACTGTTTGTGTCACACACACACATATACCCACTGTTTACACACACACACACACACATACACACACTCTGTGTAACACTCACACAGCTTCTCTCTTTTCCTACTTTGAACCTACACAAACACACATTGAACACACACTCACTGCACTCTTCAAACACACATACAGACTTGCCTAGAGAGAGAAAGTGAGAGAGAGAGAGAGAGTGAGTGAGAGCAGAATTTTTAAAAAAGGGTTGAATGCCTTTTCTATCTTTTCCTTGTCTCTTTCAACTCCCATCAACACATCACACACCTCACCCCTTTGTCTCTCTACCATGCACTTTCACATACACTATCACTCCTCCTTCCACCACCAAATCTTAACATATGTCTCTCTTCTAGAAGATTTCATTTGCTTCTTGGAGAAGCTTCTCATGCTTCTTGAGGCACCACGTGGCCAGTTGGCCAACTGTGCGCGCATACTAGCCAGAATTGAAACTATTTCGAAATCGTACCAAACTTGACACCGAACTAATTTCGGTGCTCTGATTCCAAATATGTGGTCCGTTTATCAAAATTTCATCCTTTGGGTTTTCATATTTATCTGCCTCTTGTAAATGACTATGTAGTCTCGAGGCTCACACTAGTCCCGAATAAATTACCAAAAATTTCTTTTTGGCCTCATTATGTCATATTGATGGTTTATCGACTCATTTTACAATTTATCTGATTTATATTTTATTTTTCTCCAATTAGTCCTTAGCATATGCTAGCAATTTACCAAATCGCCCTTAATAATTTTTCCAGGTCCTTTAGTCTCATTCCAAGAAAAAGTATTAGTAGACGTAAAGTTGGTCAGTCACGTTTTTGGGAACGGAGACCGTATCTTGACCCAAAATGACAAAACGGATAATACTCCTGGCTTTACCATGACCGAAGCTGCTATGGGTCCAAATGACTTCGTTTAGGCCTTAAATTTCACTTTTTTGCCTTTTTTAGTAAATTTTGTTTTCATAATTATTTTGTTTAGGAAAGTCCGAATTAACTTCTGTTTGCGGCCATAGTTTCCTAGTATGATAAGGTTTCTAGTTTTCTTAAAAGGTCCCAAACTGGGTTTGAAAACAATGAAAATTCGGGTCTAAAACACCATGAAATAGAAGCCTGAAAATTAAGGTTCCTGCGGTTGCTATTCATCGTCTAAAGAAGGCGATGAACACTAACGGGTCGCGGGTTTGGGTCAGTTTGGGTTTGGGTTGGAGCCCAACCAGGCAAAGGTCGGGTCAACTATGCTACGTCTTTTCAGAGGTGTTTTAACTATTTTTCTAAATTCAAAATAGAGTGTTAGGACGCAGGGATAGGAAATTGATTTAATAAACCAGCGCGGATCAGGGATAACTTATCCTTAGTTACCCCTCTTGTCTGTCGTTGGCCTTCAAAAAATTAGAAAAATGAAAAGGAGCATAGCCCCTCAGTTTTGAACCCAAGACCCTTCAAGCCCAAGAACTGTAGGCTCAATTGGTTGCCAATATGCCACTGATCAGCTTGTGTATTTTTCTCATAATATATATATATATATATATATTATTTAATTAGTTTAATTAAATTAAATCCTAAGTATATTTGAATAAAATAAAAGAGGTGTTTATCCTAAAATTTTTTGACGTTCCAGGCCCAATGGCAGAGTCTATTTTATGAAACGAAATCCCAAAAATTTATAGACGTGAAATGTCATAATTACCATTATGTCCTTAGTGACATCCAAAGCTAATTGAATGTCAGAAATGGTTTATTATAACTTTCTTCGACGTTTCAAACTCAACGGGTGGGTCCATTTTAGCAAACGAAATTTCTAAAAATATCAACAAAGATCGAGAGACCCTAACTATGAAAGTTTGTAGTCTTAGTTAGGCAGCCAAACAAACTTTGAAAATTATGAAACTTCACATTTAAACATTTTCAGGTATTCTGAACATGGTGGTGAAGTCCATTTAAGCAACCAAGGTCTGTAAAATATAGGTCCTTAAGAAATGTGCCTTTAAAACAATAATTAATGGATACTAATTTCTGTCATAGGGTCCAAACAAAACTTATGAATCAAAGTCAACCAATTAAAAACTAAGCTATGGATGATCAGGCATGGAAAAGAAAGGTGGAAAGAAGGAAGATAAGGACTTATAGAAAGGTGGAAATCATTAGTTGAAACCCATTCATCATCAAGATCCCCATCGTCCCAATGGGCTAATGGATGAAAGAAAGGGCCGCACAAGAGCAAGCCGCAAGACAAGAAAGTATAGGGGAAATTTCCAAGGATTAGAGTCGCTCAGGGACCAAAAATGCTGTAGCAGCCACCTGAGTAGCTGAAAAATAAGTAAAATCTGTGAGTATTTCATGCCCAGTTTAAGGTAGTTTTCATTATAGATATAAATATTGAACTCATTCATAAATTTTGATGATAGAAACATGTTCTCAACCGATGTTTAAAATAATTCATTGATATATTGTTTCTTTTCTAATACAAGAAAATGTTTTTTTGAGGTACTCAAGATATTAATGTGATTTCTTACTCATTATTGATTGGTTTTTATTAAATGCTAAATATAGAACTCCTATTTTGATAATTGAGCTTATGATTGATGATTATTGATTTTCAATGTGATTTTAATATTTTGAATTGACCAATCTTCTATGTATGGACATTATCAAATAGATTGTGACTTTATCGAGCCCTAACCACGGGGTATATTAGTGGCGAGTCGCACAGAATGACATTTTGAACTAGTTTTCTGAACATCGATCTCTGTTAGAGAGGTTCTAATTTGCTGGCTATAGAAGTAAAATAAGTAAACTAACACCCTTGAATATATTAAATCTGATCCACAAACACTGAACTAAGATTGAACTTTGAACTATGAACTAAGAATTATTGAACTATGATTTTGAATAATAAATTATGATTATATATTGAACTAAGATATATTGAACAATGATTTTTATTTAACAGTAAGAATTATTGAACTAAGATATTGAGTATTGAACTAAGGATTTGAACTAAGGATTTAAGATGATGATATTGTTTATTGAGCTATGAAAGTGACTTGAGATATTTGATTTAAATTCTTCTCTTAGATTATTCGACATGCTTTGAGAATGAATTTGATATCATTCGTTGAATTCTTTTACTTTGATTCAATTATTTATTTAGATATGACATATTCTATTTCTTAATGAATATAGACATTTTAGTATAAAACTACATGGTAGTTTTCAAATCCTTAGCTTGTTATGGAATTCTCACGGAGCTGTCAAGCTCATTATAGATGATTACCATGTTTTCAGGTAAAGGTTAGACATGCTCGTTTCAAGCAATGTAGATTAGGTGCTTAAAGGAGAATGCAAGTTATTTTGCTAACTTCTGACTGAAGATGGATTATGAAACTTTTGCTATGTAAATATAGACGTATTATTAGTGAGCTAGTTTAGTTGTATAACCTAAACATACTCACTAACACCCTTTGTTATGGAAACTAGATTATTTTGAGATAATGGTTTGACTGACTAATTAGGTTGAATGGTTTACTTTATGAAATTTTATTCCATTGCATTTGATTTATGGTAAATAGAGGATGATTTCATGGAAAGGCCTTAGTGGCCAATCACAGACCCTAATCCGCTTAAGCCGGGTTTTGAGTCGTGATAGAGCCGGGCAAAATACCATCCTTATTTGTCCAAATATGCGTGAAACCTATGGTTGCCTGTCTAACTATAAAAAAAAAATGTGTTGGAAAATTACAATGAGCTAGCTTAGGACCTTGCACCTTATGTTTGAGGTGTCATTTGAACAGGTAGCCTAAGACAAGGAATGAAAGAAGTGACAACAACTCATTAAGGTTGGACACCCCAATGTGTAAGGTGACCTCATCTTCTTACCACACTCCATGATACAACACCACTTGTATATGGGGTTAATCTATATGCTTAAGTTGTATCATTTGTACATGGGGTTAATATATATGCATGAATTGTATCCACCACAGCAAGTTGTGGGTCATACAAGATCTACGGATATTTGGAGAAATCACGATTTATAGCCTATTAAGTTGAACAAAAACTAGTTGAGATGACCTTAAATGATGATAAACACTGAAAGGGATAAAAAAACAAACCAACTTGGAATTCAACCTAGAGAAATTAGGGTTTCTAGGGCTACAGAAGAGTTTGACTGAAGAAGACGATGAGTTGACTCAATGAGTTGACCACGTCACACGGGTTGAGCCGAGCTAACTCGACATTCCAATGACTTGACCCATCAATTAGAACGACGTCGTTTAGTTGTTAAGGCATGAAATGCTACGCCATTTCAGAAGTGAAATAATTACTAAACTATTACCTAAAGCCACATCGTTTTAATTGAGTTAAAACCTAGAAAATAATTCTTTGTGGTGGACGGGTTCGAACCAAGAACCCCTAGTGAGTTATGTCGAGAGCTAACCATTGGCTATAATAGTGGCTCGTGTTTAAAGCCCGTAAATATATATACATATATATGTGTGTGTGGGGGGGGGTAAAGTTAAGAACATTGAAAGAAAATAAAAAGGAAAAGGCACCAACTGCTGCCTATGAGACTCAAACCTTGAACCAATAGGAGAATAAGTTGGTTCCTAACCACGGAGGCAAGCTGTAACTTTCGTTATATTATAACCAAATTAACTTAGATAAACATTAAAAATCCATATTTAAAATACTTAATAATTAAGGTGATGGGAAGCCAATGAAATCACAAGAAGGGTTTAACCAAAATTTTTCAACATTCCAGACTCAATGATGGAGTCCATTTTAATGAAAAAGATACCGAAAAATTAGATGCACAAAATGTATAAAATTAAAATTTTGCCCATAATGAATAAACAAGCTATTAGATGAGCATACAAACAGAAAAAGACCTACTTTAAAGGTTTTAAGGGCTTCTAAGCCCAAAAATGAAGTATGTTCAGACTAGAGAAATTAAGAGGGCATTGAATTTAAATAAGGCATGTTCTGATTAAGTGTTTAAATGTTATCTGATCCATGTTATAGGATCATCAATGGAATAAGGGGACAAATGATCGTGGGGTAAGGTGATTAAAGAAATAGATGGAAACTAAGGACCATAAGTGAGTAACCTTGTATCTTGAATTGGTTCTCTTTAATATTCAAGTGATTTTGATGAATACAAATTCTTTTATAAATACATGTGTTTAGAAAATGGAAATTCTTATCTTGCTTTAAACATAAATGTTTGGAAATTGGTTTTGAATACTTGTTTTACATCTATGAATAACTATTTTCTACAACTAGTTAATTATTGTCATGTAAATGCCATCGTCAACATTTTTTTGGCTAGGGTACGACGGATGCCTTAATAGGCCCTAAGTAGGCCAAAGATCTGTCATGTGTCACTATGTGACTAGGTTATTTGTTGACCTCTTGTTTAGAATCTGGGTTAACACAGGTTCTCTTGTTGTGGTCGTTAAGATGGGCATGACTCTAATAATAATCAAAAAGTAATGTAGCTACTCCTGAAATGTGATTTATACTTTTGAGAAGCAATGAGATAAGTTACTGAAATGTGATTTGAATAGCGGCTCACGTGAAACGAATCTTGAAAAGTTGTAGGTTTTTGTTACTACTGTTATTCTCGAAAGCCTGTAACTTTGCTACTACTATTGTTCTTGAATCTATTTTAGAAATGAAATTTTTTTACTATAATATCCATGGGTAAACTATATCTTTGTGGATAATGGATTGAAAGTCCATGACATGTAACGTTTCATAAAATTAAAAAATACATAAAATAAATAAATAATGAATAATGTTACTTTTGCATGATAATAAACCTCACAAACGTAATAATGAGGTGGAAATAATTTAAACAACATAATATGGAGTAATGATACATGGGTGATAAATTGAAAATAGTAAAAATAAGGAAAAGGGTGTGTGTGATACATAGGTGATGTCACATCCCGAACCCCACCCTACGCGGATGTCGAGGACGTGACTGCCAGTCGGTCGCGACGCGACCAACCAAAGGCAAATTCTGAACTTTCCGACGAATTGCACTCCAACTGTAGGGTCAAATGCAACGGAATTTAAAACTTTTTCTTTGTGTCACGGGAATGCAACTCACTTATCCATCATAAGAATATGTATCACAAAGCAAGACTAAATCCAGTCAGTCAACAATTCTAATCTCAGAGCATATCTAAAATCAAGCATATAACAACATAGCAGATCTAATATCTCTAGAGTACCATTTAGTTCCATGAGCCATGTTCCAATATCTAGTGCATGTCAAACAAGTCAGTCGTATCATATCACTTACCTGGATATACGGATTCGATTCACAAGAATGTAAGTCTCTACAAATCAGTGCCATCTGATCCTTATTTCCAATGCCACTTGGCCTATTCACGTCATGTCATAGTACCTTCTAATCCAATGGAGGTAATTCCTGAAAAATGTCAGAATAATGGGGTGAGCTTAAATAAGCCCAGTGAGTAACACAGATTCCCTATCATGGGTTTCAAAACCAGTCCTTGCTTCCAAGGCACGTGGATAATTTAATCATTTCAAAATAACAATTTTCTAAATCCATTTCATAAGCAGTCTAGTACAATGGAACAAGATTGCACAAACAGTACAAACGAATCGGAACATAACATAACCAATCGGACCAAAACAATAACCATTTCCAATATATCGATCAAGACACAGACACTTCATTAACGGAACGAATCACAGCTGAGACTGAGTGGGAACAATAAGTCAATCAAGACAGAGGCCTATCCTCGACGGCTAAAACATAGCGGATCTGAACAAGACATCAATCAAGACGAAGGCATACCTTCAATAGCTAGAACATAACGGAACTGAACAAAAACAATATACTAATCAAGACACAAGCACATCATGAACGGAACGAAACATAACGGAGCTGAGTAGAAACGATATAACAATCAAGTCGGAGACATATCACTAGCGGAACGAATCATGACCGAATTGAACAACGTTTTAATCAAGACAGGGGCATGTCATCACGGGTAGAACATAACGGAACTGAACAATACATCAATCCAAACAGACCTATTATCGACCGGCGGTACACAATGGAATCGAACGTATCAATCAGGGACATAGACATAGCATTAACGGATAGCACATAACCGAACTGAACGGAATTCCTAACTCAAAGGACACAATCACATCGTGTGAAATGTAGTGCAAAGGGCCTACATTAAGTACGTACATTTAAACAATATAGTATTTAGACAGTATACTATACAAGTAGTACGGTACGACAAAATATCGTTCTTTGCCTATATCACATGGTTAGTTTAATCATTTCAGGAATAATGGTTCAATACATCCATTTATCTCAACAGTTCAAAACAGGCAAAACAGTACGGGATGCTAGCACAGGGATCAGGAATATAGTCAATTATTTAAAAAGACTAAAACCATGTCATAAGTGATATAGTACGAAAAGGCATGCATTTAAATAATTGCACTTAAATAATTGCATTCAAAACAGATCAATAAATCAAGGGACAGTATCAAAACAGTGTCAGAAGTTACTCACAAACTTTTAGGTTTATCTCCTTGCGCAAATAATCTGACAACCTCCAAACATTGTTTCAGGTACATCCTTGTACATCCTGAATAATCATCATTAATCATAGATAGATCAGAATTCATCCATTCAGGTCTTATTCGTCATCTTAGGTGTCTATCGGATTACCTAAGATAGCCTAGTAGCCTATCGCCCTTCCATTGGGTCTCACCCGAGGCTATTTCATTCTTTAATTAGGCTTAGCAATTATTAGGATTATATCCTAAGTCATTTAGACTTCAATTGTTATCAGTCAGGCACTCATTCAACCTTAGGGGCAAAATGGTAATTTTACCATTTTTGTCTCGGACCCTGTCATGGTCTTCGGAATAGTCTTTATATCTTAAGTACAAAGTTCTATGTCCTTTGGATTCCAATCGGTATCAGTTAGGTTCTCATTTTAACCATAGGGGCAAAATGGTAATTTTGCCATTCTTATCCCGGACCCTATCATGGTCCTCAGAATGTCCCATATATCTCATGTATAAATTTGTAAGTCCCTTGGACTTCATTTGGTATCTGCTTTAGATCGTCAGGACACATCGGTCATTTCTCGTTTTATGCATTGACTGTCTCGGAGTCTTATTTAGCCCTTCAGTGTTCATAATTATCCCTATGATAATTTATCAGATCAGTTTGACCTTTATTCGACCTCTACTTTGCACTTACAGTGCTCAGGGGTATTTTGGTCATTTTACGTTTTGTGTAATTCTGACCCCGATTCGTCATCTAATCAAGTATACAGTCTCACCAGTGTCTGGGCTCCTATCGGTATCAGTTTCGTCCCAATCGGACTTTGTTTAGGTCTCATACGGTATCAGGGGTAATTTGGTAATTTCGCGTGTCGTATTTTTCGGCACGTCAGTTCATAAAATGGACCTTGCCATTGGGTCCAGAGCGTCCAACATAGTGAAATTGGACTGTCTATTATGTTTAATCGGCCCTGGGTATCATTAAGGGCAATTCAGTCATTTACACCTACGTGTTTGTATTTTTCGGGACCTCAGTTGTTAAGCGGACCTCACCGTTGAGTCCAGAATGCCCGAGATAGTCAAAATAGGCTATCTTATATTTTTATTTGGGTCTGGGTACCATCAGGGGCAGTTCGGTCATTTATCACTTACGGGTCTGTATTTTTCGGGACTGTATTTCCAAAATCGGACTGTACCATTGAGTCCAAATGCTTGAAATAGTGAAAATACACTATTTATTTAATTTATTTGGACTCCGTTTGACATATTTAATGTCCAGGGGTAAAATTGTAATTTTACCTATTTAATAAAATAATTAAATAATTATTTTATTATTTAATTAATTACCAGGGGCTTAAATGAAGAAATTTTCCAAAGTCTGGGCCACTGTGTAATTCTTTAAAACAGTGGGGACAAATCCGTAATTTCAGAAAGTATTTGGGGTCAAAACATAATTTCATAATTTAGGGGTTCAAACCGTAGGGTTCAGGGGTCCAAGGATTGAACCGGTCCAAAATTCAAAGAAGCCAACCGGTTCAGGGTCCCTTGATAAAATCGGAACAAGATATTCCTGGTAACCCTAATTTGCCCTTAACCGTATTTAGGTCATGTCCAAAGCCAAATTCCCAAATTTTCGGATTTATTAACCGTGTTGCCAATCAGTCCGAATTTAATTTTTAAAACACATCAGTTTAGCCAAACGGTGCCGTTCCATTAAAACGGTGGCACTGTCTTGAGGCGACACGTGTCCGAGTCAGCTCGGATTGGCTCGGTCAACTCGGCCGAGTCAACTCCATCTTCCCCAACTTTTCTACGCACTGTTGCCCTACTTCTGCAGATTTTCTTCTTCTATTTCGTGATGTTTCAAGCACGGATTATTCCTGCCTTCAGTCCTAATTTGTTTCTGGGTATCATGCCAACAAGTTGGCATCGATTTGGTGCTTTGAATCGAGCTCAATAGCTCGGTTCAACAGAGGATAACCGAACCTGCAATTCGATACCAAACCCTCATTCCTCAACCTTTTTCAGCGCGGTTTGTTGCTAAATGATCCTCATGGTATATAGTTTCATTCCCCAATCAATAAAATCGGTTTATAGCATCCAAATCACAAATGGTATTTTGTGACCGAACCTGCAACTGAGTTGTTGGAAGGGTTGCATGGGGTTTTGGGGTCGCGGGTTGGTGGTTTTGGGGTCCTTAGGATGTATAGTTTAAAACCCAAGACACCAATTTAGGTTTGGTTTAACCTAATTCAGAACTGCTACAACATTTTATTCAATTTGCATTTCGAATTTCTCGGTTGACTTCAAAGGGTTTTCATTCATTTTTGTTGCAATCAGAAGCTTATAACATGTAGATTGGGATTCTGTATTTGCATGCATTTAAATCAAAATGAGTTAAACAGAATTGACTCACAAACTTACCTGTACAGTGAGTTTTCTCCAGAACTCTCTTTCCTCCATTTCTGCTTTCCTTCAGTTCCACTTCGAGACTAGTTCCTCTCTCTATCTCCAACTCTCCCTTTTGATCCAAGAGAATCCCCAACATTATCTCTCACATGTATAGACACTTATACATATATTTCTATAAGTATGTTCAGCCATGAGGGGACTGGATAATCAGAGAGTGATGTAGGGTGATGTAATTCCATCATGTGGGGTTTGCATGGGTTGCCATTGGTCAATTTGGGTGGCAGCTTGGGGCAATTCAGGGATATATACAATTAAGTTGTGTATATAGGCACAAAGGTCTGGGTAGCCCAACTGATAAGTTTTTTGGATAAAATTCTTTCCCTCCATAGGTCAAGGGTTCAATTCCCCTTGACCACCAATTTGGCCATTTTTCCACATTTTGGGCTAAGGCCCTGTTTGGCTGCGCATTAATTTAGTTTCTGATGTTTGCCTCATAACTTTCATTCCGTAACTCCTTTTTCGATGCAGTTTCTTCCAGTCAGTTCCTATTTCAGTTATCTTCAGTGTCAGAGGTTCCGTGTCATTTATTAGTCATTCGGGATTTCTGGGGTTAACTAATTCGAGTTCCGTTAGTATTAAAACGGCGTTATCTCACCTAATTAAATGATAATTAGGTTCGGGTATTGTACCCTATTCTCGAACATGTTTTAATTATTTTATCGGTCTATCATGACCGTCGGAAGATTAGGGTTAATTCCCTTGATTATTCTCTAAGCCGGTACTAATTAATAATTGATTATTAATTGCACAAGATCGGGGTGTTACAGGTGAAAATTTGAAAATAAGAAAAATAAGAAAATAACATAAATGGCTTGTTCGTTTGAATGAACACCAGAGAGTTTATTGTAAATTTTGTTTGATATTCATTCGACCTTCGTTCCAACGAACGTGCGACAGAGCACTTTTTTAATTGTGGGCTCAAAGGCCATTTTTGCTCAAATTTCACTTTCCATTCTCTTCAAAACTCTCTCTAGCCAAGAGAAATTTTAGGGTTAGGGCATTTCTTGGGCTTTCATGGATCTTCAAGCATTGTAAACACAACACAACACAAGGATTCAAGTATAAGAAGAATTTCTACAGATTGAAAAGTTAAAATTTCAAGATTTCTTCAATAACACAAGGTAAAATTTGGGGCTTTTCATTTTCTTTTCAAATTTCTTGAAATTCTTTGTAGATCTAGCTTGATTGAGTGAAATAAACGGTGTAAATCATTTCTTAGGTTTTGGGAGCAAGGATTTAAGCTTGAAATTGGAATCTCTCTCTCTCTCTCTATACACAAATCCATAATTGCTGGAAGGTAGGGCTTCTAACCTAGGTGAAGAATGAATGTTAGGAAGAAAATATGCATTACATGACATTTTGATGGACCATGTTGTATGAAATTTGTGTAGAGAATGATGTAAGTTTATAGATGAACTAGTAGATAAACATTATGTGCTTAACCCTTAATATATCTTTTTTAGGATGTTAAAATATGTGTTCAAGGCATGGTGCCAACTTAAAATTTCTTCACTTGAATGTTCAAGAATTATTTAATTGTTATTCATGAACTTGTAGGAAGTTGACATGCCTACTAAGTGTTTGATAAAATGCTTAAATGATGGTGATATGGTTGTATGGTGAAATTATTGGTTGTATTGCATATATAACATTTTTTCCTTTGATGTGAATGATATTACCCCTTAGGATACCCTTGATGGAATGAAAGATTGAATAAATACTTTATGAGGAATGAATGAGAATCTAGATAGTTGAAGGGTTGAGAAAGAGGAAGAAATGAAACATGAAATTGCAAGTTAAGAAAGAGGAAGTCATGGATAGTTATCTGGGATTTTTGTGATGAGGATTGTATCTCCCTTCGATTACGAACCATAACCCCGCACGGGTGGTCAAATATTTTCATCGGGTTAGTAGCCCGAAAAGCACTCAGGCTCAACCGGGAGCCATTAGGTAGTCTTGAAGGATTACGGAAGAAATGGAAATAAAAAGAAGTGTCGTTGAGATGAGTGAGGTGATGATAATCTAAGTAACCTCCTTTTGTGTTGCATTCTTATTGTGAGAATTAAAATATATTTCTATTGTTATATCGATGTTCTTATTTCAATTGATTATGCTACGAATGTTTAGTGAATTGAAATGTTTGGTGACACCTGCTTGACACATACCTACACTTATCAACGTTTGTTCTTCCCTTTGTTTAGTTGCTCTACTGGGGTTGTTGTATTAATCCTTACCAGATACAGGTAACGATAATGAGTATGTTGCTTGATAACATGGATTATAAAGACATCTTTCTTAGACTCTTATGATTATTTTTAGATGTAATTAAACTCACAAATTCTGTTTCGGTCTTTTGTTATTTTGGGAATGTAAAAGGTCTTATGATCTTTATATGTTGATACGAAGGCTCGGAAGCTTCAATAAGATTAGAATTCTTTCGACTTAGAAATAGCAATCACATGATGAATACACTTTTGGAATTTATGTATGGAAACCTTGTTGGGTTATATGTATGAGTGTGAATGAATGTTTTTGTTATAAAAAAAAACTCAAGTAAGAATATGCATATCACAGCGTGGTTGAGATATACAGGAATCATTTATTTAGTTTGATCTTAATTTACAAGGTCACCCATGGGTCATTGGGGCCCAGGGCGTGATAACATGATGCTTGTGTTACTCACTAAGCTAAGTGTGAAGCTCATTCTAGAGTTATAAATTTTTTTTTTCAGGTATGCTAAGAAAGGAAAATCTAAGGAGAGCCTCTAGAGAACTATACAACGAGGAAAATTTAGACAAACTCTAATGTTCACTAATGACATACTCTGGGGATTTGATTGGCAATAATAGTGCAATCAATGAAGCTTGCGTATAATGTTGATTGGATGAAATGCACAAGATGTACTTCAAACCTGTAATGGAACGAGGCTTGCATTTGTTATATAATGAAATTTTTGAAAGCTTCCGTAGATAATTATTTTTGATATTGTTTTCAAAGTGGAAATAAATTGTATTTCACTCAATTCTAAAGGCCTTTGCTGGTCACATTCTGTATTCTACATAGGGTGGGTTGCGAGATGTGATATTGTATCATCTCTAATATATAGAGATCTCTATGTAATTCAAATTTCAATAAAGCATGTATAAAACCATAACTAACAATTCAGATATATCAATGTGATTTAATAACTAATCACAATCAAATAGTGCAATGTAATCATGTTATGCCTATATTTAACACCATAGATATGCCAAGAATATCACTACATATAAGATAAGATATCAGACACTTAAGATGGGAAACATTTTTTTATTGAGATTGGGTTGGTGTTCAGTGTATCTTAATACAGTGCAACAATTGTATTAATATTGTGAGTATTAAAATTATAGATAATAACGAATGTGTCCTACCACATATATTATAGCATATAAACATCATAGCTTGCTTATATGTCCTACGTGTATGCCATACATGCACATAGATGAGCAACCCGTAAGCATATTACAACATCTTAATGATCAAGATATCAAATCAACTTATAGCGTAATACCCTAGGTTCATTCATACTTTCAAACCTAACCTTATGTCCTTACTCTACCCATAAACACACCCATTTTAATTAACATAATTGTTTCTAGAAAAATAGAAATGATAGAATTTTTTTTTGAACTAATCAAACACTCCCTTAATTATTCACTAGGCCCAAATGACCCTTAGTTTGTTTCTAGCCCTGCAAGCCTTTATGTTATTATTAAACCAACAATTCCTATATCTTAGATTCAATTATACAGTCATTTACTTGCTTACTGACCCAAATAACCATTATATTTATTTTTTGGGACAAACAAGCCTTTATAGTTGTTTATCGACCAAACAAGCCTTAACAATTAATTATTAGGCCAAACAAGTCTTAATAGTTGCTTACCGGGCCTAATTGACCTCATTATTTGTTTACCGACCCTTAATAGTTGATTATCATACTCAACTATCTTTAATAGTTTAATCTTTGGTAATTGATTCCCACATAGTTGAAATTTTAGACATTGTCCCTTTTTTTTGGGTAAAAAAACCCTTAGTTTATTACTGACCAATCGGGCCATTGCGTAATAATTAGGCCTAACCGGCCTTAAGGTTTAATCAGGCTAAAAAGCCTTGTGGTTTAGTCTAAGTCTCACAATTCTAATTTTAGATTGGGGCAAACCAATTATTATTAATTTAGTCAGGTAATTTTCCCATTTTTTGTTTAGGGCTAGCTAAACTGGCCTTTATTTAAAGATCTTAGCTAATCTGTAACATCCTGACCTAATATTACTGGGTAATTATGACTAATGATTATTATCGTTGAAGACTAGCCTAAAAAGGACAATGGACAACTTAATTAAAGCAATTAGACTATGAATTTGGAAATAAAGACACATGTGTGCCATAACCATTTAATTGGTGACGATAAATCCTGAAAATATAATTGGATGATAAGAACAATATTTTGGTGTCACACCTAATTAGTGTTAATCAAGAATTAATACATACATAATTTTGGGTGAATTAGTGCACATAATTGAAGACCATGGACCCTAAGCCAAATTGTGAATAAATGTGGCATTTGGGACATAATGATGTTGATGGGTATCATAATGAGAACAAGAAGTCATGACTAATAATGTGTGGTCAAGATGGAAGAATAAAGTGTGGTGCACCAATACCACACCTATACAATAGCACACATAAATATACATACAATATGTAAGTTAGTGGAATGTTCTATAAAATTCCACTCACCAAGTCAACTTTAATTAGAAGCTAAACAAGTTATTAGATGGACTAATCTAAATTAAGCCTAAGCTTTGAAATGTCAAGCTTGGGACTAGTCAAGAGAATAGTGGCAAAGAGTGATTGGTCACAAAGGAGGCAAGAGACGTGTAACTCTTTCTCTCAATGAATATATATATATATATATATATGAGCATGCAAAATACAAGTATGAAATTCCAGCATTCTCCAGCCATTTACACCCTTGTAGAGAGAGAGAGAGAGAGAAAGAGAGAGAGATGTAGAATTTGTGCATGCATGTGTGCATATACAAGAAGATATTCAAATCAGAGACCAAAGATGGACTTAGAAGCTTAAAGAGACTTAAAACAAGATCAAGAATGAGGAGAATTACAGAGGGAAACACTACTATGAGGGAACCTGAATTTGGTTTCTCTTTCTTGAATTTTAGTGTGAAAATTATTGTTTAAAGGCAATGTAAATGGTTTATACTTACATGCAATGGCATTTACATGTTAAACACACTAAGAAACCAAAACAAAAAGGGTCAGAAACCCTAGAACCAAATTAGACCATCATTAAAGCAAGCTTAGGAGATGGGTTAGATATTGATGGAAACCAAATTGGTTTTTAATGCTTAAAACTTAAACTAGATGTTAAATGGTTCACAAAACATCAAAAATTATGTGAAATGGCCCTAAGACCAGATAGAACCATCGAGTTGTAGAAATGGGTCCAAAATGGAACTTGTTAAAATCAAGATTTAAACTTGATTTTTTGAATAGGGAATGAAATCCCGTAGCCTAAGGATTATAACTGAACAAGCCATGCACTATTTGGTTGAGAAATGGACATGCAATAGGCAATTTACAGTCTCCATTATCAAACTTAGAATCGAGCTCTATAATGGGTTTCAAGACTTAAAACCAATGACACGTTGAAGCTTAAACTTCGAGAAACTAAATAGAATTGAAAACATGAAGAAATGACATATGAAACAACGCAAAATCGCATCTGAAAACCTTTAGGGTTTCCAACTACAGTAACTTTGTGCATGGGGAAGACGATGAATAGCATCGGCTGGACGGGTCGGACTGCAAGCGGGTTTGGGTCAATCCTTGAATAAACAGACCCAATCTTAGTGGAACTGCTTCATTTTAATGCTAGGTTTTATTACATGTATAAATAACAACGTCATTTTGATGACACCGTGATGATGCAAAGATGACGTTGTAGACCGAACAAGATTGGTCGGTTCTAGGGGATTTTATTCCAGTTCACTTGAAATAATACTAAACTAGTCGGTTCTGAAGGAAATTAGAGGTTCACCTAGTTAAGCATTGAACCAGTGGATTCAGCCCTAACCAACTTGAACCTGGAACTTTCTATAATTATATTTGGACCCTAGAAGTTTATAAGAATTATGCAAGAGCCTAGAAAATTAATTTAATGCCCTTTAATAAATAGTTAAAATTACCTTTTTATCAATAGGCTTAAAAATAGTGTAACAAAGGCCAATTGAAATGCAAGAATAGACATTTCCAACATTTTTGAGCATTCTGGACTCAATGGCAGAGTCTGATTTGAAAAATTGGACCCTAAACTATATGAACGGGACAATGGGACTAATTATAAATGAGTCCTAAAGAGTTAATTAAGATACCAAATGAACTCCAATGACAGCGACCTACCTTGACTTTTTCGATGCTCCAGACTTAATAGTGGGGTCTCTTTCATCAAACGAGGTACCAAAGATACAGATACGTAAAAATGGTTAATTCTCAAATTGCACTTAATGACATACGAGCTACCAGACTGATTAGAAAAATATAAAAAGGGACACATCCAACATTGTTGGATGTTCTGAACCTAATAGTGCGGCTTAATTCAACATCCAGACACCAGAAGATGGTCCCACATGAAAGTAAAAAATTATAAAAATTCCCTTAGACCTAAAGTAAGCCACAAGAAAGCTAATTAAGATATGGAAGAGGCTAAATGTAGTATATTCAACATTTCAGACCCAACGATGGTATCCGTTTGAGAAAAATAGAACTCTGAAACAAATTATAAAATGATGAATATGTCCTTGAGACTTGATCAAACTACTTAAAAAGTATAGAAAGTAAAGAGAAACTCATACTAATGTTTCAAGGAGCCTCCGAGTCCAAAAATGAGCTCTGTCTAAGATAATTGGATACCTAAGATATGGCATAAGAATGGTAAAATTGCCATATTACCATTAAGACTTAATTAAGAGATCAGATGAACTCAAGAAGTAAAAGATGGACTTACTGTGGTTCAAGGACCTTCTAGACTCCAAGATGAAATCCATTAAGGCAAAAGAAGTGTCAAACAGTATAAGACATAAAAATGGTAAAATGACCAAAATGCCCTTAAATGCTAAAGTAAGCTACAAGATGAACTAAGAAGCATTGGTAATCCTAAATAAAGAACTTTAGGGAATCCTAAACAGTAAGACTAAGTTCAAGAAGGAACTGGCATTATGTAAAACGATACATTAAGCTATGATGAGTGCTAATAAGTATCATTATGTTGATTCATGACTTAAGATAACCAGTAAGGAAATGGAGATGAGATGAATGGTAAAGCAAGAATGTAAGATTGTAACTATAAACTCTGGACCACAAGTGAGTAACCTTGTACCTTGAACTGGTGCTATTTATGTAAAGTGCATTTTTGTAAATATCTTTCTTACTTAAATGCAATTATGTTTTAATGATGATACATGAACTATGATTTGAACATTAGCATGCTTTTTATTACATCAGAAATCTTCTAAAAACATGGATAACTTTAAGTTAAAAGTTTTTCAATGCCTATATTTGAATGTCATCTCACATGACTTCTTGTACATTATTACACCTCGATTGGGGGCCGGATCTCTTAGTTGGATCATGTTTCACATGATATACCTATGACTCGGGGTCTCTTAGTTGGTAGGCCTTGTATGTCGTGAGCTCTAAAATATAAGTTTCACCATGTGACCACTTATAATCTGACTTTGTCTATCATGACCTGTCTGGTTTGTCCTGATTTATTCTGATTATACTGTACATTTTGTCATGATAGCATAAATCATTATTACATGATTATCTCAAGCTCTATCTGAAGTTATGTTCTTCTATATTATGTTCTGTTTGTAAAACTTACTGGCATATCTTAAACAATGTTTCTATAAAATTGTGCAAAGTTTTTGTATAAGCATGTTTTTTTATTTCTAGTAGCTTTAATTACTTTCTAAACGCTATTTATATAAATGAATGTTTAGGTTTCTTTAAAACCCACAATAGGGCACCAATGTTACTCACGAGCTTTTCACAAAACTCACATAGGTTCATCCATGTATATTTCAAGTACTCCAGAGAAATGAAAAGTTTGTAAGCTATGAATGGATAGTCCCTAAGCCTAAAGGAACTCACTAGAGAACGACTATTGAAAGTATACCACGGCTTAGAGAAACCTAAAGAGAGTAAGACTAGGAGACCATAGTTAGTTTAAATCTATATGTAATGGGCCCACATTAATGTAAGCTTTGATTATTGATGTACAAATGTATAATTATGATTTTAGCTTTGCTCTACCAAGTGTATTTACATTTCAAAAAAAAAAAAATTACCTTTGAAATTCCACTACAAATTAAAGGTAAAAGAAATGAGTTTAACTTGGAGCTTAATTGAAGGCCCGACAGTCAGTCGCATTTTGCAATCCACGTATGGTAGGTTTCGGGATGTGACATAATCGATCATTTTAACTTAGCACCAGATATCAAACTTGTATTTTAGTTCTAGGTTTAAAGCCTCTTATTTATTCATTAGAACATACTGACCCTAATTATTTATAAATTATAGTTAATTTGATAAGTTTTATTAGAAAAATTCCCTTATCCATATATCGGGTATTTGTTTTTCGAAATAAACACTAAATTGGGATTTTAAGATCCCAAAAACCTTAGATAAGCAATTCCCGGAACTAATGCAGCCTTTTGTATAGTTTTATGAGAATATAGGAGTATAATTGTAATTTATTCATAATGTGTTACAAAATGTTTGGAACCTAATTTTCCCAAATGGGTCTTAGAACTTAGTTTCGGGGTCCCTAAAAATCTCAAGCATGCCTTTTCTAGGATTTGTGTGGCCTATATGTAATTTATAAGAGTTTAAGGGAATTTTGTAATTTTATAATATGAGAGACCATTTTTAGACCCTAATTTGTCCAAATGAATCCTTAAATTCGAATGAAAGACACCCAAAACCTTAGGCATTTCATTTTTGAAATTAAATTAACTTTCTTGTGGTTTAATTAAAATTTAGGGGCATAATTGAAAAGGATTCTTAAAGCTTAAGGAAAAATTTGAAAGAATTCTCAAGGCTTAGGAGCTAAATTGAATTTCACTAAATTTTAAGGGCCAAAATATAAAAAATCAAAATTTTGGGGATTAATTAAAAAATTAGTGAAAATAAGTTGAACAATCTTTAATTAATTATAAATTATTTGATCTTTTTATAATTTATATCAATAAGTTAACTCCTTTGTAATTTTGACACATTTGATTTCGTAACCCCGTAACCAAACAATCCATTAACTTCAATTTCACAATACTTAGGATAAGGATATCCCCATCCCAAAATTTTGATTTATCATAATTGTGACCAAACAATTTAATTGGGCACTAAAATAAATCTTAAGTAGTTGGGCCAAGCCCCACTTCACTTATATAAAACTAGCCCAACTTTCATTTAAGTAAAAGTCGATCCATTTAAAATAAACCCAGGCTTGTACCTTTTTAAAACAGTCCAAGCCCACTTGAAATAACACAGTTCAGTATACCACAACCCAATCAGTTGCTTTAGATAATCCCAACATACGAGAAGTCTGTTAGCACGCGCCGAAATGGTGCCTTTATGGTTCACTATGGATCATCTTCCAAACTTGATGGCTTATTATTCACAGTAACCATAGATGATTTTTCTTGCATTTAAGTGCTATCTTTGTCATTCTTTTCTATACCAAATTTCATTAGAACTCTAAACAAGCAGCTATGTTCTAAAAAGGAAGATCAAAACTCCTCCAAAATGCTTAGAAGTGAAGGTTATAGATTGGTTGATCATTCCTCACGACAACGTCGGTTTGGTTTTATCCTCCATTTCTATCTCAGCTTTATTTAGACATGTTTTTTCACAAAAATGAGATATTAAATGAGATCAAACTTACTCAACCCATACGCGGATAGTAAACTAGTTTTTGGGTTCTGTTTTGGGTATTTTTCATATATTCATGTAAAAAATCACTATCCCATATCATCTCTAGCGTGCTAGTATACTTCAAAAAAGGTGGAACTCAATCTCAAAAACTCATAAATTACTCGCAGTTAGAAACCCAATTCTAGGTCATTTATGACCTTCACACACATCTATATACATCAAAGCATGCATAAAACTAACAAACAACATGTTTTGGCAATCTTAAACGCTAAAGTGAAAGGCAAGAAACCCTTCCCAAGTGTTTGGCAGTGGAGCCATTTTCACCCCTTCACCCATGGTGACGCCACATAAATCCGTATAAATCTCATATATATGTATAAAAAGATAAAATAGTATATAGTGAGTCTTAAATAAAGTTAAAAGACCCCTACTTCTGTGTGTTGAAGAAAGTTTGAAAGATATTCTAGAGAGAGAATGTGTTATAGGCTTGTAGTGGAGAGATGTTTTCTAAAGAGAAAACTCTAATTTCCCTCGTGAATGGAGGTTCCTCAACCGTTGCACCATGAATCCTTACCATGAAAGCTTCAAATTTCAAGCTTATGATGAAAACCATTTTAAATATACATATACGTACGTGTGTTCATACGCACATATAGTTTTAGGAAAGAGATAGAGTTGTGTCCTCTTCTCTTTCATTCTCGCAGCTATGTACACACATATATATCCAAGGTGGGAGTAGAGTTGCATTGGAATGTGGTGGAGAGCAAGGTGAGTGTATTATTTTTTATATATATAAATAAAGGTGATTTTTGGTTCCCCTTCCTGACATGCCTATGTACAACAATGTTTGACATTTCACCTCCCTTAAACCAACTCTCAGCCCACTTAATATGGCAACTACCACGTCATCAATTAGGTTTCCAAAAAAAATCCTAGTTGGAACGCATTCCCCATCCTTCTCCACTTTCCCCTTTCCCTCATCACAAACAATCTCTCAGTCATCTCTCTCCCCTATCTATAATCACCCCCTCCCCTCTTACTAATTAAATAATTAAATTATCAAAATGCCTTTGAAAATTTTCTAGGATTTCACCATACATGTGACTTGTACCGTGCTAAAGATTGTCTGTCTCAGGATCATTCAAGAAAATTCTTTGCTAAATTAATGTTACATCGCACACCAATGGCCCCCTTAGAGAAGACTAAGATAATTGTATATCATATATCTCCTTATATAAAATAATGGAATATAAATCAAGCAATATAAGTTTTTTTAATCCCAATTAACCAATTTCATGAGGCCTGTAATCATAGAAGTGGGTCACCTCCCTAGGTGACTTCCTTGTGCGCTTCGGTCGATCAACTTTGACAAATTAGGATCTAGCTTCACATTAGTCTGAAATATTTTTATTTTTTAAAAATGTGGATCTAGTCTCAACACTCGTCCTAATTTATATATTTTGTTTTTTTATTTTCATTCACAAGTCTTGTGAGATGATATGGATTTCATCATGTAAATTTGTCCATTCATGTTTAATTAAGACAATAATGACCTCCAAAATAAAGTTGGTCTATATTGTTTACATCAAAAAATAAAAATAAAAATAAAAAACATTGAAAAAGCATTGTTGATGGTGAATTGTTAATACTATTAGTGATGAATAGTTCAAGAATCACTAAAGATAGTGTATGCCCTAAAGGTTTTCAACTAAGGGCATATTAGTAATTTTGATGATAACAAAGCATTATCTAAATGGACTAATATTTTATCAAGTGACAATGCAAATAGGTTATCAAGGTCAAAGAATATTGTTGACCAAGAAATGACAAAGTTCATCAAGCTAAATGATTCCACTCAAGAACATGCTTCAATGCAAGAATCCAAACAAGTGGAATGCTCTCATGATGAATTAAGCAAATGGACACACTCAAGACCAAGGATTCAAGACAAGTCAAGTGAAGACTTTTAATTTTTCATATTTTGGGTTTTGAGTGATTTGTGACTATATTGATCATTGGTCGTAAGCTCTTACTATTTAAAATGATCAACTAAGAACTAACCTAAAATGATTTTTCAAAACAAAACAAATGCCATACTTTAAATTTTGAAAAATTAATAGATTTTGATCAAAGTACGCTAAGAAAAATAAGCAAAAAGACACCCACTGTCTAAACCAATCGATCAATTCATGAAACCAATCAACTGATTCTTAAAGCTTATTTTTACACTGATCAAACTAGTCAGCCAGTTCTAAGAACCAGTCAACTCAGTGAACTTTTTCACAAAACAACCTATCCTTACTGTCTAATACAGTCGACCTCTAAGGATAATCAGTCAACTATTTTTCAAGGCTAGAATAAGTGTACATTAGAACCAATCGACTTATCCAAAAGACCAATCGACTGATTGCTCTAGAACAATTGAACCCCTCTAGACAATTCAGTTAACTAATCAGTCGACCAGTCCTTAATCTAGTCAACTGGTTAATGATTCAGTCGACTAAATTTGTTGATCTGGCACATCGAGATTCAAATTTTAAACAAACAAAAATGGGAGAAACGACTCTTTTTAAAAAATAACAAACATATTCTTTTAAGGGAAATAAATAAAGTTTCTCTAAGGCATTTTATGCCATCTCTTTACATGCTTACACTTCTACATCTCTATTCTTGACTTTAGATCCAAACATTGAAAATTAAGATCTAAAAGTTCTACTCATCTTAAATACTATGAACTTACACCAGATCTATTTGTAGAGAGTGAGCATTTTATTGCGCGAAATCTACTATTGAATAGAGTGCCTTTTGGTAAACAAAATTGTATCATCTTATTAAGGTGAGAGTTGTGGGTAAGCGCTACCTGATGAGACAAAATATATTTTGCTGGGATAAGAGGGTTGCAATCTTTGATGTCGTGCCCCTGACCCTCTAGGCTGGACTAAGGGGTCATTGGACCCCGATAAGGTAGGTAATAAGACTAACCATTCTAATCAAGTACATAAAATATAGGCCTTTTTGTTTTTGAATTGATTTAGTTCTTTTAATTAGTTTCGGTTCGGTTCCTTGATTAGACTTGTTCAAGTCCCATAACGGGATTAAATGAATTAGATTAAATTTACAATGTAACTATATCAATTATCCATTAACTGTAACAAATAAGCTATGTCTAAAGCTAACTCTACCGTTTAATATATACATATACAACAATAGTCTGAAGGGTACAGGCACCCTTAATAAACATAAATGAATAAATAAAAGGATGTAATTGAATGCTATACCAACTTGAATCCATCCTATACTGCTCCTGCAGCTATTTCCATCAAGTCAACACCTATCATTTCCATGAATAGCAGGGTCAAGCCATAACGCTCGGTAGGGTTTCCTAAAACACAAGTAAACAATATGCCAAAAACTAATGCAAGTCCAAAGAGGACACAACCAATAGTCCAATATGCCTCACAAGTCTACCACATCATCATATTCCAAACACAGGCATAAACATAAGTATCAAAAAGGCATTGCACCATTACATGTGGTTTGACAATAATAGCCAGGTAGCTAATATATAGAAGGTTGAACAAATGACATAATTATGAACATATAATCTCACGAAGCACCTTAATTTCCTATTTTAATACCACAAGAACAATGTATATAAATATATAACCAATCTCTAAGTGTAAGTGTAAACTTACCAACCCCACGAAGCACCTCAATTTCCTGTTCAAAACCACAAGAATAATGTATGCATTCACAACTAAGCAACCATTCACAAATGTCACAATATCATAAACTGGCAGTATACAATCCGTCAATAATCATAATGAAATATCACAAATAAGTCAATAAAAATAATCTCAAGTGATTCCACCCAAAGTAAAAGGGGATAAAACCTTATTCATCTCATTTCATTCTCTCAATAATCTTAATACCATGAGTATTTACCTAATTTGGCTCCCGGTAAGCCAATCTGCTTTACAAGCTAATAACCTGATGGAAACAAATAACCACTTGTGCAAGTTTATAGCTCGCAAGTCGAGGGGAGACACCATCCCTATCATAAATGAAACCCTGTGTAAAGCGCAATCTCACTACGCTCAATAGCACACAAAATACGTGACTAATTCTCATCCTAAGTTTTTTTTTTCTGATATGTGTTCTTTTTCACAATTCCAATATCTCAATCCACACCACAAACAGTGCTCATCAACATCAATATTCTCTCAAATCTCACACCGCTCAGGTATAGTCAACAATATATATATTAACATCATTCATATCCACAACAATACTAACAACCATAAAAAATGATATATGATTTAACGAATAGATAGAGGAGTAACAACAGTTATATATATCCATGACAAAGGCAGAAATCATGATAAATATCAACATGACAATCACATGTATCCAGTACCATCATGCAATTATCTAACATCATAGCATTCAATATCACAATCACATCATATTGATAATGTAATGACAAGGTATCAAATGATACAGATAAACATATCATGTGAACAATATAGCAAGTATACACATCAGGACATTGTCCTAGTCCTAATCCTCACTCTACTATAAGAAAACACTACATGTGTCTTTTGATAATGTTTGTCAATTGTCTTACGTATTTCCTGTTCTATTCCTAGCACCATTCTAGCCTATAGCACTAAGGTATCATATCAAGTCTTACGATTTTCTATGGTCAATTACTCTTTAGCCTACCCTCAATTGCCCGTTTACCCAAACAGATATCAAAAATATGTTCTTAGGTGTCAAAAACCCTAAGGAAGTCCTATCGTATTATTTTTAAGTCGTTTGACTGTCTTTTAAACCCATAAGGGCATTTTTGTAATTTATCAAACAAGTTACGCATCTATGGAGACGTCGTCTCTCAAAACTGACCTTAGAATCAAATCCAAAAGGTCCAACAATCTTAAAGGTTTTGTCTTTATATTTTGTCAACGCTTCTAAGTATTTGTTTCATGTCTAGGGGTATTTTAGTAATTTTACATATTCATATAGGACTACCTCAAGTCTCTATTTCATTATTCTAATATAATATTTGAGTCTCTAGCATCCAAAAAATTGAAACCGCCTCATCCCGATCTTAATTCGGCTTTCAATTGCTTAATATAAGTCTAGGGTATAATTGTTATTTTCTCACTTTATGTGGGACCATCACCAGGTCCCAATTTATTCAATTTGATCATGTATTTGAGTCTTGGGCATCCAACAACCTTGGAATAGCCCCTTCTGAATTTTAATTAGTCTTTAAGTTTCTTAAACTCTTATTAGAAGTACTTTCATAATTTTTTCATATTCATGGGGGACCGCCTCGGGTCCCCAAATTCCCAAATCGACTCCTTCATTGAGTCTAGAATACCCAAAAATTTTAGGAATGCCTCTTCCTGCAATTTAATTGGCTTTAGTTTCAATTTTATGAATAAGTGAGCTTTTGTAATTTTTTCAAAAATATTCACCCATTTGTAATTAACTAAATCTATTCAACTCCTTTATAATTTTTCCAATTTCAATTTCTAATCCCTACTGCCAAACAGCCTTAATTTAATTTATATTTTAATTTTTGGAATGAGGATAACACCCCATTCCTGTTTCAAATAATTTCATGGATTTAATTTTGCTGTAACTAAACAGGTCCTTAAGCCTACACCTAATTGGGTTAGACCCGAACCAACCAAGGCCCAGCCTGAAAACCTAGTTAACCAACCCGTTGACCACCAACCCGACCCGGTTGACCATTGATCGGGTCAACCCAGTTAGCTGGTCCCCTCGCCGAAACAGTACCCCCTCCTCCGGCGATGGTACATCGGTAATTGCCATTTTGCTCCATTTTTCATCCTGACATCTTGTACACCTCTTTTAACCCATCATGGGACCAAATGAGTGAATTAAACCTCACAAAATCTCAAGGAAATCAAGGAGGATCGTTTTTTAGGCAAAACTCTGTGATTTTTGGTTTCGACTCGTTCCAATTACTATTTTGATCGATTTTTTATCCTAAATCGTTTCATTTTTCATGTAGGGTTCCATGGTGTCCAAAACAACCATCGAATCAAGTCAAAATGTCCCAATATGTCAAGAACTGAGAGAACCCATTTTGATTCTCTTTCACTATACAATCACATACACACACATATATATGTATAAAAACACACTTCAAAGCATGCAATAGTAGTATACATCTCATAATAAAGCGCGAATGCTGAAGAAAATCCCTACCTTAACTCTCGGCTAGAGAGAGAAAATTCAGAAGAAAGAAAGAGCTTTAAGCTTTCTCTCATGGCTGCCAACTCCTACTCTGGTTCCTATTTCCCTCTTCTCTTTTCTTATTTTCTTTTCCTTCATTTCCTCTCCTTTTCTCTTCTTCTTCATCTTCTTTATTTTTCCCAGTTTCGGTTTATAATGTGTTTTACACACACACAATATACACTCACACACACTGCTTCACGCATACACTTTCTCACACTGTTATACACACACGGTGTTTCACACTTACACTTACACACACCACTCTCACATACTCACTCACTTTCTCTCATAGATCACACACACACTATACAACCGCACACTTATCTCGGTTGGGAGGGATAGAGAGAGATGGATAGTTTGAAAGGGGAGAGAGAATTTGGCATGAGGGAAAGGGGGGAGGGTTAGGGGGTTTTGCTAAAAGGGGGAAAAAAGGCCGAATGTCTTCTCTCTCTCTTTCTTGTCTCTTTCAAGTCCTATCAACACATCACACACCTCACCCCTTTGTCTCCCTACCATACACTTGCACACACCAAATCTTGACATGTGTCCCTCTTGCAGAAGCTTTTAGTAGCTTCTTGTTGAAGCTTCTCACGCTTTTTGAGACACCACGTGGCTAGTTGGCCAGTTATGCGCTCACACTAGCCCAAATTGAAACTGTCACGGAATCACTCCTCCTTCTACCACCAAATCTTGACATGTGTCCCTCTTGTAGAAGCTTTTAGTAGCTTCCTGGTGAAGCTTCTCATGCTTTCTGAGGCACCACATGGCTAGTTATCCAACTATGCACTTACACTAGCCCGAAATTGAAACTGTCACGGAATCGCACCAAACTTGACACCCTGGCTAATTTCGGTGCTCTAATTCTAAACATGTGGTCTGTTTTCCAAAATTTTATCATTTGGTTTTCAAATTTATCTACATCTTGTAAATGACTATGTAGTCCCGTGACTCACACCAGTCCCGAAAAAATTACCAAAATTCCTTTTTAACCTCACTGTGTCTTATTGATGACTTATCGACTCATTTTATAATTTATTTGACTCATATTTAATTTATCTCTAGTTTGTCCTTAGCCTGTGCTGACAATTTATCAAATTGCCCTTGATGATTTTTCAGATCCTTACATTCACTTCGTTAAGGTTTTGGGCTCCACCTACAAGAAGGCCATAATAGTGAAAAAACTCAAGTGGGGATGCTTGAGTCGATGGTGTAAAAAATTTTCTGAACCTCGTAAACTACTATACTTGCTCTCTGTCACTCTTTATTGTTCATTTAATTGTGCATTTACAACCTTTATTTTTTTAGGATTCTAAAACAAACCAATATTTGCAAAATACCTTATTCACCCCCCCTCTAGGGTAAATATCTGAGCAGCATATAGGATTGTTAGCGACACAATGGATCGTTGCAAATAGCTTCAGATCCATGTCCCTAGAAGTAAAAATTATGCTTGCATGTTCCAATGAGAACACCAAAAAAACCTAATTCAGCTCCACGTTTTAAAATATATCACCAAAAATCGTCCCAAGACATGGTCAATCATTGCTAAAAGTCAAAAATACACTTTTAGCAATGGACATGTGTGTCACTAATTCTTATACAACTTTAGCGATGCACATAGATCATTGCTAAAAAACAAATAATCTACATCTTTTGCAACGGTCTATGGGTGTTGCTAATAAACTTAAATATTTAAAATACACAATTCATCGTCGCTAAAAGCATTCTTGTGATGTTAGTTATGATGGTCTGTTAAAATGTATATTTCTTTAATTTTTAAATATATAATCTAGCATGAAACAAAGTTTGCATCCTAAATTGAATTCTTAACTCCATCCTCGTATAGATATATATATTCTATATGTCCCAAATTAAGGAACCTTTTTTGGAATTCTAACTTTTTAAGAGAGATTATTTTATTATTTTACTTTTTTTTTAAATTTTCAATAGTACCCTTATTTAATTTCAAAGTTTTAGCACAAAAAAAAACATGAAACTGATGCTGCACTTTTTGGCTGTAGCTGACTTTGACCTTCTGTGACCTAAAGAACACTCAAAAAAAAGATCAGAGGACCACCGGATTGGCTCCGGTGGTAGCCGCTCTGATACTTAAGTTAATAAACTGAATTGAGAAAACCGTAATGTAAGCCAAAGAATGAGCACAAAAATAAAGCGTACCTCTAGGGTTTAATATATAGGCAATGACTTTCCCAAGTTGATTAGGATTTGGAGCCATGAATATAGGGATTGGATCGTCAGAGATAGCAATTGCCTTGTTGAATATAGCAACAATAGAGATAATCATGTGTGGCAGTTTTCTTGTAAAAGACTGTTTCCTTATTCTCTGCTCGGCAGATATTAAAGGCGGCAACGAGCCCTGAATCACGGAGAGTGCTCTGGAGGTCCGTGCTCGGGCCTGTAGGCTCTGTAAGAATGTAACTCTGCTCTGTAGGCATGTGCTCGGCCCTTTAAGTTCTGTAGGTCTGTTCTGAATGCTCGGCATGCTTTAGATGACCGAGCCCCTAATTGATCTGTAAACACACGTGTCACAAGGGGATTGGTCTGTCGTTTGTGGTATACCAGCTACTTCCCCCCCCCCCAAGCCTTAGTTAGAGCTTTAGTGCATAACTTAGGTTATAGGCTTAAGAAGATTAAGTGTTCCGTCTTTTTATCTTATAAGATGACGGTTCATCATATCATTTATTACGCACCCTTCGTTTGGAGCTTTCGAGGCCACTCTTTTCCCAAACCATTGCGACGGTTTGGATGGATGACTCTTTGTCTTCAAGGATCTATATATAGGGGAGAGAGGGGGAGCTTCCACTCCCATTCTTCTTATTGTCTATTTTGATGATGTTTCCCTATCAAGGGAATTGAATTACTGTAGAAGTTACTGTCATCTGGAGGTGATTGATGATCATCAGTCTGAGTTGGGTGTGATCAAACTGTGGCTAAGGATAACCCACCCTTTTACCTTGGTTCCTATGGACAGACTAAATGAGACAAAGATCTCTTCATCCATCTTAGCATCCGATAGGGATTTCCCCTCATGGAGGCGAGCCCTTCTTGATTCAACCGAGGCTTGGAGCGTTGATGATGAAGATGATAAGGGGATGCCTCCTCCCTTTCTTCCCTTGGTAGAGACCCTTGCACAAGCCGGCCAAGGTGCCATGCTGATTTTGAGGAGAATGAAGGCGGAGAATGAAGGTGTCGTGAGACCCGGAGTCATCTTTCTGCATTGGTGCCAGGGCAGGCGATGATGCAGATTGGGGTTTAGGGTTCCTTCCTTTCAAATGGGAGACAGAGGTGGCGATAATGGTGTCTTGGGACCTTGGACCCTTGACTTTAGAGGAGCTAGAGGAAAAAGGCCATGGTGGCATAAAACCGAAATATGACTTATCCGAAATTGTTGTAGCTTTAGAATCTTAGTCTGTCTCTATGTTGATTTATTTGTTCTGATGTAACTTTTTCATGGATTATCAATAAAATTAAGTTCCTTTCCCTTTCAATAAACTGTGTTCCTCCCGAGCTAGCACATTTTTCTATGCACTGTTGCCAACTGCTTTCTGTCAATGGTTCCATTTGCATAGATAGATTTTCATAGTATCTGCGCCTTCTCCAAATTGAAATACTTTGCGAATTCTGTGAGCTAAGTCGTCTTGGCGATATATTAAGTTACGGCTGCATGGTAGTGCATGAGTCTGTTCTTAAAAAAGTTTGAGTTGTTCATACTCTATTCAGATCAGCTCTGTAAAGTAGTCTTTCGAATAAAGTAACCTGCAATAATTTGAGTAAATGTAGTAATAACTATGCTTGCCGAGCCCAGAGACTTGTGCAAATAATTGGATTGAGAATATCTGGGAATCAATTGAGCAAATCAGACTCTTTGCTTTGGACCAAACCATGAGGTCTGTACATTTGATGGACCAGACCATAAGGTCTGTACATTTGATGGATCAAACCACAAGGTCTGTATGTTTGATTGATGGACCAGACCACAAGGTCTGTACATTTGATTGATGGACCAGACCATAAGGTCTGTACATTTGATGGACCAGACCACAAGGTCTGTACATTTGATGGACCAAACTAGGAGTCTATGCATTTGTTGGGAATACTTCAAAGGGTCTTTCAAAGAAAAAAATTCCTTTATTGATAATACTTCCGCAAATGTTCTATATTCCAAGGTTTGGGAACAGGTTTCCCATTAATGCCTTCTAGCCAGTAAGTGGTAGGCCTAACAATTTTTGTTACTCTGTAGGGGCCTTCCCAATTGGGTGATAACTTTCCCATTATGAGATCCTTGGTGTTTGGAAAAACCCTTCTTAGAACGAGGTCTCCAACTTGAAAGCTGACAGGTTTGAGCCCCAATTTAGAGTTGTTAACCATCCTTTGTTGGTACGCTTCCATCCTGATCCTAGCTTGATCCCTCTTTTCCTCAATTAAATCTAAATTTTCTGCCAGCTGCTGATGATTGGACTCCTGGTCAAAAGTTTCAGTCCTCAGGGTTGGCATACCGATTTCTACTGGAATAACTGCCTCGGTTCCATAAGCAAGTGAAAAGGGAGTTTCGGAGGTTGGAGTTCTTCTAGTTGTTCTGTAAGCCCAGAGCACACCAGGGAGTTTTTCGACCCATCTTCCCTTGGCTTCTTCCAACCTCTTCTTAAGGGTATCAAGGATTGTTCGATTGGTGACTTCTACTTGCCCATTAGCTTGGGGATGACCAGAAGAGGAGAAATGTTGACTAATGCACAAATCTTGGTAGAATTTTTTGAAGACTTTGCTAGCAAATTGTGTACCATTGTCTGAGACGATTACACGCGGTATGCCGAACCTGCAGACGATACTTTTTTAGACGAAGCTCTTGACTTCCTTCTCAGTAATGTGTGTTAAAGGCTCTGTTTCTGCCCATTTGAAAAAGTAGTCAATGGCCACCAGAAGATATTTCCTGTTCGGTGTGGCCTTAGGTAATGGGCCTATGATATCTATTCCTCACTAAACAAAGGGCTATGGGATAGCAATAGGAATGAGCTCGTGATGGGGATGGTGTTAGTATGGAGCAAACCTTTGGCATTTGTCACACTTTCGGACGTACTCCTTAACCTACTTCAACATACCAGGCCAGTAGTAGCCTTGTGTCAGAGCTCGGCGGGCTATGGTTGTACCCCCGTTATGATTTTCGCAGATTCCTTCGTGTATTTCCGCCAGGACATACTGAGATTCTTTTGGAGCAAGACACCTCAGCAGAGGTTGAGAATATGACCTTTTATAAAGCTTGTCGTTCAGGATCAGATACCAAGCTGCCTTAATTTGGATTCGTCTGCCTTTATTCTTATCTTCAGGGAGGAGTCCTCCTTCTAAGTATTGGAAGATGAGGGTCATCCAGTTTTGAGGTTGTTCGGTAACTTGGGCGACTTGGACCTCCTCAATGGTTGGTTTTAGTTGATGGGAGATTTTTATCATAGAATCACCCCTTGAATTTAGGTGAGATGCCATGTTTGCCAAAGCATCAGCTCTGTAGTTCTGGCCTCTTTCTATTTTCTGGATGGAAAATGTTTGGAAGGATTGTTTTAATGAGTTGACAAGTTCTAAATACCGAAACATCTGGTCATCTTTAGTGGCAAATTCTCCCAAAACTTGGCTTACCACCAGTTGGGAATCAGAGAAGACTTCGAGGTTCTGAGCTTCGCATTCTAGAGCTAGCTTCATTCCTAGGACAAGGGCTTCGTATTCTACTTCATTGTTGGAGGCTCTGAACCCCAGGCTAACTGCCTTCTTTGCTACGAGCCCATCAGGAGATTGTAATACCAGGCCCATACCAGAACCATGGTCAGTAGAAGATCCATCGGTATAGAGCTGCCATGTCTCCGAGTTCTCAAAGAGTCGGGCCTTATCCTGTAATGCTAGGGTGAATTCGGCAACAAAATCGACCAAGGCTTGACCTTTAACAGAGATTCGAGGGACATATGATATGTCGAATTCCCCCAGTTCTACTGACCATTTGACCAGTCACCTTGATGCTTCAGGCTTTCTTAATACGGACTTCAGGGGGTAAGCAGTGAGGATCTCGATAGGATGGGCTTGAAAGTAGGGTCTGAGCTTTCGTGCCGAGATTATTAGTACAAGAGCTAGCTTTTCAATTTCAGGATAACTCTTTTCTGTGTCTACAATGTTCTGCTGACATAAAATATAGGCTTCTAAACTCCCTTGTGTTGCTTGACCAGTACTAAACTGACAACGTTTTCAGAGACTACAAGGTAGAGAAGAAATTTTTCTCCGTGGACTAGTTTTGATAGGAGTTCATGTGAAGCTAGATATTCCTTCAGCTCTTCGAAGGCCTTTTCACACCCTTCTGTCCACTGTAGAGCTCTGTTGCCCTTTAAGGCTTTGAAGAATGGTAGACAGTGGTCAGTAGATTTGGAAATAAATCTGCTCAGAGCTACAACTCTGTCATTTATAGCCTGAATGTCCTTCTTGGTTTTTGGTGACTCCAGCTCAGTTAGGGCCCTGATCTGAGTGGGGTCTGCTTCAATGCCCCTCTGTGAAACAATATATCTCAGGAACTTTCCCTTTGCCACTCCGAACGTACACTTTAAGGGATTCAATTTCATCTTATGTTACTTCAAGATGTCAAACGCCTGAGCTAAGTGCTGGAGGTGGTTGCCCTTTTGTAAGCTTTTGACTAGAATGTCGTCAATGTAGACTTCCATGGTACTGCCGGGCAGAGGGCTGAACATCTTATTGACGAGACGTTGATATGTGGCCCCAGCATTCTTTAGACTGAACGGCATCAATCTATAGCAATAGAGACCTCGTTCAGTTATGAACACTGTTTTCTCCTGATCTGGGGGGTACATCTGGATTTAGTTATATCCTGAATAGGCATCCATGAAGCTTATGAGCTCATGCCCTGCGGTAGCATCGACTAGTTGATCTATTCTCGGCAGAGGGAAGCTATCCTTAGGACAGGCTTTGTTGAGGTCTGTGTAGTCGACGCAGACTCTCCACTTGCCATTTTTTTTCTTGACCAGAACGGTATTGGCTAACCAGTCAGGGTAGAATACCTCTCGTATCATCTTGGCCTCAAGCAGCCTTTGGACCTCCTCATTGATGACCCGATGCCGCTCTGGAGCGAGTGGCCTCATTTCTGTCTCACTGGTGGGTGGTCTGGATCTACCATCAGTTTGTGGGTAATAAGGCCTAGGTCTATTCCCTCCATATCCTTTGTTTCCCAAGCAAACACGGAGAGGTTGTTTTTCAGGAACTTGATTATTTCATCCTGCTCGGCAGATGTCAGGTCTGGACCTATCTGCAGATAGCGTCCTAGTGATTCCGAGCTGACCAGTACTTTAATGGGTTACCCAATGGGCTTGGCCTTGTTGTCCCTTCCTCTAGGGCTTAGTGGCTCGTCGATTCTGGAAGGGCAGTCTTCTGCCTCGTGAAGGTGGGAATGGATTGGGTCCACGCACTCACGGGCATGCTGTAATTGCTATTTGGGAGCCTTCTCTTTGAAAGCGAGAGCATGACACTTCCTGGAGGTCGGTTGGCACCCTCTGATAGAATAGATAGCCTGATTGTGGACGTACTTTAGGCACTAGTGGAGGGTTGAAGTGACTACTCCCATCTGATGCAACCATGGTCTCCCAATTATGACATTGTAAGGGGACTTGGCGTTCAGAACCATGTACTCTGTCATAGTGGTCTTTTGTCCGTCTCCCTCTCCTGCTATAGTGGGGAGGTCTATCTTTCCTAGTGGAGCGTTGAGATTCCCATCAAATCCTGCCATGATCACGGCTGTAGGTTTGATGTCATTGGGATTAAGCTTCATCAGTTTGAGGGGCTCGTAGAATAAAATGTTTGCAGAGCTCCCAGTGTCCATTAGAACTCTTCGGATCTCAAAGTTGGCAATTTTGAGAGAGATGACGAGGGCATCACTGTGAGGACAATGTACCCCAGCAAGATCTTACTCTGTAAACTGGATTTCAGGCATTGGTTTCAGCCTTTTTCTCGATATGGGAGATCGGTAGAATGGTAGGAATAGTTTTAGCCTCCCGAACGTACCGTTTTCGTGCTCTGTTAGATGTCCCCGCTGTCGGGGTGTCAACATGGAGGACAAAGATGACCTCATTATTCTATTGCTGAGGTTCGTTCCGTCCTTGTTCCTGTCTCTGTTTAGGCCTTTGGTCGGGTTTCCCCTGTTGGGGCCTTTCATTGCTAGGGTTCTACCTTCCGTCTTATCTATTGTATTCCTGCAAACGGCCCCTCCTTATGAGATGCTCAGTTTCATGTCTGAGGGCCTGGCATGTATTAGTTGTGTGCCCACGGTCTTTATGGAAATCACAGTACTTGGTCTGATCTCGGAGGTTTGGATCCCCTCTCAGTGGTTCCAGCCACCTCAGATTCTCCCGAGATCGGACCTGCCGAAGTATTTGATTCGGAGACGTGTTCAACGGAGTGAAGCTGACGAATCCCTAGGGGCAACATTAAGGGAGGTTCTGGGCACCCCTCTCTTCTCTGGGCTTCTGTCCCTTTTCCTAGCCGTATTCGACTCCTTCTTTTAGTCGTCCTTTTTCTGGTCATCTTTCTTTATGTCATCCTTCTGAGCCTGCTCCTTAGACTTTTGGGAGGTGTCTCTTGCTTCCTCTAGATTGATGTATTTCCTGGCTCGGTCCATAAGAGCTGCCATGTCGGCAGGGGAGTTCTTTGTCAGAGAATCCCTGAAACCTCCCTAAGTAAGGCCAGAGGTTAAAGCGGCTACTAGGAAGCTCGGGCTGTAATCTGTAACTTCAGTTAGTTCAGCATTGAAGCACGCGATGTAAGCTCTGAAGGTCTCCTCCTTGGTCTACTTGACGTTCAACAGGAATTCTGGTCCCTTCCTCAGCCTTCTGCATGTCATGAACCTGTCTAGGAATCACCTGCCGAGCTCATAAAACTGGTGACTGAGTTCAATTGGCGGTGGTGAAACCACTTTAGAGCGGTACCCTTCAGGCAGGTAATGAAGGTATGGTACATGAAGGAATCAGAGGACCCATATACTGCCATCGTGTGCTGGTAATGTGACAGATGGTCCCCTGGATCAGTAGTCCCATCATATGGGGTGAACTTCGGTACAACAAACTTCCTCGGTCTCTCCTCTGACATAATGGCAAGAGTGAATGGTGTGGCAAGCCTTCCGAGCACCCTAGCCAGCTCGTCCTACTTTGGAGGATTTTGAGCACCTTTTATAACAACAGTTCGGTCTATACTCTGCCACCTATTCAGCTCTGCGTGGGTCCCTAGGCGGGACTCCCAGAGAATTTTTCCTTACGGCTTCGGCTCCCATGTGAACGGGATGGGCATGCCCCTCAAATGGAAAAGAGTTCTGGTGCTCCTAAGCTGGGAAAACAGGAACCGCATGAGGTTGAGTCTCCAGAGGTGCTAGGTTTTTTCCTGAAGCCCCTGGAGTTGGAGCCCTGGTGGTGCTCCGATAATGGACATCTGGAGCAAAGGCTGGCGTTCCCCAGCCTGCTGCCACTGACGGTTGAGGATCTCTGCTGATGTGAGTAGCACCTTGGGGGTGTCCAGGCCGAGGGTTGGGAACCTCTTCATGGGGCCCTCCTTCCGTAGAGATGATAGGGGGTTGTGTCCCCTGAACAGCAATGTTGATAGGCGGGTTTGGAGGGTTTTTCCCCTGATTTTGCATAAGCATTGCCAAATTTCTAGACATGGCTAGAAGTTGCTCCTGCATGAGCTGGTTATGTCGCTTGACTGACTCAAGTTCCTGCCGCATGGGATCATCTGTCTGTCTTCTTCCTCGTCCGACAGGCCACAAACGTTGAGGGTTTTGTGGGTTTTGAGCGTTTTTCCTTGGTCGGAGATTGGGTGCCATGGTTCTCCGGTAAGAAGGAAAATAAGTTTATAAATAAGTAGAGCACTTGGAGATTGTTGTCGATTCCCACAGACGGCGCCAAACTGATGCTGCACTTTTTAGCTGTAGCTGACTTTGACCTTTTGCGACCTAAAGAATAGTAAAAAAAAAAGATCAGAGAACCACCGGATTGGCTCCGGCGGTAGCCGCTCTGATACTTAAGTTAATAAACTGAATTGAGAAAACCGTAATGTAAGCCAAAGAATGAGCATAAAAATAAAGCGTACCTCTAGGGTTTAATATATAGGCAATGGCTTTCCCAAGTTGATTAGGATTTGGAGCCATGAATATAGGGATTGGATCGTCGGAGATAGCAGTTGCCTTGTTGAATATAGCAACAATAGAGATAATCATGTGTGGCAGTTTTCTTATAGAAGACTGTTTCCTTATTCTCTTCTCGGCAGATATTAAAGGCGGCGACGAGCCCTGAATCACGGAAAGTGCTTTGGAGGTCCGTGCTCGGGCCTGTAGGCTTTATAAGAATGTAACTCTGCTCTATAGGCATGTGTTCGGCCCTTTAAGTTCTGTAGGTCTGTTCTGAATGCTCAGCATGCTTTGGATGACCGAGCCCCTAATTGATCTGTAGACACACGTGTCACACAGAGATTGGTCTGTCGTTTTGTGGTATACCAGAAACTATGAGTAAAAATTTTTTAGGTTGGGAGTTCATTAAAATAGGGAGTAAAGCCAAACTTTATTACACTTAAAATAATCAAAACCAAAAAAAAAAAAAAAAAATTCTTTTCCCCTATTTATGCAAGGAAATTGCCACCCTTTCCTATTTTTTCTCTTTCTTTTTATCCCACAACTCTATCTCTTATTTATGCAAGGAAACTACCACCCTTTCCAAAACAATTCAATGAATTTAGACATGAGCGATGGACTCTATTTTAGACGAATTTTTTAATGTATCTTGCAAATTTCCTGGAAATGTTGATGGCAAGATAATTGCAATTGATTTTAGCAAAATCATGGAAGTTCTGTTACATCGTCGTGCAAAAATTTGATCACTATCAAAGGCATTAAAGGTTTCTAAATCTACACTTGATAGGCGCATTAAATAAGGCACAATCAGACCAAATTCGATTGCATTGAAGCCCTCTCTCACTGATGAAAATATAAAGGTGAGATTGTGATTTTGCTTATCAATGCTTGATCCACTTAGTATTGTTAACATACTGAAATTCAGTAATATGTTTGATTTTGTTCATATTGACAAAAAAAAAATGGTTTTACATGTCCAAGGAATCAAAAGAATTTTATCTTAACCCCAAAGAATATGAAGCTCATTTTACTTGCAAAAGAAAACAATTCATTGGAAAAGTTATGTTTCTAGCAACGATTACTCGACCTCGATTTGATACCTCTTGCAATCAAATGTTAGGAAAAATTAAAAAAATTTCATTCAAATACAAAGAGTCAGCCAAACAAAACAGTAAGAATCGCATTGCTAGTACATTTAAGACAAAACCAATTTTGTTAGAGACAAAAAAAAATTTTTTGCACATGCTTGATTGAAAAGGTTTTACTTGCTATTAAAGCTAAATGGCCACCTTGTGATAGAACCAAAATAATATTTATTTAGCAAGACGATAGGAAACCACACATTGATCTGATGAATTTCAAAATTATTAAGATTGCATCTCAAGATGGATTTGATATCCATTTGTGATTCCAACTTCCAAATAGTCCAAATATGAATGTGTTAGATCTTGGATTTTTTAGGGCTATTCAATCACCACAATATCAAGAAGAACCTAATACAATTAATGAGCTTGTTGATGTCATTGAGAAATCTTTTGATGAATTATCATTGGAAAATCTCAACAATGTTTTCTTAACATCACAAGGGTGTATGATTGTGGTGATGAAAGTGTAAAGACACAAATTCGCCACCCAAAGAACGAGAAATTAGGCCCATAAAGATCATATGGATGGGCCTGACCAAGATCCTAGTCCAACCAAGAGGCCAACGCAAGCCCAATACAAGCAAAAGAGCCCTGCATGAACTGATTATCCCACTGGAGGCAGAGAACCTTTAGCTGGGCAGAGCCTCCTCAAGGAAATTAGGGTTGGTCCAAGGACCGAACCAAACTAGATTCTTGGGAGAGACTATATGCCCTATGGGACAACTGGGGTATAGTGTCATGGTGGCTTGAGTAAGAGGTTTCTCCATTGGTACTTAGCATTTAATGAAGAGGTGACCTCACCCACCTTCCATTTAATACGACAAGCTCCATGGACTGACTTTGAGAGCTTAGATCATGACCATCATTAATGGGAGCTGAAAGTTAATAACATAAAGGGATAGATAAACATCATTTAGTCATTTGAAGTAGAGCATGTGGACCAAATTAGGTGATTTATCACCTAATCCTAGTTCAGCCAACATGTCTTTCTCGGGCTATAAATAGGGAACAAACATTCCCTCCAAATAACTAGATGAAAGAACAAGGGAAAACACCAAGAGAATCTTCCAAACATCCATTAATAGTAAGAGTGCTAAGGCATTCAATGCCCATTAAAGAAGCTCCCATTATGGTCTGGAGAGGAAGATTTGATTGTAGGTGCATCCACACACTCAATTGGTCTCATTCTCTCTCGAGATGCTTCTCTTAAAATCAACTCTTACTCTCTCCCTATGACCATTCCCTCTCGGAATGTCCTTTTACTTCATCCTCGGTTCCTATAAGGAATCTCCATATGTGGAGATTTAATCCCACACAAAAAGTATATGAGGGAAACAATTATAAAGTGCCATATGATCATCTTCCTTCTGAACTTCAATGTGAGCTTGAGCTTGTGGATAAAGGATTGCTTCAGCTAAATCAATGATAAAACTTTGGCAACACAAGTGAGTTCTTGTTTTGTTTTTCTTAATCTCTTATACTTACTTTTATTTTTATTTTTATTTTACATTTTATGTAGGTACTACTATTTTGTGTTTTGAAAGCAGTGGAGGTGCAACTCTGGTTGTCGTGAAGCTTATTCTAACATGAAAAGGCAATAGGGATATGGGTTCTTTCATATCGGAAAAAGCAATGCAATCAGTAAAAATATTTTTGTACAGGAGTTTATGTAAATTGGCGAAGGATCTGTATGTTTTTTTTTTTTTTTTATCTTTACATGTGTAAGTGAAAAATTAGTTTTGTGAGTTCATTTTTTCGTATAGCTGGTAATATCATTAAGGGTAAATTACACTAACTTCCTTTGAGATTTATAATAATTACATTAATTTTTTTATGAGGTTTCTGAAATTACACTGACCTTCCTTATTTTCTAAAATAATAAACAGATATATCCTGTCACGACCCGAAACCCACCCTGTGCGGATCCCGAATCGTGACCGCCACCCTTAGGCCCAAGGACCTTAGGGCAAAGGCTCGCAAACATAGCGGTATCGAATAGATGTGCCTTATGTGGTTGTGGAAGCGTGAAAAAAAACTTTTTCTTTTCTTTTCTCATTTTAAAATTTGCACATCCGTCCGATACTACCGCTCTTCACATTTCGATACACATGAATATAAAATCAGAGCATAACTAAAAACTTCAAGAACTTATAATGTTACATGTCCACTACCCAGAGGGCTTAATACATATTCTTGTACTGTTTACTAATACAGAAGTTCGTACCTAAAATTCACATGGTTCCATAAAGAAACTACGTAATTACAACTTCCCAAAATGACAGATCCATCATCATTGTCCCCAAGTCAAGACTGCTGCTAATCACCTGAAAGAGGGATCCGAACAAAGTCCGGGTAAGCTAATCTAAGCTTGTGAGTAATTCCTGCATTCGTCATGGGGTTTTCAACTAGTAGTGGTTTAACACATGAGGGTTTATAAAATACTCATTACCAATTGCTCGTACATTTTAGAATACAGAGTATATGCATTCTCGAAACAAATAGCTTTGAAACATTTAAAGTATTCAAGCTAAACTCGTACTTCGTCGAATAGAGTATATAACTTGAAACATATGCATTTCATAAAACAGATAGCTTTGAAACATTTAAAGTATTCAAGCTAAACTCGTACTTCATCAAATAGAGTATATAACTCGAAACATATGTATTTTATAAAACAGATAGCTTTGAAACATTTAAAGTATTCAAGCTAAACTTGTACTTCATCAAATAGAGTATATAACTCGAAACATATGCATTTTATAAAACAGATAGCTTTGAAACCTTTAAAGTATTCAAGCTAAACTCGTACTTCGTCAATAAAGTATATAAACTTTAAAACACATAAATATGTATTGTGAAAATGAGGGTAAAATCTGCTTTCATTTTCAAAATCACTTTGTCATCTTTTCTCTTTAATTAGGTGGAATCTGTTTCGAACCAGACTCCCATTTTACTGCCAATACTGTCGATCTCATTTGCCTGGGGGATTAGATCCTGCTACCGGGCATTTACTGTTGAATCCCAAAGGATTTCAACCATCATAGAGGGTGGTACTTAGTACCGTTTATCTTGTAAAACATTTATCACATGACTTCTTCAATAGATACTTTCATGAGTATTTAAAACATGAAATGTATAATTTCTACAATAGAACTTCAAATACTTGTAACAATCAAATTCAGAATATTTAACAAGATTTGTATTTTAACTTAGACATGCTGAAAACACATTTTTAAGAAAACTGTAAAGAAAACATTTACTGAGCATGTCACAATAGGGTTTATAAGAACAGAAATAATTTAAAACTGAAATCATGTAATATACTGAATTTGAAACTTCAAACACTCCATATCTTTGAACTTAAAACCTTTTCAAATCCATGGAGTTAAATCTCCACTTCAAACACAGGGTTACTCACCTTGGTCCTTTAGGGTTAGTGCTAATAATGCGCTTTCCTACTTTCCTTGTAGTTCCTAAGAACAATTCATAAACATCTCATCAACTTCACATTCATTGTAATATCATCTCGATATTCCTTAACTTATGCTTAAATCGTATTAGATCTTAAAATGATTTCATAATTTCATATGTACTTAACTTAACTCGTACTCTTAACCTATGACACAATTTAATGTGTTAGAAATTAAATTCATTTCAATTTATACTCTTCTGGCAGCTCCATTAACTTTAATTTAAGTTTATTTATTTCACATAGTTACGTGTCGTGTCTTTTCGTAATTCATTTCCTCGTATACGCCTTAGATTAGTACTTTGACATTACTTTAATTTATAGTCATTTGACAGATGTTATTCATCAAATTTTATGCCTTTTTATTTTAGACATTTCTTTTGGTCGAATAGACTCTACCATTGAGTCCAGAGCGTCGAAGAAAGTCAGTTTAGACCCTCTCCGATTTTTATTTCGGCTTTCGGGGTAGCAGGGGTATTTTGGTCATTTATCCCCTTACGTGTATTTATTTTTTGGACCTTGTCTCGTGTCGTGGACCTCACTATTGGACTCAAAAGGCCCGAGATAGTAAGAATACACTAATAACTTGTTAATTTTGGGCAAGGGGTATTTTGGTCATTTACCCCTTTATGTGTCTTTATTTTTCGGGCTCCGTCTCGTAAAACAGACCCTACCATTGGCAATATCCAAAATAGTTAAAATTCACTATTCGTATGTTTAATTTGGACTTCATTTGCCTTAGTTATGACCCATGGGCAAAATAGTAATTTTACTTTATTTATTAAATAATTAAATTAATTATTTAATTATTTTTCAGGGACCTTATTACATAAATTTTCCCTCAGTTGGGCCACAGTAGGATTGTCCAGAAGTTCTCGGGTCAATCCGCAAATAACAAAAGTTTTGGTTTATTTAATTTTAAATAATTTAGAAAACCAAACGGTTTAGTTTGATCTTAAATGAACCAATCCGGTCTGGTTGTAAACCAACCGGTTCAGTGGGTTCATTTACATGTGGCTGACGTCATCATGACGTCAGCCCTAGGGTTCATTCAATTTAAACCAAAGACAAAACGCCGTCGTCTAATTAATTTGGTAGCAAGCCCAAAGGCTGCCACGTATCCGAGTTGACTCAGCCTTAATTTAAGACCGAGTTGACCCGTCTTCTTCTTCCCTACATCGACGCCCTTCTGAAACCCTAATCCAGATTCCATTTCTTCCATTTTCGTGCCTTCCTACTCAGCTATTTCTCACTGTTTTGAGTCCAAAACATTCCTAAGGTACAAACGACCAACTTGGCATTCATTTGGGAGTTCAAAATGAACTCTTTATTTCGGTTTTAAGCTTTGATAACCTAGAACAATAATCCCACCGTAAATGCTCATTTCTAAGCTAAAACTCTTGGGCTTTGTTTCTTTGTAATCCATATTACATGTAGTTTTAGTTTCCATTCATGAATATCATTTTAACTCTAAGTTTAAAGCTTTGGGTTTCAAACCCGTAGCCTGCAACTCAACATTTAGAGGTTGTACTTAGGTTCTGGAATCGCGTAGTGGAATTTTTGAAACCCTCTTGACCTCATCTTGAGGTCTTGGTAGGTTAGAACCCATTTAATTTCACCCATTTCAAACCAGTTTTTGAAGGTCATCCATGGCAGTCGTTCTTGGGTTTGTCATTTTTCAGTGTTTTTCTTGTGATTTTTCATGCTTATTCATGTCTTAGACATATATCAAACATCATACATATCATGCTTAAAATCCTAGAGAGAGAATTATATGAACTTTCAAAATTCTCACCTTTTGTTGCTAAGGTTTTGATTTTTCTTAATCTCTGATTCTTCCTCTATCCTCCTCAGTTTCTTTGCTTTCTTTTCTTTCCAAACAAGCATGCAATGCATGCTTGTCTCCTTTTAAAGAAGAGGCAGCCGACCTCTCTCTCTCCTTCCTATCTCTCTCTCTCTCTCTACAACCTGATTCCACAGCCCTAGCTTAGCCCTCGCAGCTCATCAGTTTCATTAAATTTTGCTCTTCCCCATTTCCCACTTTGCATTTAATTCTTCTTGGCTTATATTTGATATTTTACATGTAATATATACATTTATATATATATATGCACATATATACTTGACAACACACACACACACCAGCTGACACACACACCTATACACACACTTTAACCATATATATATATATATATATATATATATATATATATATATATATATATATATATGCTTAACTTTATTTTTCTCATTCATATACATACATGTACACATACATATTTTAATATATATATATATATATACATGCATGCATACATGCTCTCATGTACATACATATCATATTAAATATATAGTATATTATTATAACTAATTTAATTAATTAATTAAATTATTTAATTATTTAATTAAATTTATAAAACTCTCTATAATTATTTTTATAATTTCGTAATTTGTGCATGTGACCCGGTATCCCGGGTTGGGATATTACATATCCCTCTTGTCAATTTCTTTTTTTTTAAAATAACAAAATTGTCTATTTTATTTATTTATTTTTGTATTTTTCTAATTTTGACTAATTTATTCTAACTTTTTTTTAAAGATTTTTAAATTTTTTATTTAAAAATAAATTTAAAGTTTTTATCAATATTTATTTGAAAAATAAAAAAATAGGTCAAGATTTAAAAAAGTTAAAAAAATATATAAAAGTGATAGTTTTGTCATTTTGAAGAACAAAATTGATTGAAGAGAGGTATTTGTATATTATTTTGTAAAATAAAAAAAAAACTAATATAATTTCATAAATCTAAAAAAAAGTAATATAATTGTCATAAATTAAAAAAAAATCAGTATAATTTACCCTATCATTAATGTTGTTATAATCTTCTGAGAGCATTAACTGATTTGTGTGTACATAGAGAGAGTACATACAAATATACATTTGTGTGTGTATATAGAGAGGGGTTGTTTCATCCAGCAAATCATGATGAATAAAAAATTAAATTTTAAAATTTTGTGCAAAATAATTGCATTCACGTAGAAAAAATGAAAAGTAAAAGTGAGAAAGTTATAAAAAAGTATGTTGTTATATACAAACAAGGTTTTATCCATTTAAATAAACTTGGTATAACCTTGCCCAGAGAATGTCATATTACTACTATATATAAGGGTCATTCAATCCCATTTTCATTAAATTGGACGATTTATGTTGAATTGTTTGGGGGGTGAGAGCAACTTCAAGGGGAGGGTCATTTAGGGTGCCAACTTTATAACTGTCGAAATGGCACCCCAGATTCAAAAATTTCCACTTCAACGGGAGTGGCATTCAGGATTGCAAAATGTCACTCATGTTCTTGGGGTGCCATGTTTACAAACGCAGGAGAGAGAAAAAGGGAGAGGTGATGTAACACCCTGACCCAGATGTGACCAAAGGGGCTACGTAAACCGAGTCGATAAAGCTTCTTATTTAATATTGAATAAAATGGAACGGTTAGAAATTCAATGGCTTTTAAAATACGAATAGTTTTCGGGCAGTGCACGAGCGAACTACAAATGGATACCGAAAAATAAAAAAGAAAAAAAAAAGAAATTTTAAATAAGAAAAATAAAATAAATGAAAAATAAAAAAAAATGAGAATTGGAAAGAAATAAAAATGAGAATGTAATATGTGAACAATACATATATATATATATAAATGCGAGGGTAAATGTGCATGAGTTACAACATGTAACTGACAGAAAAAAAAAAAAAAAAAAAAAAAAGAGATAGAGAAGAAAACCGATGGGGGGGGTTACGGCGCAGCAAATGAAGGGGCTGTGGTTACGGTAAGAGTGAGAGGAGAAGAAGAGGAAAGAAAAGAAAGAGAGAGGAGGAGTGAACAGCCAAAGAGAGAGAGGGAGATTAAAGAGAGAATAACGGGGAAAAAGAGAGAATTTTCTCTGATTCACTCCATACTCATTATCAACAAACCCCAACAGTTTTGCCCATTGTACCACCAACAAGTTCTGCCCATCGCCGCCATCAACGTAACCATGCTACACCATCATCAAACCACCATCAGTCCTACACCGTAAACATCACCACCGGTCCAGATCTGAGACTATAAGCCTCAACCGAATCATCGAGTTGCCAGATCAATGACTGAATGCCCAACCAAACTACCGTTGTTCCGATCAAATCGGCAACCCAATCGCCTCACTATCCCTTGCATCAGAACAACCGCAACGGCGAAATCAATAGCCACCACCGCTATCAAAACTCCACCCCACCGCACCGTGCACCATCAACGAACCCCAACAGTCTCTGCATCGTGCCTCTGCAACAGACCACCAACACCGTTCGGATCTGAGACGTCAAAGCCTTAACAGCGCATAACAGGGTATCTAATTTTTTTTTCTTTTAAATTCGAAGCACGAAGTATAGATTTGATTTTAGATTTAATGAAGCATGGAAATTGGTTGGTGTTGGAATTGAATCAATAAAAAAAAAAAACGAACAGAACTGAACGTGGGGAAACGGTGAAAAACAGAGGAGAAAAATAGATCGGGTGGGGTGATTTTGTTGCAATTAATTGGGCTAGATCATGGGTAATTGATTCTCTTGGGTGTAGGGAAATTTTAGAATCAAAACGGGATTGAAATCGTAGGAGAAAACGAGAAAAAACAGAAGGGAAAGGGGCTGCCGGAAAACCGCACAGCCCCTGGTGCGCTACTGTTCCGGCTATTTTGGGAGTGCTCCGGCACTCCGATTTGAAATCCGACGGTAGATTTGAGTTGTCCATGATCTGTAGGTATGAACCCCGCTGAAAAACGCAAGAAACCCATCACCGGCGAGTTGCCGTTGACGAAGAAGACAACCTGTACGCCGGAAAAGGCTGCTGCACGGCTGCTATTTCGTGATTTTATTTTGGCCAAACCGGGTCGGGTCTGACCCGACCCACCCATTCAGATGACTGCCCAACACTTGTACTTCATGGGTAAATTTTTAAATTTGAGTTTAGATAGTGTTTGGTTAGAAAGGAGAGCTATCCAATAGTTGGGTTAAACTTGAACAAGAAATAAAAAAAAAAAAAAAAGAAATAATACCGAGGAATGGAAAATTTGTATGTGCAGTGAATTGAACCTATGACCAAAGGAAAAAGTGGGAGAAGCTTAGCCACTGTGCCACCAAGGCACATGTGGTCTGTTGGACTCAAATACTATATGTATTAGCTATATTAAGTGATTTAAATTAATAAATTTTAAATTTAATTTCGAGGCTTAAATTAATCGAATGAATAATGAAAACCTATTGTTTTGGACCTTTTGGATTTCATGGTAGGGTCCGTTTCACGAGACGGAGTCTCAAAAAATAAAGTACCCGTAGAAACGTCAAAATGACTAAAATGCCCCTACATCGAAGGTGAGTCAAACAGACTCCGATTGAGTTGAGTAAATAGTGAATTTTTATTATTTCAAACCTTCTAGACTCAATGGTGAAGTCCAAATTGTGAAAACAGAACCCGAAAAGTAGAAACACATAAATGACCATTTTACCTTTGGGTAAATCAAGTTTAAGAGCATAAAATAGTAAAAGATATATTTAAAGTAACGAGGCATAAATTCAATAAATGACATAAAATCTGAAACGTGCTTATTGATGTATAGGAAAGTCAAAAGGAAAGGAGAAAGTCATGGGATACTAGGACACTGATAAGGTAAGTGGATTTCTATCTCTTATACGTGGTTTTCCAAGCCACGATCTTTCTATTACTGCCGATTTTGTACTCATGTATTTATACCTACTGTTATTGTTCCCACCATGGATATTGTTCTACCTGGTGGATGTCTATTGGTTGATAGTTCATGGCTTGATTCGTTGTGTTGATGTTATTCACTGTATACTTATGTTATGATGTTCCGTGCTTTGCACACCTCATATGGAATACGATATAATCCTAATTTATGTTAAATGCCGGGTCTTGTGCTCAGACACATTACCCTTCTGATGCTATCTGATTGACTGGACCTACGGGTCAATTTATGGGACCTACGGGTCAAACGGACATGTGGCAATGATGGCGTTTTTACGCAGTGAGTTTTAATGGCATTTTATATGCCTTTCATGTTAAAGGGGGGTATGCCGGGCCCCAAAAGACCGAGGGTCTGCCAAACCCTGAACAGAGTAAATGCATCGTTCATGTTGACTGTTATGTGATGTTTATTTGATTCACGTGATGTTTCATTTCACTACGAATAGTTCCATGTTGACAGTACCTTTATTCATTTGACTCGATTGAGATCACTCCATTGTGGTAGTACATTTACATCGATTGTGAACGTTAAATGTTCCCGTATTCATGTTATATCACTGTTCTTATTGGGTTATCATGCCTTACTGTTCATTGGCCATTTTGGCACCTTACTGTTGACTGAAATTGTTTCCATGACTGGCTATCATGTTCATCTATGATTCTATATGTTCCACAATTACTCTAACCCCGTATCTGAGATAGGCGTTTACTTACTGAGTTTGTAGCTCACCCCTTACTAAATTTTTTCAGGTGAAAATGTTACAGAACTACAGTAGGAGTTCAGAAGCGTAGGAAGACAGTTGAGGAGCGTGATAGTAGTGAACGAAGTCTCTCCCATGTACTCACCACCTAAGAGTGGTTTAGGATCAGTTTATTGTTAATTTGAAGTTTAGTCTTTGAACAATAATTGTAATAAAGCTTCCGCACTTAAATGTCATGGTTATATTATTTACTATTATCATTGGTAAAAGAATGGAAAAAGTAGGGACGGCCATTGGGTCGGCCCCACGATACGAGATCCGCAAAGGGTGGGTTTCGGGTCGTGACAGGTGACATCCGAACGGTTGAGCCATTTCCATTTCTACTGTTCAATGGCTACCATTCCAACGGCTATATTTCAAAGAAAAAATCCTATAAATACAGAGATTTTCATACAAAATTTCAGAGATTTTGTGGAAAAAAAAAACTTACAAGAGCTCAAATGGTAGATCTGAAAGAGTTTCGCCGTGCTGCCAGCGATGGAGGAGAGAGCTTGCGGCGACGGTGGAAGAGAGAGCCTACGGCGACAGCGCAGAGAGAGGGGAAGGGAAAGGGGAAGGGGAACGAAATGTGGGAAGGGGAAAGAAATCTTTCTATATATATAATTGGTGGAAAGTACTAAAATAATTTTTTTTATTTTACTTAAAATTAAAACTGATTTTTTAAATAAAATTAATTTTTATAATTTAAATTGAATTTTTAAATTTTAGTTTATTTATTTATTTATTTATTTATTTATTGTTAATTTAGGATGATTTATTTATTTAGCTAATTTTTATAATTAAATAATTTTTTTTCTATTTTAATTAATTTTTATTTAGAATTTAAATTAATTTTTTAATTAAATTAATTTTTGTAATTTAATTTGGATTTTTAAATTTGATTTAATTTTTAATTATTTTTTTAATTAAGGGTGATTTTATTTATTTTTTAAAATTTAAAATTTTGACTCTAAAAATATATCTGTTAAATTATACTGTTATGAAAATTATACCCATTAAAATATAATTGATGCTGCACTTTTTGACTCGCAACACGTGAGGGCTTCGTGACCTGTAGAACACTCAGAAAGATGATCAGAGGACCACCGGATTGGCTCCGGCGGTAGCCGCTCCGATGCTTAAGTAAGTAAGGGAATTGAAAGACTGTATTGAAAGTCAAAGAATGAGCATGAAAATAAAAGCGTACCTCTAGGGTTTAATATATAGGCCGAAGCTTTCCTAAGTTGATTAGGATTCAACGCCATGAATATAGGGATATGATCATCGGAGATTGCAGTTACCTTGTGGGCATTGAGTCGTAGATGGAGATAATCATAAATGGTAGTTTCCGTATTGGAGACTGCTTCCTTATTCTCTACTCGGAATCCGCTAAGGCGGTGACGAGATCTGAAGCTATGGTCTGGACCCTGTGATCAGTTCTGGATTTATTCGTTTGGTCACTTCCGACCTTATGTGATGATCTGGATGTCATTGGCTGAGCGAGAATCATGTTAGCTGAACATAAATCGGACTGTGGTCATACGTGTCAAGTGTTGATCGGCCTGTCCTTTTATGGTATATCAGTTACTCCCCCCCCCCAAGTCCTAGTTTGATGTAAGCAACTAGGGCTAAGAGAGTTATGTATCTCGCTTGTTCGCCTTCCAAGACAATTGTTGGGGCGTCATTTATTGCGTAGTCGGTGATTAAGTCTTTTCAAGGTCACAATTACACTGGGCGAACAGTTGGTTTTCTCGAGAACATCATTGTTCTAAACCGTCATGGCGTTTGGGCTTGGTGGGTCCCTTCTGATACCGTGTTTATAAATACGGGATGAGATTTTTGAAATGACCTTTCCCTCGACATTTTTACTGTGCTAGAAGATTTCATTCGCCATTGTTGGTTCGTGCGACCTTGAAGAATACAGATCCCCTAAGTGAAAACAGGTTCGACTGATTTTTCCCCCTCTCTTGCTTCTTTCTTCTTGAGTCTGAGAATAATGTCTGTTCCTTCGGAATCTCAAACTGCGAATGAGGGAGTAGGAGACCATTCTGAGATGGCTGGTCCGCCTGTTGTAGGAGATGTAGGTAACCCTGCTCTTGAAATTATTGAGGAGGGGCCTGTCGAACCTCCCCCTAGTCCAGGGGTTAGAATAGTTGATGCTTTCGAAGAGCCCCGAGATAGGGCCGGGGAGACCTCTGGTAGGTCTTCTCATAGAGAAGAGGGTGAGAGTGCCGTCACTCAAAGCCTCTTAGATAAATGGAGGGTGAAATTCGAATTTCCCCCAAATGTGACTTGCAGAGTTCCAGGACCCATGGACCGTCCCCAAGATGTTAAAGCCGGGGAGATTTGTGTTTTCCTTGCCTGGTTTGAAATGGGCTTAAGGCTTCCATTGCCGGATTTAGTCAGGCAATTCTTCTGTTGGTTCAGGCTCTGCCCCGCCAACCTGAATCTCAATAGCTGGCGGCATCTTCTAGGATTTATGGTGCTGGGGCACCTGAACAAAGTGAACGTGTCTCTGGACTTGATCCGTAGCAATATGGATCTGAAGTTCAAGCAGGCAGAGGGCCTCTACTATATGTCCTTTGAGAAGAGGTTCCGACCCCTGTCTTCCGTTCCTACTTCCAACAAGACGTGGAAGAAGTGGTACTTCTTCGTTGGAGGAGGATGGGAGCATAAGGACTTCCAGGCCGGAGAGACCTCGTCGTTTCCTTGTGTTACGGGCCATAGGGGTGAGACTTATTCCCTTGGGTTTGCTTTAGCTTTGCTTATATCCTCAGAACTGACAAACGTGGTATTTTTCATTTCCTTTGTGCAGTCAAGAGTGCTCGGAAGAAGCCCGAGTTTACTAAGGCTCTACAGGATCAGTACCGGGCTTTGCTTTCAACTTCTAACCGGGCTCATACTGTTATCGTCACTCCGGACCGCGTGATGGCCACCCGTTGTGCAGAGTTTAAGAAGAGGCTAGCCTCGAGGTGGGAAGTGCCGAAGCCCCAAGTGGTGGGGGAGGCTTCCTCCCAAGCTGAGCCTGATGTTCCTCTAGAAGTAAAGAGGAGGAGATTGATTTCTGGTTCCCCTGAGCCCTCCCCTGCCGAGGCTGAGGAAGCCGAGCCTACCGTTCCCGTATCGGCCGTTCCTCCTGCTCCTTCCGGTCCGATCAAGAGGTCTAGGAAGGGGAAAGCACCTGCCACACCTTCCGAGCCATTGGTTGGGCCGGATTATCAAATTGCCAAGAAGGCATTTGATCAGATATGGGCTCAGGGCCCACACCGGTACAGAGGGGATGATCCCTCCAAATTGATGACTGAGATGATGACTCTCCAGATGAAGGTAACTTCTGAAGCCTTTCCCTGACTTCCTTGTTTGCTCATTTGTTTTACTCTAATTTATCTATCCTGCTTTATATAGAGCATGCATAGTTTAGCTGCTCTGATGGTGACCCCATGGGCCTTGAGGAGGCCGAGAAGCTGAGGACGGAGGTGAATGAGATGAGACTGGAGCTCGGAACAGCCTGTTCCAAAATTCAGTCTGCTGAAGAGGGTCTGAATGAAGCTACCACCAGCCTTAAGGTAGCAGAGTCTGAGAGGGACATACTTGCTCAGAAGGTTGAGAGGCTTGAGGCGGAGTTGGTTGGTCTCCGTAGTTCCATTGATCAGAAGGTTCAGGAGGCAGTTGGTCAAGCCAAAGCTGAGGCTGAGATGGAATTAAAAGATGAAGTTGATCAGATGGGTGATGACCTGATCCTGCTCGGCTTTGAGAATTTTCGAACTAGATTCCAACTTCAGTTCCCGGACTTTGATGTGTCATCAATCGTTCCTCCTGAACCTACCTCATCTCGTCCTGATCCGGATAAGACTGCTGGGGCTCGTGCCCTTAATTTGGAAGAGGACGCAGGCCCCTCTGGGAAATCCTGAGGCTTTTATAGGCTTTTGATTCTCTTTTTTTTTTTTTTTTTTTTTGATGTAGTGAATATATTTTTCCTTTTGATCAATAAGATTGACTTTTCTTCAGATTCTGCTTGTATTTTTCCCTCTTGTGAATTTTGTTGCAAGTGTGGCTGCTCTGAACCCTTTGCATGTTAGATCAAACAGTTGCTTTCTAATCTTCAATACTTGTCATTGAATAGTGAATATAGATCTGCCTTATTAAAATAAGACGAGAAAGTAGATATAGCCAGATAGATAGAGCCTGACAGAGTGGGAGTGGATTTCTGTAGAGCTTTGAGATAGACTGCTTTGAATTAAGAGTCTGTGAGGTTAACCGAGCAGCTTGTGCTCGTTATTATGATGCTCGGTATGCTGAGTACTTGGGATTGGGATATATCCGATCTGTTTGGTCTTTGTCTTGAGAATTCTGTACTCTGTCTCTTGGTATATTGAAGAGGCGTATTTAATGCACCGCTTAGTCATTCGACCGTCGTTTGGGTTTTCGAGGCCACTCTCTTTTTCACCGTTGCGACGGTTCAGTTGGGTGGCTTTTGGACTCCAAGGGTCTATATATATAGAAACGGGGCATACGGTTGCGCTCAACCCTTTTGCTCCCCGATTTGTTCGTGAGAGAAACCTCATATGCTGCCGGAGTTTCTCCCATTCGTCCGGAGATGATGGAAGATTCCTTGCCTGAGTTAGGAATAATGAGCCTGTGGCCGAGAGTTAACCTTCCCCTTTTTTCAGTCTCCAAGGAAGGATTGAAGGCGGCCCAAGTCTTCTTGTTTCCTCTGGCATCCGGTCGAGATTTCTTCGATTGGTGGTGGCCCCTCCCTGATTCAACCGAGGCCTGGAGTGTTGGTGATAAAGACGAAGGTGAGTTGCCTCCCCTTCCTCACGCTCTGTCAGAGACCCTTGCTCTAAGTGGCTGGGGTGAAACAGACGGTGTGAAGAAGAAGATTGTAGGTGGGTTACCTTCTCCCCCATGTGACTTGGCAGAGACCCTTGCTCTACTCTTCTGAGGAGTCATGCCGATTACAAAGGTGGAGAATGAAAAGTCTCCTGAGGCTCAGAGCCCTTATCATCCGTTGGTCATGGGACCAGTGATAGTGATGATGAAATGGCCTGGGCGCTACTTGATGCAGACTGGGGTTCAGGGTTCCTTCCTTTCAAATGGAGCCGATGAAGGCGGTTTTGAAGGTTTTGGATTTTGTGCCCCTTTATCATCCCAGGAGAAGAGCCATTATGTTGCCAAGCGTAGCTTCTGTAATAGCTTCTGTAATAGCTTCTGTAATAGTTTCTGTAGTAGCTTCTGTAATAGCTTCTGTAATAGTTTCTGTAGTAGCTTCTGTAATAGCTTCTGTAATGTCTTGGTACTGATGTAAATTTTTTGAGTTATCAATAAAGCTGAATTTCTTCTTCTCAGATCTGATATTTTCTTTAGTTGGAACCATAGTACTGGTTTGTTTGGCAGATAAGCCAAATAATATAAGTATCAGATCCGAGGTGTTCCGATCTTAGGAAATTTTAGTTGATAGATGCTCCGAACTTCTGCCTTTGGATAGACTGGATCACAGAATCTGCTAATTGAAGACGGACCAGGCTCGGGAGGCCTGTGCATTAGAGTAGTCTAGGCTCGGCAGGCCTGCATATTTTATGAGCCAAGTATTTAAGATCTGTATAGCATGGACCAGACTCTGAAGGTCTGTGCACTATAGATGGACCAAGTCATGAGACTTGTGCATTAATAGATGGACCAGGCTCTGAAGACCTGTGCATTATAGATGGACCAAGTCATGAGACTTGTGCATTAATAGATGGACCAAGCTCTGAAGGCCTGTGCATTATAGATGGACCAAGTCATGAGACTTGTGCATTAATAGATGGACCAGGCTCTGAAGGCCTGTGCATTATAAATGGACCAAGTCATGAGACTTGTGCATTAATAGATGGACCAGGCTCTGAAGGCCTGTGCATTAATAGATGGACCAGGCTCTGAAGGCCTGTGCATTATAGATGGACCAAGTCATGAGACTTGTGCATTAATAGATGGACCAGGCTCTGAAGGCCTGTGCATTAATAGATGGACCAGGCTCTGAAGGCCTGTGCATTATAGATGGACCAAGTCATGAGACTTGTGCATTAATAGATGGACCAGGCTCTGAAGGCCTGTGCATTAATAGATGGACCAGGCTCTGAAGGCCTGTGCATTAATAGATGGACCAGGCTCTGAAGGCCTGTGCACTATAGATGGACCAAGTCATGAGACTTGTGCATTAATAAATGGACCAGGCTCTGAAGGCCTGTGCATTATAGATGGACCAAGTCATGAGACTTGTGCATTAATAGATGGACCAGGCTCTGAAAGCCTGTGCATTATAGATGGACCAAGTCATGAGACTTGTGCATTAATAGATGGACCAGGCTCTGAAGGCCTGTGCATTATAGATGGACCAAGTCATGAGACTTGTGCATTAATAGATGGACCAGGCTCTGAAGGCCTGTGCATTAATAGATGGACCAAGTCATGAGACTTGTGCATTAATAGATGGACCAGGCTCTGAAGGCCTGTGCATTAATAGATGGACCGAGTGAACACTCGTACATTATGGACCAGGCTCTGGTGGCCTGTGCATTAATAGATGGACCAGGCTCTGAAGGCCTGTGCATTATAGATGGACCAAGTCATGAGACTTGTGCATTAATAGATGGACCAAGTCATAAGACTTGTGCATTAATAGATGGACCAGGCTCTGAAGGCCTGTGCATTAATAGATGGACCGAGTGAACACTCGTACATTATGGACCAGGCTCTGGTGGCCTGTGCATTAATAGATGAACAGTTTTAAGGAAGTAAAAGAAAAAATTTTCATTGATAATACTTCCGCAAGTGTTCTACGTTCCATGGCCTAGGAACAGGTTTCCCAGTCGTGTCTTCAAGCCAGTAAGTGGTAGGTCGAACGACCTTCGTCACTTTGTAGGGGCCTTCCCAATTTGGTGATAACTTTCCCATGGTGGGATCCTTGGTGTTCTGAAAGACTCTTCTTAAGACGAAGTCTCCAACTTGAAAGCTGACTGTCTTGAGTCCTATCCTGGATTTATTGACCATTCTTTGTTGGTAGGCTTCCATCCTGATGCTAGCCTGATCCCTTCTCTCTTCGAGCAAATCCAAGTTCTCCATCAGCTGCTGATCATTGGATTCTTGCTCAAAGGCCTCAGTCCTCAGAGTTGGCATACCGATTTCAACCGAAATTACTGCTTCTGTCCCATAGGCTAATGAGAAGGGTGTTTCGGAGGTGGGAGTTCTCCTGGTTGTACGGTAGGCCCAAAGGACTCCTGGGAGCTCTTCTGCCCACTTCCCTTTGGCTTGCTCCAACCTTTTCTTTAACCCATCGAGGATTGTTCGGTTGGTGACCTCTGCCTGCCCATTTGCTTGTGGATGGCCTGGAGAGGCAAAGTGCTGCCTGATGTTGAGATTTTTGCAGAATGCCTTGAAGCCTTTACCAGTAAATTGTGTCCCATTATCCGAGATAATTACACGTGGTATGCCAAATCTGCAGACAATGTTCTTCTAGGTGAAGCTTTCGACTTCCTTCTCTGTGATATGCGTTAAAGGCTCGGCTTCGGCCCATTTAGAGAAGTAGTCGATAGCCACGAGGAGGTATTTCTTGTTTGGAGGTGCTCGTGGTAATGGGCCCACAATGTCCATTCCCCATTGAGCAAAGGGCCAGGGACTAGGAATCGGGATGAGCTCGTGCTGAGGCTGGTGTTGGTACGAGGCGAATCTCTGACATTTGTCACACTTCCGAACATATTCTTTAGCCTGTTTCAGCATGCCGGGCCAGTAGTAGCCCTGTGATAGAGCTCAGTGGGCTATAGTTCTGCCCCCATTGTGATTCCCGCAAATTCCCTCGTGAATTTCAGCCAAAACATATTGTGACTCGTCTGGAGCCAAACACTTTAACAGAGGTTGAGAATATGACCTCCTGTAAAGTTTGTTGTTCAAGATCAGGTACCGAACCGCTCTGATTCGGATTCTTCTGGCTTTGTTTTTATCCTCTAGGAGGAGCCCGGATTTTAGATACTGGAGGATTGGGGTCATCCAGCTCTGGGTCTGTTCATTAATTTGAGCAACTGATGCTTCCTCAATGCTGGACCCTGGCTGAAAAGAGATTTTAACGGTGGAGTCTGTTTCAGACTTGAGACGGGAGGCCATGTTAGCCAGAGCATCTGCTCTGCAGTTCTGACTTCTCTCAATCTTCTGGATAGTGAAAGTCTGGAAAGAATGCTTTAAATGGTTCACCAATTCGGAGTACCGAAGCATCCTGTCATCCTTAATGGCAAACTCTCCCAAAACTTGGCTTACTACCAGTTGGGAGTCAGAGAAGACATCGAGGTTCTGAACCTCGCATTCCAGGGCAAGCTTCATCCCTAAGATTAGGGCCTCATATTCAGCTTCATTATTAGAAGCTCTAAATCCCAGGCTGATTGCTTTTTCCGATGTAAGTCCATCAGGGGACTGTAGTACCAGTCCTACCCCTGATCCTTGATCGGTTGACGATCCATCAATATACAGCAGCCAGGTTCCTGTAGTTTCGGCGTTTTGTGCTTCGTTCTGCAGTGCCGGGGTGAACTCGGCTACAAAGTCAGCTAAGGCCTGTCCTTTAATGGAGTTTCGGGGTACATATGCTATGTCAAACTCCCCTAGCTCCACAGACCACTTGACCAATCTTCCCAATACCTCGGGTTTCCTCAGTATTGCTTTTAGAGGATAGGCAGTTGGAATCTCAATTGGATGGGCCTGGAAGTAAGGTCGAAGCTTCTTGGCTGATATGACCAAGGCATAGGCCAGCTTCTCTACTTCTGGGTATCTTTTCTCCGTGTCAAGTAGTGCCCTACTGACGTAGAATATAGGCCTCTGTACTCCTTTGTCCTGTCTGATTAGTGCGGAACTGACCGCGTTCTCAGAGACTGCTAGGTACAGGAGCAGCTTTTCTCCTTGTACAGGTTTTGACAGGAGCTCTGGAGAGGCTAGGTACTCCTTTAGTTCTTGGAAGGAATGCTCGCATTCTTCTGTCCATTGCAAAGCCTTGCTGCCCTTTAGAGCTTTAAAGAAAGGTAGGCAGCGATCGGTGGACTTGGATATAAATCTGCTCAATGCGGCGACTCTGCCGTTCAGTGCCTGAATCTCCTTTCTGGTCTTTGGCGACTTCAGTCCAATCAAGGCTTGGATCTGAGTGGGATCTGCTTCGATACCTCTTTGAGAGACGATGTACCCCAAGAATTTTCCCTTCGTAACTCCGAAGGTACATTTCGAGGGGTTGAGCTTCATCTTGTGCTGTCTGAGGATATCGAAGGTCTGGGCTAAGTGCTGGAGGTGGCTGCCTTTCTGGAGGCTCTTTACCAGCATGTCGTCGATGTATACCTCCATGGTGCTGCCAAGCAATGGACTGAACATCTTGTTCACCAACCGTTGGTAAGTGGCTCCAGCATTCTTCAATCCGAAAGGCATCACTCTGTAGCAGTAGAGTCCTCTTTCGGTTATGAAGGCAGTTTTTTCCTGATCTGGAGGGTACATCTGGATCTGGTTGTATCCAGAGTAGGCGTCCATGAAGCTCATAAGCTCATGCCCTGCAGTGGCGTCAACCAGTTGATCTATTCTCGGCAGTGGAAAGCTGTCCTTGGGGCATGCTTTGTTGAGGTCTGTATAGTCAACACAGACTCTCCACTTGCCGTTCTTCTTCTTGACGAGCACAGTGTTGGCTAGCCACTCGGGATAGAAAACTTCCCGTATCATCCTGGCGTCCAGCAGCCTCTGGACTTCTTCGTCTATAACCCGATGCCGTTCGGGAGCGATCGGTCTCCTCTTCTGTCTGACTGGGGGTTGATCTGGATCTACCATCAGTTTGTGAGTTACCAGATTAGGATCTATTCCCTCCATGTCCCTGGTTTCCCAAGCAAGGATAGAGAGGTTGTTTTTCAGAAACCTGACTATCTTTTCCTGCTCGGCGGGCGTAAGGTCTGGGCCGATGTACAAATAACGCCCCTCTACTTCTGAACTGACCAGTATCTTGATGGGCTCGCCAACAGGCTTGGCTCGGCTATCACGTCCCCTTGGGCTCAGGGGCTCTTCAACGCCGGATGGGCAATCTTCCACCTCGGGAGTGTGAGTGAAAACCGGATCTGCACAGTCCCGAGTGTACTGTAATTGCTATTTTGGAGCTGTCTCCTTGAGGGCAATAGCGTGACATTCTCGTGAGGTTGGCTGACATCCCCGGACCGAGTGCACGCTCTGATTGTGGACGTACTTCAGACACTGATGAAGGGTTGAAGTGACCGCCCCTATCTGGTGTAACCAGGGTCTCCCGATGATGACGTTGTATGGAGACTTCATGTTCAACACCATGTACTGAGAGATGGTGGTCTTCTGCCCTTCACCTTCCCCAATAGTGGTAGGAAGGTCAACTCTCCCCAGGGGGGTGCTGAGGCTGCCATCAAAAGCTGCCATTACGGCAGTGGTGGGCTTGACGCTGTCCTGGTCTATGCCCATCCGCTTAAGCGGTTCATAGAATAGAATATTGACTGAGCTGCTAGTGTCGACTAGGACTCTTCTAGTTTCGAAGTTGGCGATTCTGAGGGTGATAACAAGGGCATCACTGTGAGGGCAGTGTACCCCTGCTAGATCTTGCTCGGTGAACTGGATCTCTGGCCCTGGCTTGAGCCTCTTTTCGACGTTGGAGACCTGCAAGATGTTTGGGGTGGTTCTGGCCTCCCGAGCATATCTTTTTCTTGCCTTGTTGGACATTCCTGTAACAGGGGAGTCAGCATGGAGGACGTAGATAACATGGTTGTTCTGCCTCTGAGGCTCGTTTCGTCCTTCCCGCTGCTCTTGCCTCTGTTCGGGCCTCTGATCTGGCCGCTGCTGAGGCTTGTCTTCTTGGGGGTTCTGCCTTCCGTCTTGTTTGACGAACTCCCGAAGACGTCCCTTCTTTATGAGCTGTTCTATCTCATATCGGAGGGTCCTGCAAGTGTTAGTAGTATGCCCATGATCTTTATGGAAATTGCAGTACTTACTTTGGTCCCGCAGGCTGGGATCTCCTTTGATCGGCTCTGGCCACCTCAGGTTCTCCCGATCTCGGATCTGCCAGAGTACCTGGTTCGGAGTAGTGTTCAAAGGCGTGAAGTTGGTGAACTCCCTTGGTGCGGAGTTGTACACAGCTCTGGGAGCTGTTTTCTTCTCTGGGCTCCTGACCCTCTTTTTGTTGGAGTCTCTTCTGTGATCCTCCTTCTTATGGTCCTCCCGCTTCGGATTTTCCCTCTGGGTCTGATCCTTGCCCTTCTGGGCTGAGCGGTTGGCTTCTTCCAAGTTGATGTATTTTTTGGCCCGATCCATCAATGCTGCCATATCGGCCGGGGGGCTCTTTGTCAAGGAGTCTCTGAAGCCACCTTGGGCAAGCCCGGCAGTAAGGGCCGCAACAAGGAACTTCGGGCTGCAATCCGTGATCTCAGTGAGCTCGGTGTTGAAACGGGCAATGTAGGCCCGGAGGGATTCCTCCCTGGTCTGCTTAACATTCAGCAGGAATTCTGGCCCCCTTCTGAGCCTTCTGCTGGTCATAAATCTATCCAAGAACTGTCTACCGAGCTCGTAAAAGCTGGCAACGGAGTTCGGAGGGAGGTTGTGGAACCACTTCAGAGCTGTTCCCTTCAAACTGGTGATGAACGTTCGGCACATGAAAGCATCTGAAGCTCTGTGAAGGGCCATCGTATGCTGATAATGAGATAGGTGATCCCCTGGATCTCCAGATCCGTCATAGAGAGTGAATTTGGGCACCACGAACTTTCTAGGCCTTTCTTCGGACATGATGGCGTGGGTGAACGGAGTGGCTAGTCTTCCGAGCAGCCTGGCCAATTCGTCTTGCTCTGGAGGGTTCTGAGGTCCTCTTATGCCGATTGTCCGGTCCATAGACTCGGCAATCTCCTCTACCCTTCGCGGGTCTCTGAGTCTGACATCTTGTGAACCCTGCCTGACAGCCTCGGCTTCAGGGTAGTAGGGTGGAGTGCGCCCTTCAGATGGAGGAGGAATCCGAACCGGTGGGACTGGCGCTGCATGATAAGGTTCCTGTGGTGCCGGGGGTGCTCCCGAAACCCTAGGAGTTGGGGCTCGAGTAGTGCTCCGGTAATGCACGTCGGGGACAAAAGCGGATGTTCCCCAGCCAGGAACTGTTGATGGCTGTGGATCTCGGCCAGCGTGAGCAACGCCTGAAGGGTGCTCAGGCTGGTTAGTGGGGGCTTGCCCACGAAGTTCTTCATTCCCCGTGGCAACCGGGGGTTGCGTTCCTGCAACGAAGTTGACCGGCGGGCTAGGAGAAGCCGCCGTTTGGTTCTGCGTGAGCGTGGCCAGCGTTCTAGTAATGGCTAGCAACTGCTCCTGCACCAGGTCATTGTGTCGTTTTATTGCTTCGATCTCTTGTCGCATAGGGTTGGCCGCTGGTCCTCTTGTGCGTGGAACAGGCGGCTGACGCTGAGCGTTTTGCGAACTCTGAGTATTCTGTCGGGGTCGGAGATTCGGTGCCATGGTTTTCCGATGGGGAAAAAGATGGGTTTACGAATAAAGCACGTAGAGATTAGTCGGTTCCCACAGACGGCGCCAAACTGATGCTGCACTTTTTGACTCGCAACACGTTAGGGCTCCGTGACATGTAGAACACTCAGAAAGATGATCAGAGGACCACCGGATTGGCTCCGGCGGTAGCCGCTCCGATGCTTAAGTAAGTAAGGGAATTGAAAGACTGTATTGAAAGTCAAAGAATGAGCATAAAAATAAAAGCGTACCTCTAGGGTTTAATATATAGGCCGAAGCTTTCCTAAGTTGATTAGGATTCAACGCCATGAATATAGGGATATGATCATCGGAGATTGCAGTTACCTTGTGGGCATTGAGTCGTAGATGGAGATAATCATAAATGGTAGTTTCCGTATTGGAGACTGCTTCCTTATTCTCTGCTCGGAATCCGCTAAGGCGGTGACGAGATCTAAAGCTATGGTCTGGACCCTGTGATCAGTTCTGGATATATTCGTTTGATCACTTCCGACCTTATGTGATGATCTGGATGTCATTGGCTGAGCGAGAATCATGTTAGCTGAACATAAATCGGACTGTGGTCATACGTGTCAAGTGTTGATCGGCCTGTCCTTTTATGGTATATCAATAATTATTAAGTTTAAATATATTTTTTAATAAAAAATATTAAAATATTAAAATAACACTCTATTTTGGCACCTATTATTAAAACAAATTTATATTTTAGAGGTATCATAATACTGGTTAAAATTATAAATGAGTAATTCGACATTCTAAAATAGTTATACTGTAATTGGAGTTGCTATGATGGAAAGCAATCTTTTCTTTTCTCTGTTTGGATCCAAAGAAAACGACAAAGTAAAAAAGGTGACACCGGCACGTAATATAGATTCTGTCTATATTTATCCATGCCAGCTGCGACCCACCATTTAATTATTGGGTCCCAACTCCCAACCTAACCAGAATGCAAGTGGACGAGTCCATTCACCTAATTAACCCAAAACAGAGAGGACTCCCACCTTTAAAGCAACTCATCCAATTAAAAAAAAGGATAAAAGCAAGCATCCCGTGTTTCGACTGGATAATACGAATCCAATTTAATACAAATTTAACAAGTTTGAATTCGATTAAAAAATATATTTATGAACATTTAATAATTCAAACTATGTTAATTAATCTAAATATATAATATAAAAAATATAAAAATTATATAATTCATAATAAAAAATGATCAAAATTAAAATTTTATAAAAAGAATTTCTCATGACAATCAAATTTTAAATGTAAAAATATCTATAATATTATATTTATGAAAGAATTTTTTATTTTAAAAATAAAATATTAAAATAAATTAATTAATTATCTCAACATATATAATTTGTTTAATAAATAACTTTAATATAATTTTTAAAATTTAACATAATTAATTAATATTATTAAATTAAAATTAAATGTGTATCATGGCACGAACGGATCACAACAGGACAAAAATGAATTATCAGCCTAACAAATAACTAAAAGAGAAAGAAACGCGTTGGCAAAACGGTGGTCCTTTGACTCAGCTTTCAACGCGTCTGTGATGTGATGAGGACCAGCTGTCACTCGTTTTCTGCTCATCCACCTCACAACAAGGATATTTTCGTCATTTCATGCCCATCCGAGTAACTATGTACTCAACCCAACCGTCACGTCTCCAGACAAGACTCGGAAAAAAGAGTATAAAATGGGTTAACTAAACTAATTTCTAATTTCGCTTCTCCATGTCAAACCCTAGTCTTTCTCTCTGTCTCCAGATTCTAAGCTGATTCAAAGGTAGCATTTTGATTGTCGTTGATCCAAAAATGGCGTGAAGTTTCTCCGTTTGGATTTCTCCGTTGTTTTTTAAGGTATTTTCTCTGCTACATTTACTTAATCGTTTCTGTTAATTCTCACTTTACAGGCTTTTTGTTTCTGAGTTAGTTGATTTTTGTGGATATGAAAAACTTTGCTGTGTTGCTCTTGTTTTATGAGAAATTGGAGTTTTTGAGCTGATTTATTTTATTTTCTATCCTAATTTATCTTTTTGAAGCCTCAGATCTTGGGTTAAGTGTTTGAATTTGACTTTTGATCTCAAAAATTTCAGCATATTTGCAGAAATTCTTGGCGTATCTTCCATGAGGAACACTGAGAAGTATCGTCCTGTGTCGATTTTTGTTTTTCTGTTCTTGGGCTTTCTGAATTCATGTAATCTCAGCGGCCAATTATATACCAACCGATGAAATTTTTCTAAACTGTGGAGCATCTTCTGATGCTACTGATACTGATGGTCGGAAATGGACCTCAGATGTCGGCTCAAAGTTTGCATTGCCAGGAGGGAAGTCATTGACATCCCCTGCTGCTACTCAAGCTCCTTCTGTTCCCCAAGTCCCTTACATGAGCGCTCGGATTTTCCAATCTGAGTACACCTATAGTTTTCCTGTTGCCTTCTGGTCGTAAGTTTGTCCGTCTGTATTTTTATCCTAATTCTTATGCGGGGCTAGATCCTTCTAATGCTGTCTTTTCGGTGACTGCCGGCCCATATACTCTTCTCAAGAACTTCAGTGCAGCCCAGACAACTGAAGCTCTGAACTATGATTTTATTGTCAAGGAGTATTCTGTGAATGTGCCAGCCGAGACGTTGAACATAACCTTCAAACCATCTTCCAACACTTCCAATTCGTATGCCTTTGTGAATGGGATTGAGGTTGTGTCGATGCCTGACATCTACAATACTGAGGATGGAACTTCCATGCTTGTTGGCCAAGGCTACAGCATTCATAATTGACAACAGTACTGCTCTTGAAAACGTTTATAGGTTAAACGTGGGTGGAAATGACATTTCGCCCAGTGGTGATACTGGTCTGTTTAGGTCCTGGTTTGATGATTCACCATATATATTTGGGGCAGGACTTGGGGTTACAGGTAGCTGCTGACCCAAACGCGACGATCAAGTACCCTTCGAAGCATGCCTACGTATGTTGCACCAGTTGACTGTCTATGCAACTGCTAGATCAATGGGTCCCGATCATGAACATCAACCTAAATTACAATTTGACTTGGATCTTTGCAATTGACTCAGGATTCTCTTACCTTGTTAGGACTTCATTTCTGTGAAGTTATTCAAACTATAACTAAGATTAATCAAAGAGTATTTGACATCTTCCTTAACAATCAAACTGCAACGAACGGGGGCAGATGTGATTGCTTGGGCACAACAGAATGATGTTCCAGTGTACAAGGATTATGTGGTGCTTGTTCCCAATGGAGCTCCACAACAGGATCTTTGGCTTGCTCTGCATCCAGACGTTACCTCAAAGACCCAATATTATGATGCAATTTTGAATGGGAGTGGAAATATTCAAAATAAGTGATACTACTGGAAATCTAGCTGGTCCAAATCCAGTTCCACCTCCCAAACAAGATGTAATTAATCCATCATTAGTTAGACCATCATCCACTTCGGGTCAATCAAAAAATCAAAAAGCCATTATTGGTGGAGCTGTCGGATGGTGGCATTGCTGTACTCCTTCTTCTTGGTTTATTTGTTTGTGTTGCTTTCCCGTCAGCCGTAAGCAGGGGAAGGCCTCAAGTGCAAGTGATGGGCCATCTGGGTGGCTCCCTCTTTCTCTATACGGACATTCACACTCTGCAGGCTCAGCAAAGACAAACACTACAGGAAGCTATGCTTCCTCCCTCCCTTCAAACCTTTGCCGCCACTTCTCATTTGCTGAGATTAAGGCTGCCACCAACAACTTCGATGAGGCTCTACTGCTTGGGGTGGGAGGTTTTGGCAAAGTTTACAAGGGAGAAATTGATGGTGGAACAACTAGGGTGGCAATTAAGCGTGGGAACCCCCTCTCTGAGCAAGGTGTGCATGAATTCCAAACTGAGATCGAGATGCTTTCAAAACTTCGACACCGTCATCTTGTTTCACTGATTGGGTACTGTGAAGAGAACTGTGAAATGATCCTCGTCTATGATTACATGGCTCACGGCACCCTTCGTGAGCATCTATACAAGACCCAAAAGCCCCCTCTGCCATGGAAGCAGAGGCTTGAGATATGCATTGGAGCTGCTCGTGGTTTACACTATCTCCACACTGGTGCCAAGCACACTATTATCCACCGTGATGTTAAGACAACTAACATTCTCTTGGATGAAAAATGGGTGGCAAAAGTTTCTGACTTTGGCTTGTCAAAAACGGGTCCTACATTGGATCACACTCATGTTAGTACTGTTGTGAAGGGAAGTTTTGGGTATTTGGATCCGGAGTACTTCAGGCGGCAGCAACTGACAGAAAAATCCTGATGTTTATTCATTTGGAGTTGTACTTTTTGAAATCTTGTGTGCTCGTCCAGCTTTGAACCCAACGCTTCCAAAGGAACAAGTGAGCTTGGCAGAGTGGGCTTTACATTGCCAGAAGAAGGGCATTCTTGATCAGATTATCGACCCATATCTGAAAGGGAAGTTTGCACCAGAGTGCTTCAAAAAAATTGCTGAGACAGCAATGAAATGCGTAGCTGATCAGGGGATTGACAGGCCATCAATGGGTGATGTACTGTGGAACCTTGAGTTTGCTCTGCAGCTTCAGGAGAGTGCAGAGGAGACTGGCAAGGGTGTTGGAGGCAATGGACATTGAAGAGGGTTCATTTGATGTAGCATGTAAAGGAAAGATGGATCCAACCCCGGGCTTTGATGGTAACGTGACAGATTCAAGGAGCAGCGGGATGTCGATGAGCATAGGTGGTCGGAGCTTAGCTAGTGAAGATTCAGATGGATTGACACCAAGTGCTGTGTTCTCACAGATCATGAATCCAAAAGGACGTTGAGAGTGAAAGTAATAGCATTTTCCACTGGCTGTGCCATCAAGTGTCAGTTAACCATGGAAGTAAAGTTTCTTTTTCTGTTGTCATCTTATTCATTTACTTACTATTTTATCATTTTGGGCTTTTGATATGCTTTGTTCAAATCATCCTCAGTTGTTGTATCTACAATTACCTGAAAAGTGTGAAATAATTTGTTTTACTTCGTATTTGCACCGGGTAAGAGAGATTCAATTGGCTCTCATTTTTGTGCTTCATGCTGTTTGATATAAGTTGTTTTCTATGTGATAAATGATAATTACAAATGTATTATAATTAACCGTCCATGAACTAAAATGATTAAAAAACAAACAAACAATAATTGCCCGGCAGAGAAAAACAATTGGAATTAATGGTTTACCATGACACTCCATCTTTCACGTGGATGGGGTCCACATTGATGTTGTTGTTTTATTTTTATTAAGGATGCCCTCTATTCTTGTATTAATTTGTTAGGAGGAACATCTAAAGATTAGATGTACGCGGACAAGTTATTGGAGAGAGCTGTATGTTGACTAGGTTGAGAGAGAGAGAGAGAGAGAGATATGGGTCCTTTGTAACATCAGGCATTAAAAATATTTTTGGTTTTGTTTATTTGGTTTGTGACAATTGGTTTTGTTTATTTGGTTTGTGACAATTGTTTAACGATGACAGCTACATTGTTGAATGGCAATCACATTAGTTGAGTTTACTTTTTCTTTCTTTTTCTGATAAAGAATAGAAGATTGAGTTGGATTTTAAAGGTGACCAGATCCCAGCACATGTAGTGAGAGGCTACTATGAGATGATTTCACGTCATGGGGCGCATTTGCAAAAAATCGAATGGCTGGCAATCTTCAAATTATACATACTACTATCTTAATTGATACCTGAATGAGATTGCTGCTCTTTATTGCCTCAGCCCGCAAACATACTTGTAGTTCGTGGTGTGTGTTTTTTTTTTTTTTTTTTTTTTTTTTTTTCACACTGATTGATAGCAAACAAGAGTTTTTAACCACATGCCTCTTATGGGCAGAAAGTCAGCCATGGCATGTCGGTGTGAGAATCTTTTTGAGAACAGGACGCATGTATTGTAGCTATGCTAACTTCATTCTCGTTGCATAATTGGTCTTTTCTGTTGATTTCATTTCCACCCACCGAAAATAAAGAGCAGAGTTTAATTTCCAAGAAAAAGAGAGGAAAAAATTGGGCATAGGAAGACTTTTGGGGTGGGTTCGGCAGAGGACAACCTAAATCATCCCACATGGACCATTTATGAAAGGAAATGGAGAAAGTGACAAATAACACGGGCTTGTGCCGCTAATAGTTTGTCTATTCACTCAAGGGGTCCAGATTTCATAACCAGATCGACCGTGGCCACCCATCCACCTGAAGGAAAAAAGCAAACCGCCTCATCACAAGTATGCTGTCTCTTTCAGCGCCCCCTGCCACATGCAACTAATTATTTTCTACATTTTTCTTTTTATCCTCTTTATGTGTTTTAGGATTTTCGAGAACTTTCATTTTTATCTTTAAAATTTCTAATAATAAAGGGTAAGGGTAAGGCTGAGGCTGACACTCCACCACTTGGAATACGAAATTGTTTTTTGTTTTTCTTCTAATTGTTCCAGCCTTAGGGTTGATACACGACTTTATTCTAGCATTATGGGTAAAATATAAGTACAAAAAAAAAAATGTAGAAACGAGGAACAAACTAGTAAAGACAGTGAGAGTGCTTAATATAAGTTGAAGAGATTTGTGGCCCACTTTCAGCCCGGTCGCATGTCCACCATTGGTGATGCTGCCATTTTATGGAAAATGGAACACCACCATTGATGCACTGAAATAAAGAGCTAGTGATGTACTGAATTACTACTGTGGCAGACCAACTAAAATTCGCAATAAGGTACACAGAGAGAATTACTACTGGGACAGGTAGTGCTAGTTTTGACAAATAAAATGCTTCTTCTCAACATGATTTTCTCCAATTGGTTTGCTGCATCTGCATTTTATGATAGAAAAAAAGAAACAAGATTACTACTGTGAGAGGCCAACTAAATCAACCATATTAGCCTTTGGACATCATCTTCCATTACATTTAGGGGCAATAGCAAGCAATCACAGGTCATGGAAGGCATTCAATATCCTTTTCTTTTTCTGAAAATGAAGGTCATCAACAAATATAGTTCCAACTCGAAATATATATTATCCAGACAGATATGAGAACAAAAGAAACTAAAGAATGGAACATGGTAGAAAGAGAGCTAGTTAATTAACTGCACAATCAAAAGAATTTCATATTTCTGCATGCATTTTATGGAAAATCGAGCACCACCAGTACCCAAGTTTAACATTGAGATTCTCCAAAATATAAGATAGTGTTCTTAACATTTGTCAACTTTACAATCTCAGGCAAAGCTATGGACAAAAACTCACTTTACTCACAGGAAGAAGAAAGCAAGCCCTCAGGTCAGGGCACTCAAAAATAATAGGGAAACCACCAAAGCAGTCATTTGTCACAAGATGCCACAGAATCTAGAACAGCAGTAATCTTCTTTTGTAGCTCCGGCTTATTGGCCCCCACAAGTTTGTCAAATTGTTGCCCATCTCTAAGGAAGAAGAAGGTTGGAGTGGCTTTGATATCCCATGATTGACTGAATTCCTGTACCACCAAACAACAGAAATAAATTTATGCTTCAAAAAATTGGCATGTTCTAGAAAATCACCTGAAAACATTTAAATGTAAAGAATGTATCAGACAATGATTCGATCACTTCACCACTCCTTGTTGGTTCCAATGTTAAATTTTTCTTTCTAAGCCAGGGCTTTGAACAGATGGCTTCAAATGTCTGAAATGCCACTTTTGTTTTTCTTTTCAAGTATCAAATATAATTGCATTACTTACAGTTAGTTCGTCAACATCGATGGTTAGGAACAAGAGAGATGGGTGTTTCTCAGAGAGCTCAGAGTAGAACGGCGCAATCATTCTACAAGGACCACACCATGATGCACTGAAATTCACAACCACCTGTTGAATAATAAGTTTCGGTTGAAAGGGGGGAAGCCATGAAAGAAAACTCTGGAAATCAAATTACTTTTATTGACATCAAAATATTCCAAGGGAACTTGTATGTAACGTATTAATAGCTCCATGCCTAGTGCCTCTATCTGTGTGTGTGTGTGTGTGTGTGTGAGAGAGAGAGAGAGAGAGAGAGAGAGAGAGAGCATGTTGCTTGCTTACTCAGGAATGGAGATCTTCCATCTGATTAATATTGTAGTGACATGTCACGGAAGTTAAGATCTCTGGCTTTAAAAGAGCCACGTCATCACTAAAAAAATTTGCGGACTAAAAATGATGCAGTTTAAACTAAAATTTTTATCTACTGATGGGGTTCCATTGTAACAGATGCTATAGAACCATCATTGCCGGCTAACCTCCCAGTCATCACCCCCACCATCTCCAGCAATTGAGTCATCACCAATGGCATCCCCACCATGCATTATTTCTGGATCCAACACTGGTCATCAGACTCATCACTATTTTTCCTCATCACTACACAATCCTGCCATCCTCATGCCACATCAGCCACTTTCGACTTAGATTCTGTTCATAATAGTTAAACTCTCATAACTTCCACACTCCGCACCCGGGCTGGTGACAACCATCCCAGCCCTTGTGCCATCACTCCCCACTAGAACTACAGTGATCACTGACAGTACCATCACATTTTATATATGTCAGGTTTACAGCAAAGGCGACTATTATGCATACTGGTGTCAGCTACTATTATGCATTTTGGTGGTGGCTAAGGTAGTGACACTGACAACAGTTATTTTCCAAATATATTGATAAGGAGAGCTATAAAGCTGCAGCAGTGGCATGAAAAAGAAACGGTATTGGTTCACAGTGATAGATGTCAAAAATGTAATTTAGCTGGTTATAATAATGGGTGGTTACTATGATATATGTAGTGTTTAGGACATTTAATTTTAGCAACAGACACTTTGCGGGAACTGAAGTTTTTAATAGTCGGGAGAGAGAAAGAGAGAGGGACGGCAACTTTCCAATGGTGACAGCGTTTGAAGCAGCACCATTGAATAAAATGAAGTCGTTTTGGCTTTTGATAACTAAATAAAAAATCGATAACTTGGCTGTTTAAGGACTGTTTCTGTGTTGCCACTTGCCACAGGACGAAAAGAACGGGAAGATCTACATTCCTAGGGAGAATGGAAAGGAAGTAGACCCCCTCAACTTGCATCTAGTATGAACTAAAAAGTACATTGAAATGTATTCAGCCTAAAAAAAATTTGGCTGCTCATTCACCTCTTCATATTGGTTATAACTTGTAATATATGATCATCCTGACTAAAAATTCCTGGCCATAAAATAAGTAATCTTTTTTCTCTTTGTTGGGTAAATGATAAGAAGTAACCTACTCAAAACTAGTAATTCTGGACCTTAGGTGTCAGTACTCATCAAACATAAATCCAAACACACACTAAGTGACTGCGAACATAAGTAATGCACTTCAAAGTTACTGGTGGCTAAATAGGTTGAAAGAAGAGAGTATCATGCTAGGCGGATAAAGCATCAGGACTAGATGGCTTCACTTTAGCTTTCTTTCAGCAATGCTGGAGTGTGGTAAGAGCAGATGTCTTGAAAAAAATCATTATTTTCATGAAAATGGGCCCTTTGAAAAAAGTATCAATGCTTCTTTCATTGCCCTTGTCCCGAAAGAAAAATAATAATTTGGAGCAGGCCAATAAGTCTGTTGGGAGGAGTCTACAAAATTCTGGCAAAAGTTCTTTTCGGAAGATTGACAAAGGTGCTGGGAAAATTGGTGTTGGACGCAGCATTAGTAGCAAATGAGTGCATAGATTCAAGGAGAAAGGATGATCGGAAGGGAGTGGTTTTCAAACTTGATTTAGAAAAAGCATAAGATCATATTTGTTGGGGATTTATAATGTCTCTTCTAGCTAAAATGGGGTTTGGATACAGACGGAGGAAGTGGGTGAGTTGGTGCATGTCGATGGCTACATTTTCAATAATGATTAATGGTTCTCCCCATTGGTTTTTTTAGATCTTCGAGAGGCTATGAAGCACGGACACTCTATGTTGGCTCACGTGTCTGTGTCGGACACTGACACTCTTGGACCCTTTCCGTAAACGTGTCAGACACGTGAAAAGAGTGTCCATATTTTTATTTTTTTCTGAATTTTGGACAGGTTAGTACGCATTTTATTTTTATTTTTTTCCCTCGTTTTCTCCTCTTCTCCTGTGTTTTTTTTTTGGTTTTATATATATATATATATATATATAATGTAATAGTTAGTAAATGTGTTTTGGAACTTGAATAATGAATGTTGATGATTAAATAAAGAAATTCTTAACTTTTTATTTAATGACTATATTATTTTAATATCTTAATACTATTTTTGTGATTTATGTATTTTTTTTTATAATTTTAATTGAAGGCTTTTATTATATGATCATATAATATATATATATATATATATATATATTTATTCAACGTGTCACTGACATGTCCGCGTTCTATTTTTTTAAGAAATGCCATGTTCGTGTATCCACATGTCCATGTCGTATCGTAGCTATGTCCCTTGTTCGTGTTTGTGCTTCTTAGTCAAGAGGTCTTCGACCGGGGGACCCATTATCTCCGCTCTTGTTTGTGCTTGTTATGGAAGCATTGAGTAGGCTCTTAGCCAAAGCAAAGAGTGAGGGGCTGTTGGAGGGTTTTAAAATTTCAAATAGGTTGCGTAATTCAATGACAGCCTCTCACCTACTTTTTGCCGATGACACAATATTTTTTTGTGGCACAGAGATGTGTGCTTTCATGTTTTGAAGCGATATCGGGATTGAAAATAAATCTATCAAATAGTGAGTTGATACCAGGCAGATATTTTGGGTTGTAGGGTGGGTTCTTTACTTACTACCTACTTGGGTCTTCCTCAAAATCAAAGATGGTGTGGGACGGGGTTATTTACAGATTTCAAAAGAGATAGGCAGGATGGAAGAAGAAATATTTGTCAAAAAGTGGGAAACTTACTCTTACAAATATAAAGAACATTGTTTAGTTATTGGGGATTCAAGAGAAACATTTTCCGGGAAGGCTATAAGGAAAGTGAAAGCTCCTTTAAAGGCTTCGGTTTTTGTTTAGACAGCAGTGTGAGAAAAGATTCTCACAACAGATAACTTGCGATGGAGAGGTCTCATTTCGGTAAATAGATGTCCTTTGTGCAAATATCAAGAGGAGTCGGTTTATCACCAATTAATTCACCGTCCAATCTCTTGGGCAATATGGATTCCGTTCTTCGGGCTGTTTGGTGTTTCCTGATTGATGTCGTGGTCTACTATTAGCGCAATTGATGCCCGGATAGGGGGGGCTACTAGTAGGAGGTCGAGGAAAGCGTGGAAAATGGCTCCTATTTGCATTTGGTGGAACCTTTGGAGGGAAAGGAATTCCAGAGTTATTTAGGGGATTGAATCCCCTTTATGGACAATGAAAGCAAAATTTTTGAGCACACTCTTTTTTTGGTTGTTAGGGGGTTCAACCGCTTCTAAAGATGACTTTATTTCTTTTTCGTATAACTTTATTTCTTTTTTGTACTCTTTGTGTGTTGATTCTTAGCGTGTTGTACATAATTTTGTGTTGTACACCTTCTTGGTGCTTCTTTGTATCGGGTTTGCCCCCTCTGAGCGGCCTTTATTTATATGTAATATATCATCTTTACATATGAAAAAAAAAAAGAAAATGCTAGCTAGTCTACCTACCTACTTTATATCTCTTTTTTCTATTCCGGCATCGGTTGAAAAGAAATTGGACAAATTACGAAGATATTTTTTATGGGATGGTGATGAGGAAGAAAGAGGGAAATTTATTTGGTAAGTTGAGAAAAGGTGAGAACTTCTAAAAAAAGGAAGGGGGGCTGGGAGTGAGAGTTTTGAGGTTATTCAGTGGGGCTATGCAGGGGAAGTGGCTTTAGAGATTCGCTGGTGGAAAAGGAAGTGCATTGGAGAAGAGTTATAACAATAAAATATAGGGTTGAAGGGAAGGGTCGGTTTTCTAGAGAAGTTATGAATCAATATGGTTGTGCTCTCTGGAGAAATATTAGAGCAGGCCTCAAGGACTTTAAAAAAAAAAAAACTAACAAGATTTGAAGTAGGGGATGGTCAGTTGGTTAGGTTTTGGGTGTATTTGTGGACAGGCAATGAGCTGATTAGGGATCAATTCCCTCAGTTGTTCCGTATTGCAACAGATAAGGAGGCTACAGTGGCAGATTACATGGACAGAAGCAGTGGGAAGACTGTGTGGATTCCCCAGTTTAGGGGTAATTTGAATGACCGGAAAATTGAAGAATTGGTGCAGTTGCTGGAGCTTCTAGACAGATTAGAGTTAAGAAGAGAATCAGTGGATTTATTGGTGAGGTCTGGGCACAAATCCAAGGTATTCTCAATCAGATCATTCTATAATAATCTGGCGAATGGCAGTAATGAAAGGAGCAGTGACAGAAAGGGGTTCCCTTGGAAAATTGTTTGGAAAGCAAGAGTCCCATCTAAAGTTTCTTTTTTTGTTTGGACAGCGATTTGGAAGGAAATTTTAACATCAGAAAATCTGTAAAGGAAAGGTATTGAGCTAGCTAGTAGATTTTATGTGTGTAAGAAAGAAGTGGAGACTGTCAGCCATCTGCTCCTTCCCTGCGAGTTCACCAGAGAAGTATGGAGCCTTGTCTTTGCAATTTTTTATTACAAATGGACAATGCCAGCTTTGGTTTAAGGTTTGTTTTTGTGTTGGGATGGATGTAAGATGAGGTAGGAAAAGAGAAGTGCTTGGAGGATGATACCTTTGTGCATTCTTTGGTGCATTTGGAAGGAAAGAAATGCAAAGATCTAATTGAGACTCCACTATATAGATTTAAAGATAACTTTATAAAAATGTACTTTTTTTGGTTCAAAAAAGAATTCCCTACTATAATAGGTTCTTTTGTTGATTTTTTGAGGAAAATCAACATTTAATTTTTTGTAACAGATTTTCTTTTTTATATACAGGTTTGCCTCCCTCATGCAATGTCTTAATATATTATATCTTTACCTATCAAAAAAATCCCCTTATTAACCAAAAAAACCCTTTGCTAGGGAAAGTTGAAGGATGGCCATGAGAGATTGGATTGATGCAGAACCAAGGAAAGGAAAGAAAATAGAGAATGAGACAGAAAGAAAGAAGAGAAGAGAAGAGAAGGGAAGAAGTAGGAATAAATTAGATAATAAGTTATTCAATTCAATTAGAAGTACCAATCCATTACATCTCATACCTTTATATAGGCCAATTCAAACTAAGGAACACTCGATCAAATCCTAAAAATAAGGAAACTAAATCAAATCCTAATATATGGAAACTAAATCAAATCCTCAAACAAATCCTAAATAGGAAAACATAAATCAAATAAAAATAAAAAATACATAAGGAAATAATATCCTTTAGGATAAAACACAAATGGCCCGTAAAGTCCTTGATCCTCAACATTTCTCCCAAGCTGAAAAGAAAACAACTCTGGCAAGTTAAGATAGTGGAGATGCTCCAAAAGATGGGAATCATCATGAAAAAAATACAAGGTTGGGAGACCGAGAAGTTGAAGAAGAATCGTCACTCAATCCACAAAAACATGGAAAATCATTAAGTAAAGAATTTCCATATTAACTTGCAAGAACAAACTCCACATGATGCATGGTAGGATGCTGGAGTGGTGAAGGTACCTAATATGACATCGGAAAAATAACTACTCCACCTACAAGAAGACCATCAATAAAGACACGAGACTCTAGAGTACCTCGATTAGATAGCATGTCTTCTATATTTAAAATTGAGCTAATTTTTAAATCCAGTGGAACATTTAAGTAAATAAGCATCAGGTCCAAATTCAAGAGCTATTGAAATTGTGTCAGTTGTACACTAGACCCTTGGATTAGATAGCATGTCCTCTATATTTAAAATTGAGCTAATTTTTAAATCCAGTGGAACATTTAAGTAAATAAGTATCAGGTCCAAATTTAAGAGCTATTGAAAATGTGTCAGTTGTACACTAGACTCTAGGGTTGGAACTTGGGACTCTCGCGGTGTGCAAAACTCCTAGTCCATATGGAAACTCTAAAATTAAGTTTTTATATTTTTATTAACCAATAAGTGTTTCTTCCATGTAAATAATTTTCGATGCAAAAATTAGATTTTATATATAATTTTTCAAAGATATTTTGATCTTTTATAAATATACATATAATCCTCAACTTGGGACATAAAAAAACTCCAACTTTTCTTTTGAAGTTAAGAATTTGTGTTTCTTGATATCATAATTTTTTTACATACAGAATATCTTTCACTTTAATTATGTAGAATTAATAAATATAAGTGTCAAAACATTCCACAAATTAATATATATATATATATATGTTAGATTCGGTGGAATAACGTAAAACAGACAAGAAACAGAAAAGAAAGAGAGAAGAGAGAAAACAGAAAACCCCAAAAGACTACATTATATTGGACTGAATTCATATCAAAATTATACAAGAGATCTCCTTATATAGGAGGGTACTGAGGTTAAACATGGAAAGCGTAAATAAAGGAAACAAACTATGGAACCCTAATCCCACTAGCATTACACAATTATATGTGGCGGCTAACCATAACCCTAGTATCATAATAATATATAGGCGGCTAACCCTAACCCTAATATACTACACTTCTAACAATATATATATTATATATAATTATTTTATCTTTCTAATAATTAATATTACAATAAATTTTTTAAATAAAGTATTAATTAATAGATAATAAAATTATAATTATTTACCATAGAACTAAATTAATTTTTAAAAAATTTATTAATTATTAACTTATTCAATATATTAATTAAAAGATGGTGAACTCTACGTACGTAACTGGAGCAACGCATGCAGAGCTGGCAGGGCCAATTTGACCCGACTTGTGATTATTCTAAATCGAAGAAGAATTGGAATAATAGTTAAACTCTCATAACTTCCACACTCCGCACCCGGGCTGGTGACAACCATCCCAGCCCTTGTGCCATCACTCCCCACTAGAACTACAGTGATCACTGACAGTACCATCATACCTGGCATTATATATGTCAGGTTTACAGCATAGGTGACTATTATGCATACTGGCGGCAGCTACTATTATGCATTTTGGTGGTGGCTAAGGTAGTGACACTGACAACAGTTATTTTCCAAAGATATTGATAAGGAGAGCTATAAAGCTGCGGCAGTGGCATGAAAAAGAAACGGTATTGGTTCACAGTGATAGATGTCAAAAATGTAATTTAGCTGGTTATAATAATGGGTGGTTACTATGATATATATAGTGTTTAGGACATTTAATTTTAGCAACAGACACTTTGCGGGAACTGAAATTTTTAATAGTCGGGAGACAAAAAGAGAGAGAGAGAGACGGCAACTTTCCAATGGTGACAGCGTTTGAAGCAGCACCATTGAATAAAATGAAGTCGTTTTGGCTTTTGATAACTAAATAAAAAATCGATAACTTGGCTGTTTAAGGACTGTTTCTGTGTTGCCACTTGCCACAGGACGAAAAGAACGGGAAGATCTACATTCCTAGGGAGAATGGAAAGGAAGTGGACCCCCTCAACTTGCATCTAGTATGAACTAAAAAGTACATTGAAATGTATTCAGCCTAAAAAAAATTTGGCTGCTCATTCACCTCTTCATATTGGTTATAACTTGTAATATATGATCATCCTGACTAAAAATTCCTGGCCATAAAATAAGTAATCTTTTTTCTCTTTGTTGGGTAAATGATAAGAAGTAACCTTCTCAAAACTAGTAATTCTGGACCTTAGGTGTCAGTACTCATCAAACATAAATCCAAACACACACTAAGTGACTGCGAACATAAGTAATGCACTTCAAAGTTACTGGTGGCTAAATAGGTTGAAAGAAGAGAGTATCATGCTAGGCGGATAAAGCATCAGGACTAGATGGCTTCACTTTAGCTTTCTTTCAGCAATGCTGGAGTGTGGTAAGAGCAGATGTCTTTAAAAAAATCATTATTTTCATGAAAATGGGCCCTTTGAAAAAAGTATCAATGCTTCTTTCATTGCCCTTGTCCTGAAAGAAAAATAATAATTTGGAGCAGGCCAATAAGTCTGTCGGGAGCAGTTTACAAAATTCTGGCAAAAGTTCTTTTCGGAAGATTGACAAAGGTGCTGGGAAAATTGGTGTTGGACGCAGCATTAGTAGCAAATGAGTGCATAGATTTGAGGAGAAACGATGGTCCGAAGGGAGTGGTTTGCAAACTTGATTTAGAAAAAGCATATGATCATATTTGTTGGGGATTTATAATGTCTCTTCTAGCTAAAATGGGGTTTGGATAGAGACGGAGGAAGTGGGTGAGTTGGTGCATGTCGATGGCTACATTTTCAATAATGATTAATGGTTCTCCCCATTGGTTTTTTTAGATCTTCGAGAGGCTATGAAGCACGGACACTCTATGTTAGCTCACGTATCCGTGTTGGATACCGACACTCTTGGACCCTTTCCGCAAACATGTCAGACACGTGAAAAGAGTGTCCATATTTTTATTTTTTCTGAATTTTGGACACAGTTACTACGCGTTTGATTTTTATTTTTTTCCCTCGCTTTCTCCTCTTCTCCTGTGTTTTTTTTTTTTGGTTTTATATATATATATATATATATATATATTATGTAATAGTTAGTAAATATATTTTAGAACTTGAATAATGAATGTTGATGATTAAATAAAGAAATTCTTAACTTTTTATTTAATGACTATATTATTTTAATATCTTAATACTATTTTTGTGATTTATGTATTTGTTTTATAATTTTAATTGAAGGCTTTTATTATATGATCATATAATATATATATATATATATATATAATATTCAACGTGTCCCTAACGTGTCCGCGTTCTATTTTTTTTAGAAATACCATGTTCGTGTATCCACATGTCCGTGTCGTATCGTAGCTATGTCCCTTGTTCGTGTTTGTGCTTCTTAGTCAAGAGGTCTTCGACCGGGGGACCCATTATCTCTGCTCTTGTTTGTGCTTGTTATGGAAGCATTGAGTAGGCTCTTAGCCAAGGCAGAGAGTGAGGGGCTGTTGGAGGGTTTTAAAATTTCAAATAGGTTGCGTAATTCAATGACAGCCTCTCACCTACTTTTTGCCGATGACACAATATTTTTTTGTGGCACAGAGATGTGTGCTTTTATGTTTTGAAGTGATATCGGGATTAAAAATAAATCTAATCTATCAAAGAGTGAGTTGATACCAGGCATATATTTTGGGTTGTAGGGTGGGTTCTTTACTTAGTACCAACTTGGGTCTTCCTCAAAATCAAAGATGGTGTGGGACGGGGTTACTTACAGATTTCAAAAGAGATAGGCAGGATGGAAGAAGAAATATTTGTCAAAAAGTGGGAAACTTACTCTTACAAATATAAAGAACATTGTTTAGTTATTGGGGATTCAAGAGAAACATTTTCCGTGAAGGCTATAAGGAAAGTGAAAGCTCCTTTGAAGGCTTCGGTTTTTGTTTAGACAGCAGTGTGAGAAAAGATTCTCACAACAGATAACTTGCGATGGAGAGGTCTCATTTCGGTAAATAGATGTCCTTTGTGCAAATATCAAGAGGAGTCGGTTTATCACCAATTAATTCACTGTCCAATCTCTTGGACAATATGGAGTCCGTTCTTCGGGCTGTTTGGTGTTTCCTGGGTGAAGTCATGGTCTACTATTAGCACAATTGATGCCCGGATAGGGGGGGCTCCTAGTAGGAGGTCGAGGAAAGCGTGGAAAATGGCTCCTATTTGCATTTGGTGGAACCTTTGGAGGGAAAGGAATTCTAAAGTTATTTAGGGGATTGAATCCCCTTTATGGACAATGAAAGCAAAATTGTTGAGCACCCTCTTTTTTTGGTTGTTAGGGGGTTCAACCGCTTCTAAAGATAACTTTATTTCTTTTTTTTATAACTTTATTTCTTTTTTGTACTCTATGTGTGTTGATTCTTAGTGTGTTGTACATAATTTTGTGTTGTACACCTTCTTGGTGCTTCTTTGTATCTGGTTTACCCCCTCTGGGCGGCCTTTATTTATATATAATATATCATCTTTACATATGAAAAAAAAAAAGAGAAAACGCTAGCTAGTCTACCTACCTACTTTATGTCTCTTTTTTCTATTCCGGCATCAATTGAAAAGAAATTGGACAAATTACGAAGATATTTTTTATGGGATGGTGATGAGGAAGAAAGAGGGAAATTTATTTGGTAAGTTGAGAAAAGGTGAGAACTTCTAAAAAAAGGAAGGGGGGCTGGGAGTGAGAGTTTTGAGATTATTCAGTGGGGCTATGTAGGGGTAGTGGCTTTAGAGATTCACGGTGGAAAAGGAAGTGCATTGGAGAAGAGTTATAACAATAAAATATAGGGTTGAAGGGAAGGGTTGGTTTTCTAGAGAAGTTATGAATCAATATGGTTGTGCTCTATGGAGAAATATTAGAGCAGGCCTCAAGGACTTTAAAAAAAAACTAACAAGATTTGAAGTAGGGGGATGGTCAGTTGGTCAGGTTTTGGGTGTATGTGTGGACAGGCAATGAGCTGATTAGGAATCAATTCCCTCAGTTGTTCCGTATTGCAACAGATAAGAGGAGGCTACAGTTGCAGATTACATGGACAGAAGCAGTGGGAAGACTATGGATTCCCCAGTTTAGGGGTAATTTGAATGACCGGAAAATTGAAGAATTGGTGCAGTTGCTGGAGCTTCTAGACAGATTAGAGTTAAGAAGAGAATCAGTGGATTTATTGGTGAGGTCTGGGCACAAATCCAAGGTATTCTCAATCCGATCATTCTATAATAATCTGGCGAATGGCAGTAATGAAAGGAGCAGTGGCAGAAAGGGGTTCCCTTGGAAAATTGTTTGGAAAGCAAGAGTCCCATCTAAAGTTTCTTTTTTTGTTTGGACAGCGATTTGGAAGGCAATTTTAACATCAGAAAATCTGTAAAGGAAAGGTATTGAGCTAGCTAGCAGATTTTATGTGTGTAAGAAAGAAGTGGAGACTGTCAGCCATCTGCTCCTTCCCTGCGAGTTCACCAGAGAAGTATGGAGCCTTGTCTTTGCAATTTTTTATTACAAATGGACAATGCCAGCTTTGGTTAAAGGTTTGTTTTTGTGTTGGGATGGATGTAAGATGAGGTAGGAAAAGAGAAGTGCTTGGAGGATGATACCTTTGTGAATTCTTTGGTGCATTTGGAAGGAAAGAAATGAAAAGATCTAATTGAGACTCCACTATATAGATTTAAAGATAACTTTATTAAAATGTACTTTTTTTGGTTCAAAAAAGAATACCCTACTATAATAGGTTCTCTTGTTGATTTTTTGGGGAAAATCAACATTTAATTTTTTGTAACGGATTTTCTTTTTTATATATAGGTTTGCCTCCCTCACGCAATGTCTTAATATATTATATCTTTACCTATCAAAAAAATCCCCTTATTGACCAGAAAAACCCTTTGCTAGGGAAAGTTGAAAGATGGCCATGAGAGATTGGATTGATGCAGAACCAAAGAAAGGAAAGAAAATAAATAATGAGACAGAAAGAAAGAAGAGAAGAGAAGGGAAGAAGTAGGAAGAAATTAGATAATCAGTTATTCAATTCAATTAGAAGCAACGATCAAAATATCGTTTCGATGTATAGTTTCGGTCTGTCAAGAAACAAAAACGTTTTGGAAACATAATGGAGACGGAGAAAAAATTGGAAACTTATAAAAACATAACTTAAAATTTATTTATTTATACAAATAAGTCTATTTATTAAATATTTGTGCATGTTTAAGGCATATACATCGTATTCATAATAAATTACACTAATTCATGATAAATGACATAATAGATATATACTGTATAATATCTACAAATTAAATAATTTGACACAAGTTACATATAAAATAAAAAGTAAAACAAATAGCGATTTAAACCTATTATAATTAGTAACTTAGTATTAAAATAATTGTTTCTCTTCACTTTATTTCTCCTACTACTTTTTTATTATTTTAGAAAAAATAATAGAAATATCTTCTTGCAATTTTGAGTCTTAATCCTTAAAAAATAAATGGATCAAGGATCAAAATTTCACTTCTTTTTTATCGAAACGGCCGAAACGTTTCCGTTTCTCAGGAAACTGAAACGAAACACTAGTGGAATATCGAAATTTACATGTTTCCGTAGAAATATACCGAAACTAGTGAAAACATACCGAATCAGAAAAAACATTTCTTTTGTATCAACAATAATTCTAGAAGTTAGAAAAAAATAATATCTATTTATTTTTCAAGGATTAAGACTCAAAATTGCAAGAAGATATTTCTATTATTTTTTCTAAAATAATAAAAAAGTAGTAGGGGAAATAAAGTGAAGAGAAACAACTATTTTAATACTAAATTACTAATTATAATAGGTTTAAATCACTATTTGTTTTACTTTTTATTTTATATGTAACTTGTGTCAAATTATCTAATTCGTAAATATTACATAGTATATATCAATTATGTCATTTATCATGAATTAGTATCATTTATTATGAATATGATGTATATGCCTTAAACATGCACAAATATTCAATAAATAGACTTATTTGTATAAATAAATAAATTTTAAGTTATGTTTCCACATATTTTCAATTTTTTTTCCGTTTCCATTATGTTTCCGAAACATTTCCGTTTCCTGACAGACCGAAACTATACATCGAAACGATATTTTGATCCTTGAAATGGATATTATTTTTTACTAACTTCTAGAATTATTGTTGATACAAAAAAAATATTTTTTCTGATTCGGTATGTTTTCACTAGTTTCGGTATATTTTCACGGAAACAATTTTGTTTCCATGGAAACATGTAAATTTCGATATTCCACTAGTGTTTCGTTTCGGTTCCCTGATAAACGGAAACGTTTTAGACGTTTCAGCCGTTTCGATGAAAAAGAAACGAAATTTTGATCCTTGATTAGAAGTACCAATCCATTACATCTCATGCCTTTATATAGGCCAATTCAAACTAAGGAACACTCGATCAAATCCTAAAAATAAGGAAACTAAATCAAATCCTAATATATAGAAACTAAATCAAATCCTTAAACAAATCCTAAATAGGAAAACATAAATCAAATAAAAATAAAAAATACATAAGAAAATAATATCCTTTAGTATAAAACACAAATGGCCCGTAAAGTCCTTGATCCTCATCATTTCTCCCAAGCTGAAAAGAAAACGACTCTGGCAAGTTAAGATGGTGGAGATGCTCCAAAAGATGGGAATCATCATGAAAAAAATACAAGGTTGGGAGACCAAGAAGTTGAAGAAGAATCGTCACTCAATCCACAAAAACATGGAAAATCATTAAGTAAAGAATTTCCATATGAACTTGCAAGAACAAACTCCACATGATACATGGTAGGATGCTGGAGTGGTGAAGGTATCTAATATGACATCGGAAAAATAACTACTCCACCTACAAGAAGACCATCAATAAAGACACGAGACTCTAGAGTACCTCAATTAGATAGCATGTCCTCTATATTTAAAATTGAGCTAATTTTTAAATCCAGTGGAACATTTAAGTAAATAAGCATCAGGTCCAAAGTGAACACTTCATATGGATGTAGCTCTAAGCAATGTCATTGTGAAAACTTGTCTGTAGTGGGGTGTCTTCTGGTGAGTGATGGCAACAAAGTAAAGGCTTTGCCAGAATGATCAACTATCTCATCTCCATGAAATAGATGGATTTTATATGGATAGACCTGCCATGGATAAGTCCATTGATGTTCTATTATTCCATCTGGTCAGGATTCTTTCGAAGATTTTGTGTTTAAGCCATGCATCCCTCCTAGTTGATGTCAATTCTTATTTGGTTGTCAAAGAATGGATGGAAGACGGGATGATATATGTTGTTTAACAATGCTGAGTATTCTACGAGCACAAACTTGAAGAAAGAAATAATTCTATGTTTGATAGGTTAGAGGTATCAATAGGGGACTTGGATGCATGCTTTGTCTCTAGGACTGTTTTTGGTACTAAAATAGTAAAATGTAAATTTGTCTTCTGTTTTCAGCAAGGATTCTGACTTGGGATAAAGGCTATACCTCTTCACTTGATTCTTTGGATGTAATCTACCAATGGCAGAATTTTTTTTTTTTTTTTTGTGGAGGAAAAAAATAGAAAAATTATAGGGTAAAAAAGAAATTTTCAAATTTTTTTTCTTGTGTTTGGGATAGGGGGTGTCTCTGGTACACACTTGGAACACTATCTCATAATAATTTCTTGTCTAAATAATATATAATATTTAGAAAAGGAAGACTTCAGTTCAGCCTCATAACAATGGATTAAGGTACCATTATGGGCCTTCTGATGGCAGTTAATGTGGCTCATTATCCTGCCAAAGAAAAATGTGTTAAAACACTTACAATCTTGCCATCCCTCCTTGCTTCCGATAGCTTTTCATCCCAACTTTCTTTGGTAGTGACAAGGTGCACATTTCCACCAGCAAACTCGACATTATGATCAGAATCATCTCCATCATTACGAGGCTACAGGTATGACAAATTATAGCTTTGTCAAATAACTTAAAGAGTAAAATTTAAAAGAAAAACTACAGTTTTATGTATGAAACCAAATTTTAAAATCATTAGTCAAGGCATTGTTACAGGTGACAGTTTCTATGGAGGACGGTTCTTTAAAAAACCTTCTTGTGTTACAAGGCAATGAAAAGAGGTTAGAATATGAACATAACCAAACACTTCTATTTGGACCTCCTTGGAAATTGATTTATCCTCTCCTGTTTCCATGACATTGAAGGCAAAACCCCATTCTTTTGAATGGAGCCATCACAAAAAGAGATGGGTAAATTACTTTAACATTCCATGAGGTATTGAACGATTGCAAAGATGTCCTCTATATTTATAAAAATAACACTAGCCTCTCGTATCAAAGTTTGTTTCCAGATGGTGTTAATGGAATAAACTGAATTATTCTACTACCCTTGTATTCTAAAAAATGTTTTCATTAAGAAAATCGTTCTTATATAATTAGAAAAGTCAATTAATTATGTCTCTCTCTCTCTCTCTCTCTCTCTCTCTCTCTCTCTCTCTCTCCAGAATGCCAAAAAACATGGCATCATGAATTATGAACGGCTGTCATCAATTCCCTTGACAACTGAAACCAACCACCACCAGCCAACACCCCCTCTCCCCTCCCCCCCAAAAAAAAAAAAATCTGCTGCCACCATATCACTCAACCACCATCAGTACAAATCCAAATGAATCTATCACCACCACTGCTGACCACAAAGGACCAGCCCCGCAAAAAGGAAACAGTGGCTGTGGTGGTGGGTTTGAAGGACGTGAATGAAGACGATAATGAAGCAATCCGATGGCTAAGATGTGGCTTGGTTTTGCATGAGATAAAAACCGAGAAGAAGAAGAAAAGGGATAAGTTGATGATGCATCATCACCCGCTTTCCCTCTCTTTAATCAGTGATTTCTGTTTTTCAACCATTGAACCCACAAAGTTATAAGTTCCAAATTTCCAACTGTGATGAATTTTTATTATGAACTTCGCACTGGGCTAGCCCTTCTAACTTTGCAAAAGATTGATTTGGTATGTCAAGAAGCTTGACTTCTGAAGCATCAATGATGAAAACTTGAAAACAGGAACAAACTAAAGTCTTATTTCTCACTGCTTTCCCTCATTCTCTCTCTATAACAGATTTTGAATCTCCAACATGATCTGCTCTCTCAGTAAAGATGGTAAATTTTCACTCGGCCTACTTGTAAGCCCATAAACATGACCGATGGTGAAGGTGACTAGTTGCAATCACCGGAAATGACAGTGTACTTAGATTTCTAATAGGCCATAGAATAAAAGGAAAAGGTGAGTACTTTCAGTGCAGATAAGGCTAGAGGTACAACTATTAAGGGAAGCACCTAGTATTTGGATGGTTGAGAGGCTGACAAGTGCCGTAAATTGCTTCCAAGTAAAAGTGACAAATATCAAATTAACTATTACTAACAAGGGAACTTCAAGCCGATGAAATAGAACATAGTATTGACAAGTAGACAAAATTGCTTTATAAATCATCAACAGGGACTTGCAGAGGCAAATTTATACTTCATCCTGAAACTGGCAGTTGACTTGTCACTGGAAGAGGTTCTCAGTTCTTACAGTTCAAAATTTCCAGATAAGGTGCTCAACCTAAGGGTACACACACTCGCACATGTGCTCAACCTATGGCCACATACACTAAAAAACACTCAATTAAGCTGAACAAAGTCTTGTCCCAACCACTCCATCTCATCTAAGCAAATCCATTTCCACTATTCTACTCATCTTGGACCACATCTTCTCATAACCATATCTGTTCCCATAGGCGATCCACATTTTTTTTGGTGATTCTCATCTCTCTATACACTATAGTCAATCAGCTTGAACCAAATCGTATTTATATGAGCCAGAAATTAAAGCATACAAAAAAAAACCATTTCTTGTCCTAGTACCATTTCCCATGTTTTCACCAAATCAAAGAAATAAAAGAGTAAAATCATAATATTAGGGAAAAAAATCAAATACACACAATTGGACCAATACGATTGCTTCACAATATAACATGTCACAAGGAGGGGGTGGAGGAAAAGGAATATGGTAGAAGGAATCACAATAACAATCCACCGCTACCAGAATATCAAGAACTGAAGAGACACACGAGTGCAGATGGAAAACTTTCTGGTTTGAATGCATAAAATTTTCAGGAAGAGGGGGAGGGGATAAATTACCTTATTAAAGCAAAGTCCCATTTTCTTCAGACAATTGAATATACTGAATCCCAGCCGCTGTACCCTGAAAGTGAAATTGAATTAAAGAAAATGACAATATTAATGGAAAATTTAATCACGGAATAATTTGTGAACCTAACCTAAACTAAATTACGGAGCACTCTAAAGCATCAACAAAAGAAAATGAGTTCATTAATTCAATCTAAACACAGCATATATTTACTTCAACTTTGTTGCCAATGACTGTATATTTTATTGAATGCATATGCATGTAGAAGTGTACCTTTCTCCTCTATAAAACCTTCTGATAGCAAGTAAATAAACAAACTGAGAACAGTAGAGGCCAAAATCTAGTTGACATTCATTTAACTTCTGTTGATATTAACTAGACAAAACCTCTTCCGCAAGAAAACTTCGACAAAAAAAGAGAGAATACATTGGACATAACAATACAACTTTATGAATAAATCCTTATAAACTCCAAATCATGGAAAACGAAATCCACAGAACTCATTAATTTTTCCACCAAAATTATTATTTTTTAAAAAAATTCTTTGACAGGATACCTCGATTCACTTCAAGGGAAATTGTTCCTCCAACGTTCATCAATTTCTATTCACATCCCAAATCAACAGTTGGCCAGCTAATTTAAACAAAACAGACCTCCTAAATTAGATTCCTTGTCAATTATAACTCTTGACTACAAATACTCACCAAAAATAACTATCTCAGAACAGCCAGAAGTCCACGCATATAAAGGCTCCTGACAAAAGATGACTGATGCATATCAATCAATTAACGAAAACATACCCCTAAATTTGCAAACAAATAAATCCTAAATTTGATTTGTTTTTTCGGAAGTATCAAAAAACATGAAAACCGACATTATGATTGATGAATGAAATCGAAGGAAGTAAAATATCAAACGACATTACGATTGATGAATCAATAGCTTGTATAAATCACTTAAGAATAAGGAAAGTTAACCTTGATTCGAGCTTCTCGTATCGATTGAATCAGTTATTCAGACGTTACAGGTTGAAAATTCGAAGTCAAAGACCTAAATAAAGTGTACCTCAGGCTAGCATCGACGACATCCGGAATTTCTCAGATTTTAGAACACAGTGCGCTCACGTATGCATACCCGTTAATGGGAAATGTCAATTTCAAAGTGAAATCTGTGTATTATCCTCGTCATTTAGCATAATACCCAACGTACCCTGGAATTTTGGAGTTCAATTTGTTGTTTGGACTTTGGATAAGATGGGCAATATATTATTTATTTAATAATTTGATTTTTCTAAAATCTTTATTCTAAATTTTAAAATCTAATGTGATGGGTTACTATCCCATTAATTATACTGAAATTACATTACAAACTTTCATAGTAAAGATTTCTAATAATATAAAGAATTTTGCTAAAGTGAGTCACGGAGGTTGGATTTCTGCGACTTTATTAGTTATACGCATAGACGTCTGTATTACACGGACTAATGAGATCGTGGTCGATCTTATAACTTTATTGATCCGTGTAATATACACGGGGATGCCTATATTGCACGGACCAATAAAATTGCAAAAATCTGACATTTGCGACTTTCTAAAGTAGTCTTCTAATAAAAATCGTATTTACATAACTCTTGAAAAAAAAAATTGATCGAAATAAATTAATCACTTTCAATAAACGTAACTACCACATAAATCACACTAATGTTGACCATGAGAGTCCAATTTAACTTAACATTCTTTTTGGATGAGAGAAAAAAATGCACTAGTAAAATAATATTATGCTATTCTCATTTATTTTTGAGTATTTATGTGAATACAACACAATGTTAAAACATGAGTTATCGTACCATTAAATTTTTTTTCTTATAAAAATTTTGAATAAATTAGTAAAGTGTCTGAATGTATATATATTTCATAAATAATTTATGTAAATGCAAGTAATTTATTAAGTGTTTACTAAAAATTATTTAGAAGTGATTATTGATTATGAAATATCATAGTTGCATTTTATTTTTTATTAGATAGTTTTGGGTGTTTACGATCACGTTATATAAAATTTTAACAATATATTAATAAATAAATAATAAATATAGATACTAAATTAAATAAATGTAGAACTACAAATAACTTCTATAATATTATTTATATAAAACAAATACAAATAAAAAGTAATTTATTAATATTTATAGTATCTTCTATATATTATTAATTAAAAGAAATATATATTACATATAAAATAAATATTAAATTTAGGTTTATATAGGACATAATTGGAATTTAATAACGAAAACGACGGAAGGTTAATAGGGCATTTAACTTGTATATTCGCAATGAACGGAAAAGGTAAGGACCACTTTTCGACTAATTCCACATCTGACCACAAAAGGCATTTGAAAAGGCATCAAATTGCTGCTTTCTTAAAATCCTCGTTTTGGGTTTGGGCCATTGTTTTTGAACCACCCAAACGGCTGGGGCCGAAATCACCCACATTTGGATATACGTTGCTATAAATGAGTCGAATCATTTTGTTTCAACGGTGGGATAAGAGACTTAAATATAATATTTTATATTTAATGTCTTTTATTAGATTATATATTTATATTTTTAAAATATTTATATTCTACTTAAGTGAGATATAACTTATCACAAAGAAATAATAGTATTAGAGTTATTACATCTCATTAGAATAAAAATTGAACGTTACATCATTAAAAAAAATTACAAACATTACAATATAGAAAGACAAAGATGTCAAAAAGTCAAGTTAAAAGATCAAAATTTTATTTTTTTTCATTGTTCAATTTTATTTTGATATATTCCAAAAACTTTAATGTATTTTTCATATCAATAAATAGACTATTATATATATATATATATGTGTGTGTGTGTGTGTGTGCATGCATGTAAATATAATAACTGATTTGGATACCATGATTTTTTTTTGAGTCATCTCAAAAGTGAGAGACTATTATATTTTGAATAATATTTGTACAATCACATTCTAAAATATTGTGACTATGATTATTAGATTTTGCTATTGATTTGTAATAAAAATTTAATTTTAGATATTTCGTATTCATATATTTTAAAATAAAAATTAAATGGACTTTTATAAAAATAATTTTTGAATATCGAATTTTATATCCGAACCTTATATCCAGTAAGCACCATATAGAAATGAGATACAAAACATATTCAAACATTTTATCTGAGTCAGTCTCAAACACTAGATTAGAATATTCAATATCACACATAATTTTATATCATATCCGATCCAACTATATCCTATATAATCCCGCCTTCTTATCCAGTTGTCCAAATAATATATCTTATGTAATCCCGTCTTCTTATCCAGTCGTCCAAACAAGACATTCGATACAATAAAAGGGAAGGAAAGGAAATGATAAAATTAGTTACGAGAGGAGATGAAAAGAAATCATAATCCCTCTTTCATACTTGGATAACAAATGAGAGAAAAGAGAATATAATCTTCTTATCGTATCCGGGAGCAATAGAAAAAAGAAAGAAAAAAAATATTTTTTTAACTATTACATCTTGAAATAAAGGTGCCTTTTTTTTTTCATTTTTTTCCTTTATAATTTTAAAGTTATAATTGATATTATAAAATTTTATTAAAGACTCTCATTTCCTTCCATCGTTCACTTTTGAAAGAATAGCAAATTAAATATAATAAGAATTATAAAACCCTTCCCTTTCTCTTTCCTTTTTTAATTTTAAAATAAACACAAACACAAAATAACCTTCTCCCTTCTTTCTTTTTCCTCTCCTTTCTTTCCAAATCCCTCAATCCAAATGAATTATAAAATAAACAAATATTTAAACTTAACTTATTTATCCTCCAAACCAATGATATTTTTTGTCAATTTCAAACAACTAAAAGGGAATCCAATACTTAAAAAAGACAGCTCGGAGCGGAGCCATGATTCTCAAGCCTAAGTTGATTTACACCTTGTAACGACCCCTAAACATTCAAAAGTATACATAGAAAGATGCATTTACGAAACATCCTCCTCCCAACTAAAAGAAACAAAGAGGAGACGACACTTTTTTTTCTAGCTAGGACAATTCAAGATGAACATTATCCTACCAAAATACAGGCTCATGCTCCATGATATATAGGGGAAAATGCGGTAAATTGACTCGTATATACGTGTTATATCTTTAATAAGCCTGGTTGATTTTTGAATTTCTTTAGGAATACCAAGAAAGATAAATAACATCACAACGCCAAAAAACAAACTCATGCTGAGTGACTCCAATAACACATTGCTACTGATTCTGAATCTAACACAACCACGATTCCATGTTCAAACATGGAGAATATTGCATACTAGATAGTACCAAAACATCGAACTCAATAGTTTATACTCGTTTTCTTTCTCCCCACAATTTAAAGTCCCCAAAACGTCTCCCTGCACAAGAACACAAGTTCCATCTAACCAGACTGTTTTTCTCTCCACTGGGAGAGACAGAAAATGCAAGATTTATACATGTTTCCAGAAACCCAATCTCTTTTGAAAGAGATGTTTGATAATCATCCCATCGCATACTTTTGTGTCCAGCTGCGAGCAGTAGTCTCATACTTGGCTCGGTCGGTCTTGTACATGTGAGCAATCTCTGGTACGAGGGGATCGTCGGGATTTGGGTCAGTCAGCAATGAGCAAATAGAGAGCAGCACCTGATTCACCAGTAAGGGAGATCAGTAAACCAACCTTGTACAATTTGAATGGACGTCAGAAAAAATTAATATTGATGTGGCTTAGCAGAACAGTATTAAACCGTGTCTTCACATCAGCCGCAAAACCCATTATTCCCATACATTAATAAAGACATTACTGACATGTTAAAACTCAAACCAAATACAAAAGGTTAAGATTTATAAAGCACATCACTCGTCATGAATTATGGATTCAATATTTTTAACTGCTCCAAGAGCATAGTAATAAAACACAGGCAGGTGAAGAACAAGAAAAATGCAGGAATCTGTATTTCCAAGAAACTCATCTATGCTTCAAACGCCAATCTTGTCTTATATTCGACAGAAACAAATGGATGCATTCATATATTGGAGTGGAACCACAGTCCAGAATAAAGTTTCGTTCATTAGCAATAATGCATAAATAGCTTCCATTTAAAAAAATGCCTTGTAGGCATGGCCTTCTTACAAAGAAGGCTGCCAACCTGTGGTATCTACTGGTGGTTCTAAATGGCTTCACCAGGGGAACAAGTGATGGTGCCCGTCACACCAAGCCACCCAGTTTTTTATTTGAAAGCAGCATTTAAGAGGGAATATTGAAAAAAAAAAAAAAAACAAGCACACACACAAAGTGATGAAGATGAATAAAGACACTTCTTCACATAAGTCACTGTAGAAGAATTTTGGCTGTGCCTGATAACGTAAGCCTCAGTCGTGGAGTTCTTGAGGGTATGGAGTGGAAATAGCATTAAGAACATAAGGAAGTTTTGGTTGTTGACACCTATATGGCAGGAAACAAGTAGAATATAACTTTTGAAGAGGGAGAATTATCCAGTGTTGTTAAAGGTGAAAGGAACCGTTAAGGCGCTATAGTTTCGCATTGCCCAAAAAGTGAGGCAACAAAAAAGCGTTAGCTTGAGTGAAACAAGACACTAATTCATAAAATAATCAATATATATATATATATATATATATTGCATATTAAAAGTTAATTCATTCTAACTTTTAAATTAAATAATATCTCATCATTAAAATAACTATCATGGAACACTAAAAAATTCAATGTAAAAGTTACATATGACATGTTTAACTAATATAATCGTTTTAAACTTTAGTACTTTTTTTCTAAATTAATATTCAAACTTTTGTTATCTAACTAAGTCTTATATGGAAGAAATTTTTGTAAACTTGCTAGTCCTAATAATATGGAAGACATGATAGGGCCAATTTCATAGACATCTCAACTAATTCTAAAAAATTGGGCCTATGTTGAGAAGACTTCTCATATAGGTGATCAATTTAGTTGATGGAAGAAAAATGTTTTACTGCAGACAAGCTCAGATTTTGTTAAGAATGATGATAGTTTACTAGTTATAGAAGATAAAATATCAATCCCTACTTAAAAAGTTTCATGTTTAAAGTGTTACTTTTCTCAAAACTTTAAATTTTTTAAAACATTTCAAATATTTAAATGTTTATTAAGCCAATTTTGTGTTAATGTTTGATAATAATACTTATGTCAATATAACAGATTGGACAATAATACTTCTAGACTATAACTATATTCCTTTATATTGACATGCCTCTTACAAAATTGTTAAATAAGTACATAAAAACTATAAACATAAGAACATCCAAGTAAAATATGTTATAATTAAAAAGGCCACCGCTTGGTCGCCTCTTATCTTGCTTAAGGCGACCGCTTAGGCTTCTCCTCTTTAAGACGCCCGCTTAGGCTTCTCCTCTTTAAGACGCCTAGCCTAGAACATGTTAAGGCTAAGGCGACAAGACTAAAAATAGCCTCGCCCGACCGCCTAAGCGATATAGCCTTTGACAACACTCGAATTATCTCCTTGTAAATTCATTTTTTTTAAAAGTAGCTTTATACTTTTGGTACCTGACATGTACCATTCTTTTATAGATTCTTTTGTACAGTTCTGGAAGATTTAAAGCTCTACATTGTGTGAGCTGCCCTTCATACTTTATCTTCTTGCACAATATAAAGTTTCTTGCATGACCACTTTTCTGCCATCAATTGGTTGAACCTCTAATTTCTCCCAAATGCATTCATTTTTCATTTTATATTCCCTTGTATTACCAATCACCCATCTCCAAATCTTCATATCATCTACACTCATTTTGTTAATATATCTTATTTATTGATTTATTCCAGATTGGACACACTTGAGCCTTGATGGCTGGGATAGATTCAAGTTTGAGATTTTTCTAGGGGTGGCAATTGGTCAAGTTAGTTGGGAGAATAGTTAGAATAGTGTACACACATTTGAACCTAGAAATTTGTTTCATATCCCAGGTTTAGGAGTTAGGCTGAAGGGTAGAAATGGGTTTCAAACAAATTCAAGTTAGCTGAATGGCATTATTGATATCCTACATTTAGTGAAATAAACCCAGTCAGGAAGGACCAGCTTTGCTTAAGGTAGGAAATACCAAACAAAAGTTTTCAACCCATTTATACACACATGGAGTTCAAATTGTGCTACTCATGACACAAATTTCATTGAGTCCAATAATAGAATATGCCCCAATGGGAACAATCCTAGAATTTTCAGTATGACCATCCTTACCTGCCAACTAAGGGACTAATTCAATGTAGCAAAAGTTCACAGAAGAACTAGCAAGCCTTCATGTTTTTTCTATTCACTTTTTTTAAACAATTCAGTTCCAAGCTATTGCATATGCAGGACCTGATGATATTAAAATAATGCTTCTGTATTTATTTATCAACCACAGGTTGATAGAATTAGTGGGCAAATAATAACTCGGACTAATTATTAGAAGAAGAAAATTTGTAATTATATTTAATTCTAGTTAAACAATCAACAAATCTGTATAGGTGTAAACATAAACTCTCTATATTCTGCAAATTGGTGAGAGTAAATTCAAACCTTAGAGATGGTAAGAGCTGGGCTCCACTGTTCTTTAAGGATATCAAGACAAATGCTTCCATTGCTATTGATGTTTGGATGGAAGACCTTTGTCTTGAATGCAACCTGAAAAAAACAAAAATGTAAGCCTTGTCAAACTTGTAGATGATTGAATCCACATTTCACGGCATCATAATTGAAAATTTAGTAAGAAACCTTACGCTTCATCCATTACATACTTCATACCACACTCCTTAGTCCAGTATAAGACTGGCAAACATTGCTTTCTCATTCTCTATTCATGCACACTAGAGATGGCAATTGCTCCATTTTTTTTAAACACTAGTATTTATATTAATTTTCCATGTCATCAAACTACTTATCAGAGAAAAAAAAAAACTGTTTTTTAAACACCCACACATGCACGAGCACCCCATGTAATCGAGCATGTGGACATTACCCTGCTTTACAACTGCTTTATCTTTAACAGGTCCTCCCAATTTGCAAGAAATACTGTCAGGAGAAGTAATGCTGAAATCATTAAGCGCAAAAAATAGGTTGGGAGAAATAATGCTGGAATGATTGGGCGCAATAGGATTATGTACATTAGACTGCGGTTGAATAGTAATTCAGATATGATTTTCTGTAAAATGCTTTTTAAATGTATTTCAGAATTTTATAATTGATTTTTTAAAAACTGTGAAAACGCGTTTGGATATGATAATTTGAATTTAAAAAAAAAAATAAAAATGTTTGATAAAATTCAAAAAAAAAAAAAATCTTTACCTTTTTTATATACTAATATCAACAAATGTTAATCACCGTGATGGAACCTCATATAAGAAAGACATCAACAGTCAAAACTTTTATGGTTAAGTCAAATGAGCTCACAAATCATGTGCTATATTGAATCCCAGCCCAAAAGAATCCTATCTCTTACTCCCTCTCTATCAAGCATCCACAAATACCACCACCCACCTCCATCACAACACAGCGCCACCTCCCACCTCCCACACCACCTAAACAGCGTACACCACTAACACCCATCGGAAGCCACCACCGTGACCACCAAGCTTCACCTCGACAACCACTTCCTCTCTCTCTCTCTCTCTCTCCAAACGACAACGAGAATAGTGAAGCAACAAAGCCTAACACCTCCTCCAGTGACTGTGCTTGATGGTTATAGACGGAGGTCAATGTGTGGGTTTGTCGTGGATGGAGGGTGAAGTTGAGAGGAGATAAAGAGATGGGGAGGGAAAGATTTTGAAAATTTTCAGAGATGAGGAAGATGAATTTTCAAAATCAGTTTTTAAAACACAGCATTTGAATATCTTAACCAAACACGAATTGGATTTTCGGAAACCATGAAATAGGTTTTGAAACACTCACCAAACAGGTTTTATAAATGGGGAAAATTTATAGAGAACACCAACAAAAGGCCAGCTGAATGTAAATAGCATATATGGATTTGGAGACCAATGAGACATAAGATATCCATATATCAGACAGACATTTTGGTAAAAAGCAGAAGAAGTTTGTAATAAATTTGGAATATGCATGTACATGTTCTTCACTCCTTACTTCAATGTGTAATAACCCCCCTTGCAGTAGCAACATCCCAGTGCCTCTAAAAAAAGAGGCAGCCTATTATAGTCAACATAAAATACAAGAATTCAATTAAGCCTGGTTTTTAAATCTTTTCTTTGAAGGTAATCTAGTATCCTTGTGCTTACGGCACCTTTCGAAAGCCAATGGATCTGACATCGAACAGTTTATCGACCTGCAAAGCCCCGCCAGCTGTCGTATGCGGGTATTATGAAGGATTACATCCATACTTGTTCATCATTGGAAGGACCTATTCATAATAATTTCCCCTTTTCTACTAGGTAATAGAGTATCCTTGTGCTTACAGCGCCTTTCGCACGCCAATGGATCTGACATCAAACAGTTTATCGACATGCAAAGCCCCATAAGCTGTCGTATGCAAGTATTATGAATGATTACATCCATACTTGTTCATCACTGGAAGGACCTATTCATAATAATTTTCAATTTTCTACTAGGTAATCTAGTATCCATATGTTTACAGCACCTTTTGCACGAGAATGGATCTGACATCAAACACTTTATCAACCTGCGAAGCCTCGCAAGCTGTTGTGTGCGGGTACCATGAATGAATATGTCCATACTTGTTCATCATTGGAAGGACCTATTTGTAATAATTTTCCCCTACTCATTCCATCTTCCTTTATGAATTTCTCCAATCTATATATCCATGACTGGGCAAAATAAAGGTTGCAATAATGGTAAAGATCTCTATGGAAACTGCTAAAAAATATTATTGAACTTGTGAGAGGATCTGAAGAACCAATCAAAGAATTTCATTATATCCCTTCTAAGATCGTTTTGTTCCATCTAGTATTTCGTAGGGATGGGATAAGAGATACACAATACAATATCCATTTAACAACAAATAGAATATAAGTTGTGAAAAACTTAAATACCAGAAAAGCTAAGTTGTCAAAGCACTTAGAATGTAGATGACCCTAGGGGATAGACCTAGCCTGTTGCCAAATAGATTGTCAAGTAACCAAGCAACTATCCAGACAATTCATGTAAGGCAAACTACAATCAATTATCATTTGAATTATCTACCTGAATTACATCAACTTTACACTATTTTCATTAAATAATATCTTGACATGCTTTAAGGAATACTAAGAGAAAATTAAGTACAAATATTGTTTAAAATTAACATTATGAAAAAAATGTCAACCTTAACACTTATGTTTAACTTGCAATAAAAGGAAGGGTAAATTACACTGAGCTCCCTTGAGGTATTTAACAACTGCAAATAATCCTCATCTAATTTATGAAATTACACTTCACACCTTATCCCCTAAAATAATTTCTTCTCTCTCTAAAATTTTTCTTCCCCTCACTGCCATAATCAAATAACAGAACCCCAAAGACCATTGCACCACCTACAAATGCCACCATAAACCCTAAATGATCACCACCATGGTGCCAAACCTCTGATTTCGGCAATTTATTACTGTTGATTAACAATTTTTTATTTTTACAAGTAAGAGCATAGTATTGTACTAAAGACGCCCAAGGAGGGCAAACCTATTTACTAAAAAGAGACTAGGGAAAATTAGTCTCATGTTCTCCAAAAAAATCTACAAAATTATTTACATACCCTTTACAACCCCAACTTATAGAACCTTCAAAAAAAAAATTTTGAATCTACATATAGACATCGTCTCCCCTTCAAAAAATGTTGGTTTTTCTCCTTCCAAATATACCAAAACAACCAAGTATGCACCAACGTCCACAGCATCCTCACTCTCCTATTGCCACAATCCCATAACCATCCTCTCAAAAAAATCCATCAGTAAAGAGAGTGTAACCCAACTACATAAAAAAAATAGGGAACAAAAGAATTGTTGATTAACAATATATCATTTTTATATATCATTGATCAATTAATCTCATCATTATCGCTACAAGAAAACCACGTCAATTTGTAACATTTAAACCCTCATGCAACCCATTCTCTAATCGCCACTCCATCTTAAACTAACCCACTGAATATTGGAGACGGATGGTTGTGACTGCACTACCAAGTTTAATTTTGAAGTCACTCTTTGGGTGTTAATTATAAAATGGGAATAAAATGGGACACAGTTGGAGATAATCATTATGGAAGTAGTTTGACTGGGATTTAAGTTCAAAAGTTTTAGAGGGAGAATGGATTTATAAGGAGAGAGAAAAGGAGAGGAGAGAGACAAGTAAAATAAATCATCTCATTAAATGCTCTCAAAGACCCAAGGGGACAGAATTCCATTTCAGGTAGCAAACTTGGTATGATTTGTTTGGAGAAGCATTGTTTAATTTTAATATCACTTTCTTTCTTCGTTAAAATACTCTCAAAAACAAACCTATCTAAAAACAATCCTTTTTTTCTCTTTCGAGAGAAGAAAGAGAAGATCAAATACGGATGTACTTTGTGAGAATAGATGAGTTGTTCGATGGAAGAAGATGCAGTATAAGCTTCTACTACTTCAAATATAACCACAATTGACAGCCAAGAAAACCCATGCAATCTACCATTGAAGTGCCCCTTATTTTACATTTACGTCAAGAGGCACCTAGTCATAGAGACAAGACCAGAATGAAGTCTGAAAATGGAGAGAGAGGAAATACTGCTATAAGCTTTTGAATGGATTACTTATTTAATAAAGAATAAAAATGTATAAAATCAGAAGGCACCAAAGGGGGGGAGACAAAAGTTTATAGGAGAGCCATTCGGAGGAAATTGCAAGGAGAAAATGGTAATACAGATAAAGATGATTACGAAAAAGGTAATGATAATATAAAGATAGAATATGGGATAAGATGGTACCAAATATCATAGTTCTTTTTCCACTTGAATAAATGTTAATTGGAAATGGTTCAAAGGTAGAATTTGGATGAGAAAACAAATTATTATCCCTAATGTGAGGAAAGGTATAAAAGGAATTCACTTGTTGGAGGGAACTGCACTTGAGGAGAAAAGCTTATCTAATTGATCAGACATTGCTTTAATATTTGGCAAAACAGAAAGTGGACCAGCGAAACATATAATTTTACACTAAAAGAGATCTCTAATTGGGACAAAAAATCACATTGCAATCATGAGGTATTTTCTCCTTGTGATATGATCAGATTGCAATCATACTGTTACTTTGCCTTCTATGACATAATTGTTCAAAAACAATGGTCCATTTGGTAGGCAGGAAGAATGGGATGGACAGGCTTCTCATAGTTTGGTAGGAGGAAAGGAAGAATGGAAAGGGAGAGAGGGTCTTTCTCTCTGCACTCAATATATTATTTTCTTCCAAATGAGGTAGGAAAGAGACATGAGACCCCCCCCCCCCCCGGGACATTTTTCCCTTCAAAGAAAACAATTCTTTTAATATGTAAGGCCATAGTGGAAATATTATACAAGATCATCTCCTTCCTCCTTTCCTTCCTGCTCAACCAAACAAAAGAAGAGAAGGATCCCTAAATCTCCCTAGGAATGCCTCTACCATCCTCCTAGCTTCCCTTTCTCCCAATTTTCAATTCCTCGTACCAAATATAGTTCACTAATTTTGTATTGCTACACTCAGGCATGTGCTTGCCAAATGGAAATCGGTGATTTAGTTGGTATGGACAGATCTGTTACATACTTCTCAAACAAGCATAAGAAATAAACAAACTAAATCACTAGATTAAAATGATAAAGGAAAAGCGATTTTGCCCAACAAACATGCAATGGCAAAATCCACAATCATATAAGAGTTTTTTTTATAAAAAAAAAAAATGCTTGTTCACATTTGTCTGCAACAGAAAAATTTGAATAATTTGACCAACCTCCTCCATAATAGTCCACCAGAAGTATGGTTACTCTTATATGTCATTCAAGGGGAAAAAATCTCCAAATACCTTCATTGTGTGCTGCTTCATACACTAATCAAGATAATAAATGCTATAGCCCCGATGCCCGAAAATCAAGTTCCCATTTCAACAATAATTTGCATTCAAAACTAGAAAATGTAACAGCACCAGATCTTAAGCGATCAATACCACTCAGTCCCATGATTCATGCATTCACAGTCAGAAATCAGTGCTCAAAAAAAGAATCAATGACCCATTCCAAAATAAAAATGACTTCCCACATTAGTTGGCCAACTAACAAAAGAAAGCAAAGAAAAATGTTGTTTTTACTATTTCAGGGATCCCCAAAAAAATGTGAAAACTATTGACCACCAAAGTGCATGCCATGTTGGCCTTAGAAAATAAAAGGGCAAACAATCATCAAATTATATGACTTCTGCAAATACACTGCCTTCATCTATTTGGATCCCTGTGCAAGATCAAACACTGCAAGCATGCATTATGTTGGTGAACAGAGCTAGCAAAATGTACATAGATTACAAGCATGCAAAAAGTTACCTTGGGGGGCTTGAAAGGATAATCAGGGGGAAAGTGAATGGTAACTAAAAATACTCCTCCTGCATATGGGCTATCAGGGGGTCCCATAATGGTCGCTTGCCAATGGAACATGTCTTCAGCTACAGGCCCTGTTACAAATAACACAACCATTCAAAAATTATTGCACAATATTTATAATGATGTATGCTGATTCAACCTTACTTGTATACATGAAACAACAAGAAATATTTATCTCACAGAAACAGGGAAAGACGAAGCAAGTACACGTATCATTACGAATTTACCACTGGAAGCATTTGATGTGACTTTTCACTTTCAGCAGGAGCCAAAAAAAGGGCAAATAAATTAGGCAAAAGTCCAACAGATGAGTGTATCTGTACTTGTTGCACTCCAGGCCAACAACCAGAGTATCCCCTCATTGCAAACAATTTCCCATCACATAATCATACAGAAGACAATTAAATGGCTGAGCAAGATACTTTTTTATCAGATCATGTTCAGAAGGACTGAAGTTTTATTTTGGCTATTTATCAACCACAGCCATCCTCTTTATCCAGGTAGGGAACGGCTGTGTGAAAGATCAGACACTAAGTGGATATTTGAAACGTAATGGAAGGGGAAAAAAATTGATGCGCTTTCCAAATTTCTATTCCAAATGATGTTGCACTGACCGGGTATCAAACCATGTTATTAATGTGGCATAATGATGCATTGCGAGATAGAAATTTGGGATAAAAATTTGAGAAGTGTACCATTACTCAAAAAATAATAATAATGAGAAAAGTAATCATTTGGGCGCTATTTGTTCTCAATGTAAGGGAGAAAAAAATATTCCTGTGCTTTTGGACAGCACTGCCTACATTGCAATTCTAATTTTGGTAATATATATTATCATTAATTTGCACGTCCTGTCATTTTGCAAGAAGGTGTATAATCGTTAACAATTAAGTATCAGTGGCTTTTAGCTACAAACATAAAAAGCATAGCGGTTTTTCCCTCATCATTTTGGGATCTATTTTGCACCAAATACCAAATTTAATTAGTTAAAAAAAATCAGGCGAATATAATACCAGCACTGCAAGAAGTAGGGTGGATCCTTCTGCAAATCCTTTAGTTCCTTCAAAATACGCTTTGACGCCATGGTGCTTCAACAGATGTAAATAAATACTCAAAACGGAGGACCTGCAGAACTGTAAACGGCCATCAGATGCTTAAAATACTACAAGTATACAAGAGAAAAAAAAATAAAAACTAAAAATACTTTCACACCGTAGTTCCTATACATACATACATACATATACATAAACAAACATACATACACACAGATACTGAGATACTTATAATCAACCTACTTACAGAATTCCCAACAAAACCACGACAGTGTTGTATGACTTAATGAAAGCAATAAAATCAATACCTGATCGAGTTGACCTTCTATTAGAACCCTAGAGATAAAAGGAGACCGAGAAGACGAAATACCTGAGATAAACGTGAAGAGCGAAATGCAGAGGCTATGGAAATCGCGATTGGACGGAAATAGCGGTAAAGAGGAGACGGCTTTCAAGCAGATCCACAGCCAACAACAGAGGCCTGGTGGTTGAGCCACCAACCCTACCCCCAAAAACCGATTTTTCCTCTTGCCCTAATTTTACACACGCGATTTGGGAGAGAACGCGAAGTTCCTCTCCTCTGTAAATACTAAATAGAGATGCCTAAACGACTATTTTGCCATTTTTACCCTTTACATTTTGTCCTTATGTCGTATATATACGTCTCACAATACCAAGTGACAGGACTTATGTACGGTTACAGAATGTTCTGTTTTGACATGATTATTTCACTGTTATATATTAATTATATTATTTAATACATAATTAATATTAGAGTGTTACATTATTTAAAATATAAAATAAAATAAATTATATATATCATAAAGTTTCTTATAATTATATTAATTTTTTTAAAAATTTTAAAATTATACTAAAGTTTTTTATTTTACTTTATAAATTATAAATACTCTCTTTAATCAAATTTTATTCAAAATCATTCCTCATGTTTTTTTTTATATTTTTTAAATTTTAATTAATTTTTATAACTTTTAAAATTTTTTATTTTATATAAAAATAAATAACTTATTTTATTTTTATATAAAAAATAAATTTAAGATTTTAATCAATATTTATTTAAATATGAAAAAAGAAACGGGCTAAAATTGAAAAAAAATATATAAAAAAATAAGAGGGGTAGTTTTGTTATTTAAAATAAAAAAAAACTTTACTGAATGAATGTATTTGTAATTTGTCAAGTAACATAACTTTAAAATTCTAAAAAATAATTCAATTTAATTATTAAAAATTTTAAAAAAATTGAGTGTAATTTATCTTAAAATTTATAATATATATTTAAAAATATTGATATACCACAAAGTGACAGACCAATTTCCATGTGACACGTGTGATTATAAAGCTCAGTCGTTTAAGGCCTATAGAGCAGACTCGAGTAATTATCCGTGGTTCAGAACTTATCACTGTCTTAACATCTGCCGAGGAGCGAATAAGGAAACAATCTTCTACAAAGAAACTACCACTCACAAATATCTTTCAATCATAGTATTTAACATGAAAACTGCTTATTTTTGATGATCAAATTCCTACTTTCATGGCTTCAAATCCTAATCAACTTAGGAAAGTCACCGCCTATAAATTAAACCCTAAAGGTACATTTTATTTTTCATGCTCATTATTTGGTTTGCATTACAGTCTTTTCAATTCAGTTTATTAACTTAAGCATCGTAATCCTTTGATCTTTTTTCTTTAAATATTTTTCATGGAGCCAAGCTCTCTGAAAAATATACGCCGACTAAAAAGTGCAGAATCAAATATAACATTTTTAAATCAACCATTGGTCTCAAACCTATTCCATTATTATTTTTATTTATCCTGACCTTTGCCGGATCTAAGTAGGGTAAAAAAATATGAGTTATCTTCGAGCTTTGGTTTACCTTTCTAAAATTACGAAAAAAGAAAGTATCCAAGAAAATAAAATGAACTTTCCGTTATGGAATCAAAAGTCACGAAAGAAAGAAAAAAAAAAAGTAGACAAGAAGAAAAATTATGAAAAAGAGTGGTGGCCCGAAAATGGAAATGGTGTCTCTGTTACGGAAACCAAAAAAGTCGTTCATGCGGTGATCAAAGTAAAACCATCGCATTTGGGATAACTTCCACGCAAGGGAAGGGGAAAAAAAAATTAAAATTGCCAAAAAAATCTTTAAATTTAATTTTTTAATTTAAAAAATTTATGATATATTTTTTTATTTAAAAAATTAAAAAAAATACTTTTAATATAAAAAATTCCCATTCCTAACTATAACTTCAACATTGCTATGTAGGGTCGCCTCCCCTCCCCCCCCCAAAAAAAATTTTATTTTATTTTTGGTTTTTTTATATTTTTAATTTTTTTCAACTATACCTTTTAAATTTATATTTTTACCCCCTCTCCAATTTTTTTTAACATTTTATTCTTATTTTAATTTCAATTTGATCTCACAATGAAATTTTTATTGATTTTTTTGAGTTTTTTTTTTGTATAACTTAAAATATTTTTAAGGGTTTCTTTCTTTGATTGGATATCACGTCTAATTTGTGAATTCTTTTATATCAATAAATTTAGTTTATTATAAAAAAATGTTATCAATTAATCTTAAGGTTTTATATTTTTAATTTTTTAATTTATGATTGAATATTAGCAAAAAAAAAAATTACTTGCTCCCTTAAAATAAAATCCTGAAAAAAGCTTGCTGCGCTTAGATAGTGATTCAGATATAATTTTTTTTAAAATATTTCTAAAAATTTTGTAATTAATTTTTAAAAAATTGTGAAAATGTATTTAATATGATAATCTAAATTTTAAAAAATTAAAATAAATTAAAATAAATAACTTGCCAACACAAATATCAACGGTAGTTAGCCTTCAGAATATAACAAAATCGCTTGGTTTATGAATCATGCCTACTTGTGTTGTACACCGATGAAAACAAACCAAAATATCAATTAGAAGAGTTACAAGTCTATCAAGATATTAGAACTTAATCTTGTAGTCCAAAAGAGAAAGAAATAAGAAAATGGGGAAATACTTTTAAATAATCTTTCAATCCTCTTCAATGAATGAAAAATGCATTGGTGCTTTAGTTGAATAGTATTGCGACTATTTGTAAGTTTCCAAGTGAGAATTTTATTCATAGCTTTCTATCTACCTGTTCAATGAAACAAATGTCCCTTCGTCAAGATCATCTCTTTTAGCGAGAGATGGAGGTAAATTCTTAGTTTGTTCCATCTCTTTCATAATGAGGGTTTCTTTCTTGCTATATGCATGGTTTTTCTCTCTTTTGATTTATCGAATCTTGAGTTTTGTTGTACTACGATGGATGAAATGGTGGAAGGTTTTGTTTCTATGAAGCTACATGTGGAACAGTATGGTTCGTGATTGGAATTTCTAATTGATATGAGGAATTACCAATATGGTTCGTGATTGTGTGCTTCTTCGTTACTTAGGGAAGTTTCATTATGCATGTCTCAGCCCTTATAAAAAAAATTTGAGGTTACATTAATACAGTTGGTACTAGCACGTCTTTGGTGGTTCATGATAGTTGGATCTAAGAAATGATTCAGATTTAGTTGCTTATAAACTTGTAGTTCAGATGAGTTATGTTTGCAATTTTCTTCTTTGTCCTTATAAGAGACACGTGCCGTGCACATGTCTCATTTCCGTTTATTTTCAAAGCCCATTTGTGATGGAAGGGTCAAATTTAAAAGGGCTAAAAATCATAGAATAATATTGCAACAATTGAAAGATTAGAGATTAAATTGAAACTGACCCCAAACTACAAGGGTGAAATATGTAATTTATCTAATATAAAATTATTTTCTTAAATTTTAAATTTAATATTTTATTTGAAATTTTCCAAAAAAACTATTTTGAAATTTCTTCAACTTTTTTTTTTTTTTGGTAAGTAGAAATTTCTTCAACAGCTTTGTCCAATTAAACAAAGACTTCTTTGAAAATTTATTTAAGAGTTAATTATCAGAAGATCCCTCAAAATAAGTGTTTAGAAGCTAAAGTCTAAGCCAAAACATTGTAATCCCAAAATTCTCCAAGTTTCTATAATTGTCTGAGTTCATATTGTTGATGTGGCAATGATATATTTTTTTTAAAGGCTAAATTGCCACTCTTTTCTCAATCTAGATCTCTCCCATCGTTTCTATCTCCAATATTCTGCGCTCGCCTCTTGGAGACTAATGTTGCGATTTTTTCATCTTAGACTCCAACCCCCATTATCGAAACAACAAAACATCATAAAAGACTAGAGAAAAAATCACAGAAGCACCATCGTCGTTGACTGCATCTCTATTAGGGAATCCAAAACTTCACTGTAATGGCTGCAAAAACTACTGCCATTTTGATCGTCTACATGAAGATGGAGTTCAAAAGAGCTGAAAGTTTGTTAGTTCAAGAATATGAATCTTTTTCAAATCTAGAAAGAGAATATGGTGGTACTCTTTGGCATAATAAAAGAATTATTACTTTATTTTCTGTCTGGGGTGTAACTATTCTATATTTACTAGTTGTGCGATTATTCTATATTTTTTAGGGTTTGAATTTTTATTTTTGTTGATATCAAAGACTATATATATATATATATATAATATTTACTGGATGATTAAGCTTTGGATTCTTTCCAATGGGTGGGGAAATATGAGTAATTCTATTCTTTGGGCGGTAGATGCAGCAGAAATGGTACAAAATGGGTGGGTGTCCATTTTTTTGTTGTTACTTCAACTCAGAGATAATATATATGTGTGTGTAAGATAGAGAAAGAGGGGGGAGATAGGTCTGGAAATGGTTGAAATGATGTATATATCTTAGAGAATGTAGTGGCTAGTGCATCACAATACAGTACAAGTAGTAACATGCACAAAAGCTATTGCCGCTACATCATATTGATAAATTTATTTCTTATTTTAAAAATTTATTAGAAATAAATGCTAATAAGATGGTGACAAAAAACTATCAAAGTTTTCTTTTACCTTCCTCTCAATCATGAAAAGAAGATAAAATTAAATAAGTTATTTATAAAAAAATTACATAAATAAATAGAAGTAAATAAGTTAAAAGCTTTGTCTATGTCACCCTCTTCTACAACACACTTACAACAGAGTAGGAAATTAATTCTATAATTCAAAAGGTGATCCTAATAAGGAAGTTTGAAATCTGAAAGTAGATATGCTGGATAATGCAAAATGATGTGGGAGAGGTGATCAAGAATGGCTATGTTCATATGCCATGGCACCCAGGTGAGGTAGTACCGTAGTAGTACTCACATGCCATGGCATAAATTAATGTTTTTATACAATATTGCTCTTTATCTAGTTTTTCAATGCTAAATTAGCAATTTATGATTGGTATACAATGGTTTGAATAACAGAATGTTAAGTTAGTGATTCATATATTGATGGTGGGTAAAATTAATAAATTTTCACAATTTTTTTTAGACAGAGAATTTTCAGATAGTGATGTGCATAATAAAATTTCTCTGTTCAAAAAACACGATTTTTTTATAAAGTTTTATTTGCAATATGAATCTTATTTAATAAATCTTGATTTTTGAAGTCCAAATATATCATTTTTATGAAACATGGATTTATATATTACAAGTTATTTAATTTTAAAGTTTATAAAGCAAAAGGTGATGGCATGGTAGCGGAATGAGCATAGGAAGGGCTGAATAGGCTATTTTTTTCTGTGTTTTCACATGAAGGAGTATTTTTGTCAACAAAATAGCTTCGTTCCTTTGAGGAAAATAAGACTTGATAACAAATTAAAAAATAACGAATACGTCCTTAGGACGTAATGAAGTTACCAGAGGTATAAAAATGAAATTAGTAAGTCCACATAAATGTTATAAGGACTAGGTAGACTCAAAATGGAGTCTGAATACGTAAATCATATACGGAGAAATATGAAATATTAAAAAGAATAAATTACCATAATGCCCTTAAAGGGCCAAATAAGTTATAAGGCACTAAGGAACCCTAAATGAAAAATTGAAGACCCTTAATTGAATAAGACTAAATTCAAAAGAACTTAAAACACTGAATAACAAAGTTTGGGTTTGGGATTAGAATGAATATTGATTCATTATGCTATGTATTTTTTATCCGTGATTATAGGAGCACTCAAACGATAGAAATGGAAAAAGAGTTATGGGATACCTATTATGGTAATCGCATGAGAATGAGATGTTAAGAACCCAATGTAAGTAAGCCCAAACTCTAACATGTAATAATTTCTAGCCATGTCATAGTGTCATTTCCTTAATGCTGCCAATTTGTAATCCATACATACCTGACATTGTTGATTTCCACATTATGATGATTGTTCTACATTGTGGATTCGTTTAGAATTTGTTTGCCAATATCCTTGTGTGATTATTTCTCTGTTTGCTTGGGTATTGAAAATTTGTTATACCTCTCACTACTGAGAATTTGATATTCCACAAATATGTACATCGCTTGTAGAATTTTGACGATCATGATATTATTATGAGTGCATGGAATTGTGATCAGTCACAACGTCCATCTGATTCACGGATGCTTGTGGACCTACGGGTCAGTGTTTGGGAATGAGCCCAACACCTAATCCATGAAGAACATGATATATGGAACATGATATATGTACAGAGCTTTAGTGATATCTAATAGCCCGATAGCGGGTGGACCTAGATGAGCGCTTTTGAGGGTATGCTGGGCCCTATATGTGACAACATCTGTTTTGTTAGTATCTTAAATCGTTTATTGATATTCTGATAATGCGCTCATGAATCATTGATATGCTTGCAAGCTTATGTTGATGATGTACTCTTTGATTACAAATACGCCTCGTGAGCCTGTCCGTGGTTTATCTATTGACATATTATTTGATTGATGATATGCTTGCTTGCCTATCTTTGAAATCGAATTATTATCATGTTATTGTTGCAGCTATTTATTGTATAGGTCGATCCCTATTATTGATTTGTTATTCTACCTTAGGATGTGCCTTTGGGACCTACGAGTCATTTTATGGATTTACATACTTAGTGACTGGCTACTTTAATGTTATATCATTCGCATGCTATTGTGATATTATCCTTGTTTGCCATTGTCCTTTATCTTTCTTTTGGACTAATCTTGACCCATGACAGAGTAAGGGAATTTACTTACTGAGTTAAGTTAGCTCACTCCATATTTATAACTATTTTTCAGGTAGCTCTGTAAGGAATGAAACAAAATGAGATGACTAGTGGAGCTAGTGGCATACATGTGATCAATATTAATAATGTGAACTCCAAGTCATGATTTGAAGATGTACTCAGCAACGCTGATCTAAATAATAGGTATTTGTAATATTGTATCATTAGTAGGGATGTTAGACTTGATTAGTGAATCATGATGATCGAAATGATGCTTGGAGATATTTGATTGATGGTTGTTGGGGTTCGGTTTATGATCAGATGAATTGCATTTGGTGTAGCTTCTGCACTAAATAATTCAATGATTTATGATTTATTGATGTGAAGAAAAGAAAAAATTATTTATCATTCTATGAGATTCATTTGATTCTATACGGCCTGTCTGAGTGGTAATGTCGGTCATTGCCTCTAATCTGCATAGGGTGGGTTTGGGGTCGCGACATGTGATATATGAGATATTGACACGACATCCCCATTTATTTTATTGCTTTAGTAAATTGATGTAGTAGGTTCATTCTACAATGTAATAAATTTTAAAAATGTTGCATTTATTTATGAAGCCTTATAAAGGGATGCGCTTTCGTTACAAACTCATATGTCTATAAATTACCTTGGCATGATGTACTAGAATACCAATTGGGCTCAAGTGGAATCCATGCACTTTAGAATATGCACACTGATTATTATTGTTATGTTGATGAATTAAATTTATTTTAATTCAAAATTATTGTGTAGATGAATTAAATTTGTTTTAATTCAAATTATTTTGCTCGAAATTATTTAAAAATATACTTCTGTTTACATAAATGGGAGATGATTATGAGCTTAGCGAAATTTTTGATCTCATAGTGTGTAATTCCCCAGCTTAATTAACTAAATAAAGTATATTAATAATATGTTTAAACTAACTTGAAATCTTAGATTACCCAAAATATTGGAATGATAATCGTAGGACATGAATAAAATTTAAAAATGGGCAAGTGACTGGAATGGAAGAAAAACATGATCATTTCATTAATAGAACCCCCCAAAAGGGAAAAAAAGTATAGTGGTAAAAAAAACCCTATTCAGGGTTCTTCAGCAGTAGAAACGGCTTCGGTAGCAAGCGCAACTTCCTCTATAGGAGGGGCCGAGGCGAACTCCGGAGGGGGCAGGTCGGGGTCAGTCACTTGCACTCCATTTACACTAGAGATGTCAAGATCGGGGTAAAGTTCTTTCGGAAGAGCTCGTATCTAGAGTCTACAAACTCCCCGCCAACTGGTTCAGCTCATCCATGAGCTCCTTTTCAGCCTCCTCTTTCGCCACCACCTTGGCCGCCTCAATGGCAGAGGATAGCTTCAGGGTTACTACAGCCTCAGTTTCCTCCCTCTCCCTCTTCAAGGCCTCCAGGTCAAAAGCCAGACTATCCCTTTGTGACTCCATGATAGCCAAGTTGTTCAAAGCTTCTTTATACTTCTCCTCAAACGAAAGGGAAGTGAAGCAAAATGTCTCGAGCTCATGCTGGGTTCCGTCCAGTTCGGCCTAGAGTTTGCTCACTTTCTCAGACTCCTCAGGATAGTCCATGATGGTAGCCATGGCGTGAGCAGCCTGCGGATAAGAATAATTGAATTAGCCAGAGCAAAAGAAAAAAGAAATATAATAAAAAATAACTTTCACACTTACCCTTATATGGGCTACCATGATGTCTCTGGCGATACGGCGAGCCTTTACGTTCTTGAAGCACTTCGTAGTCGTGGACCACGACTCCTCGAAAGCAGTTTGTACGGCCTCATCTCCATACCGGCCTTCGCGACCTCAGCAGGGATGTTGCTCAGTCTTCCCCTGGCACGAGGGACGGAACCTGTCTCTAGAGTTGGAGGCGACGACAACTCCTTTATAGCTATGGGCGCCACCGGCTCCTCGAGGCGCTCTGGAGTGCTGGATGCTCCAAGGTCGGTCTTTCTCTTCTTTTAAGGAGGAGGTGGAGTGGCGGAATAAGAGGAATTCTTGGTCTTCTTCATGCCCGGCGTAGAGCTCAATAACACAGATCTCTTCGCCAAATTCGTTTCCATGAAGTTCGGAAAGGTCAAAATTCTGTCATGAGGACGGTCAAGGGGATGCAACAGTCGTCGATACTTTTTCTGAAGATCTAGAGTAAAAGCCGACCTCTTCCGAGCCTTCTTATCTGCAATACAAGAAACAAAGAGATTAGACGAAGATCGAAGAAGTCGAACAGTAGCCAGTAACTGCAGCTCTGAGGTCTCACCTTTGAAACCGGTGTGCCGAGGAAAGAAACTCAGTTGATCCTCAAAATCTTCATGTTCCCAGCCTCCGCCGACAAAGAAGTACCACTTTTTCCACGTCTTGTTGGAAGTGGGTACCGAAGTCAACGGTCTGAATCTCTTATCAAACGACATGTAATAAAGTCCCTTTGATCTGAGGTACTTCATGTCCATGTTACTTCGGATGAGATTCAGATCCACTTCAACCCCGTTCTTATGACCTAACACTAGGAAGGCCATAAGCTGCCTCCAGCTGTTAATATTCAGCTCGGTAGGACAGATTTTGAACCAACTAAAAAACTCATTGAGAAAAGGGTGCAAAGAAAATCTAACGCCAATCTCAAACCATTCAAGATAGGCACAAATTTCACCCTTCCTGATGTCCGAAAGGACGATCTAACTTCTTGGGGACCCTGCAGGTTACATTTTTCAAAAAATCAAAATGGTCTCTAAGGGAGCTTAGCATTTCTTCGGTTATAGCACTCTCTCCCTCCTGTTTCTGAATTGGCCCGATGTGCCGACCTCTTTGTTTTTTGATTCGAAGTGCACTTCAAGAAGCAACACGTCAGAATCACTACTAGTGATTCATAACCTACTCCCCTGGACGTGGGGATCCTATCACTGCTTACTTTAACATCCCCTCTAATTCCCCTATTGTCGGATTGTGTATCGGAATCCAACATAGTAGAAACGAAGATATAAAAAAACAAAAACCGAGGGGAGAAGAAAGAGAGCAACTAAAGTAACAGAGAGTTACCGACTTGCCAGAGATAGAGAATCAAGTAACAGGGGCTTTTCAGGCAGACCAAAAATTGTAAGACCTTAAGCTCTCTTTTGCAATCAGCACAATGTAGAGTTTGTAAAAGAATCCAAAATGACTAAGTCGACTATTTATAAGAATTCGAGCGGCGCCATTTAATGCATTAAAAATGAGTGACGGTTGGATAATAATAGCCTCGATCAACGAATTGACGGCACACATAATAATTACACCGTAACGGTTCATGTTCCCTTGAAATACTAGATGACGCATTAATAAAATCATGCGCGACTTCTTAAAAACCCAGCCTAAGTTCTATAAGGGCCCCAGAACTAAGGCTCTAAGGGGGAGTAGCTAATGCACCAAAAAATGACGGACTAACCCGAACTTGACACGTGTACAATTTCTTTATGTGTAGGTTAGTAAGTGACTTAATTACTCAGGTCTGACGTCCGAAGAGTAGGAGGCTCTCGCTACCGAGCAGAATATTCAGAACATATCCAGAACAGTAACTTTTATATCGAGCTCATCATCACCTTGCCTTCCCTACCGACCTCAAAATCAGGAAACAAAATGCGATATAGAGGCTGCCATTTCGGGATAAATCCCTATTATCATAGGGATCAAAACGAAAATTGCCACTTGCTAGTGACCATGAATCTCGAGTTTGAAGGCACCTAATCCCAACAGATTTGGAGGAGACGTCCTATAATAAAACTCCAAAGTATGCCTTTGGATTACAATCAATGGCATCTCTTTAAAAGTTCATTCTTTTACTCCCACTAACTTCACCATCAGAGTGGCTACCGCCGGAGCCAACCCAGCGGCCCTTTGATCCCCTTCCTTCTAGGTTTGACATAGGTGACGAAGATCGGAGCCCCCATTGATCAGAAAAGTGTAGCATCAGTTATCAATATATAATAATTATGGTTTATTGTTTATTATTTGAATTTTGGGTATTTTTAAAATGAAAATTTTTTAAATAAAATGTGTCTTTTATTAATCATAGAAGTAGTAAAAAAAAATAGAGAATTTTTTTGTTGAAGTCATTTAATTTTATTAGAATTCTCTTTAATCCAATTTGCATTTATATGACTTACATTAAGCCTATGGGCATTTTTATAATTTTATATTTTTACGTGTCATATTTTTTGATACTTCGTTTACTAAAATGGACTCTACGGTTGAGTTCAAATGGTCCAAAATAGTCAAGATGGACTACTTTTTATATTTAATTGGCCCCGGGTATCATTAGGGGTAAAATGGTAATTTCACATTTTTCATGTCTTAATTTTTTGGGACTTAATTTCACAAATTGGACTTCGTCGTTGAGTCCGGAATGCCTAAAAACATTAGGTTACATTATCTTTTTATTTTATTTGGGCATTAGAGTCATTTTACCAAATTAAATTAATTTAATGTATTTAATTCTTTTAGATTATATTATATATATATATATATATATATTCAGCCCATATTTGTCACATGTGTGGCATTGGCACAAAGGTCACACTCTTGAGTTTAAGACTTACACACTCGGTAGGGGTTCGAGTCCCTAGGGCTACTACTCCTTTTTTTTTTTTTTTTTTTTTTTTGATTTTTAGAAAACCAAGCAGCGGTTAAAGGTCCACTTTAGGTATAAGATATCCCTATTCAGAATAGGGTTACTTAATCAATTTCTAATCTTCGTAGCCAAACACCCTAATTACATTTCAATTTCATTCCCAAAACTGCGCTGTTTTATCTAAATCCCAAACCCATTTTTATTTTGGTCGGAGCCTAATCCGACTTTGACCTGATGACTGACCTAACACTGTGCCTCTTTTCTGGCGAGACTTCCAGTATCTTCTCTGGTGCCGACGACCGTGACCGATAGAATTCTGGTGCAAACTCAACGGAATTCGAAGCTAAATCTTATGAGGATTTCATATATGGTTTCATATTTTGGATTTGATGCTCGGATGGTCTTGAAATAGGGCTTCACAGTTGGGCTCTAGCGAGAGCTCGACTTTCCGATGACTCTTAGTTTTCCTATTTCGTGATGTTTTAAATAGTGAATTTTCTTTATTTTTCTTCCTACATGCTTCTGGGAGTTAGGGGAACACTTTCTCGATCCTAAAAGCAATTAAATCCCTAAAAAGTTCTCACTACCTGAATTATCCATTGTACCTGTAACTTACTATTTCTACCTCGTTCTTTGGCCATTTTGATCGATTTAAATTGTTGTATGATCCTTTTTCAATGCTCTTTCGAGCCATGTAGGTGGTTTCAAGCCTAAATCAAGTTTGCACAAAAACATACTTTTTCCACTATTTTGGGTTTATTCGTTCTAGGGTTTCTAAGCCTCAAACTTCACCGTTTTGCTCTTCTAATTTGTTTTCAAATCATAATAGAATAGTATAAGAAGATTTCTTTTACTTGGACTGATGTATTTCTTCTCCTGATCTTGCTTTCTTTTGCTTCCTCTTCTTTTTCTCTTTCTACCTTACCCTTTCTCTATACACAGCCGTGCATGCACAAGGTACTTAACCCACACACAACTCAGTTGGCTTGGATATACTCATAGACACAGCACACACACACACACACTTGTCCACACAACACTCACACATGTCATATATATATATATATATATATATCATGCATGTAAGTAGGTATATATGACATCATCTGTATATATATATATATATATATATATAAATGCATATAAAATAATAGTGGTGTAGGAGGAGTCTAATGATATGTTGCCATCTCAATTTTGAGTGTGCAGCAATTGGATTTAGTAGAGCATATATGTATAGTTGGTGGAATATATAACACAAAGTACTTACAGCCCACATGGTATTCTTTTTGGGCTTTAAGTGTCTCTCCATTTTGATCTAGGGTTCAAATCTTTTTGGCAACCTTTCGGCTTCATTTTTTTTCCCTCTTTTCCTTTTATGCCTTGTTTGGCATTATTCTGTTTCTCTCTTTTTGCTTTATTATTTTATGATTTTTTATTTTTTTCTTGGTCTAATTTTCACAATTTTCATTTTATTCCTTAAAGTCTTTAGTATTTAAATTAGTGAATTAATTTTCGATAATTGAATCGGGATGTTATATCACAAAAATAACCTTGTTATTTCATTCATTACAACAACACGTGTAATAAAATATTAATTAAATAAGTTCATCCAATCACAACATACATCCACATGCATAACAATATAATGGGTCTTGATGGATGACTATACCATAACCCGCCACAATGGGAGTAGGTATTTAAGTTTTACAATTAATGAGGATCAATATTATACAATAATAATACAATAAACAATTATCCATATGATAATTAATTCATAAATGATCCATACATGGCCCTAAAAATATGATCCACATATAATATAATTATTTCTAATTTTCAAAGCATTTTTAAGAATTTTTTATATTTAAAATAAATTTTTTAGAATTTTTAACTAATTTTTGGAATAAAAAATTAATTTTTGAAGTCCAAAAAACATAAAAAAAAATAGATGAAAAATTCACCAAAAAAATAATTTGAACCCTCAACAATATACTAAATACTGATATATGATTTTATTATCAAATATAGCTCTCTAGAGTTTTTGAAAAAGCATTTAAACAGTTTTGATACTTTTCGTAATAAAAATTAATTTAAACTAATTTCCTGAAGTGATAAAATTACAAAAAATATATCACGGGGTCACAAATTCAGTGAGTGAGGCCCACTCTTTGAAGGTGTCAAAATATAGGTCCTAGAAGATGATGCACGCGCTCCCATGCACCGCACCAAGAGTGAGGGTTGCATTTCTCTTCAATTCATCTTCTCTAAAAACAAGGTTTGGTTATGACTGCTGTCAAACTTTGGGACCTTATATCTCACTCATTTTTCAACGAAAAATAATGTACCATATATCGTTGGAAAGCTCTTGGAATAAGGAACATATCAATTTAAATTTCATGCACAATAATCGAAGTTTTACAGATCATATTAAAACTAAAGATTTGTATTAAAGTTGTCAGACTTTGGGACCTTATATGTCACTCATTTTTTGACGAAAACTTATGTACCATATATCTTTGGAAAACACTTGGAATAAGGAACATATCGATATAAATTTCATGCAAAACAATCAAAGTTTTATAGATCATATTAAAATCAAAGATTTGTATTAAAGTTGTGTTTTCTTGAAAAATTGAAACTTTAAACTTAGATCTCTCACAGATTCGACGGGTGGATCGTCATGAAATTTTAAGGGCAACCTACTGGGTTTATAAAGAATAAAACTACTGTGGTGGATCGTTCAAAAGACATTCTTATAATGATCTTTTGAAAATCAGTTGTGTGGGTTTAATGCATAATTTTCTCTCTGAATAAATATACATGCATAAACACATAGATTAGCTATTATACATGCATACAACACATATATTAGCGAACACAAGCCTATGGTTCTGATACCAATGAAGGAAATACATAATAAACACAAACGGGTGTTAACTTGGTTACCTCTTCGGATCAAGAATAGCGGAAGAGGTGGCTTGTATTACAAACTTTCTTGGAACACCATGAAGATTTTTGAAACGCTGCAAGAGATCCTCTTCGTCAAATAAGATGGCTACAATATCAAGTTGCCTATATATTTCTACGATCCAAGACCATGGGTAATATGATGGTTACCCAAGAAGAATCTCAGAGAGAGCGTCATGCAAAACCTTACGCGATAATTTAAGAGACTACACATTGATGAATTCATTATACTTAACCAATGTGTATATGTTCATATCTCATGACTACAACTAATGAGATAACCGCAAGACTTACATGATAATATCTAAGTAGGTCAAACTAACCAAACGAATAAAAATTTTAATCACATATAAACTCTTATCATAATTATCACGATCCACACAAATCCCGTGAATGCCAAATGGACTCGGGTCCACATGACCCAATGTCCAACATGATCAAATAGTTTTTTTTTTAAAAAAAAATATTCAAACTATATGTAAAAATATAATGAGACTAAAAACATACTAAACTCCTTAATACTCGAGAATTATTTTCAATTATATGTTTAGAATCCCAATTTGTGTAAAAAGTTAGAAGTAGAGAAGATTTAAAACTACTAAAAGGTAAAGAATTGTTTAAAAAGTTATTATAAGAAGGAGACTAATGAAATAAAAATTAATAGTCTAAAAAAAAATAAAATTTTTGATAATTGATACAAATCACTCATTTAATTAATAATTGTAGTCAGGTTCTTTTTTTTTTTTCTCTTTATTTTTCTGGGTATTTCATTTAGATTGGACTTTCAATTTAAAGAAGTAGAATCCAAGAAAGTTTAAAAAAAAAGAGAGAGAGAGACAAATTGTTTTTTAAATGAGGAAAAGGTTGGGACATAATTTTGTTTAGAAAAGTAAAACATTTATTTTATATTTCTAAAAAAAAGTTTTCCACAGTTAAAAAGAAGTCTTGCATAAAGGTAGTTTTAAAAATAATTATGTGAAGAAGAAACCAATTAGTTCTAATGATTTGCATTCAAGTTAAATGGTTTTAAAAAGTTTAATTATTATAATTTTAAGAAAATACATTGTATTTTTTTTTTTTGTAAAACCAATTAAATACAAAATTATAATTATATTAATGGTTAAGATTTTCTATCTTATGTTGGAAGATTCACACACAATAAATGTGAATCCACATGACAAAAGATATAATATTATTTTTAAATTATTAACTGATCACACCCTAAAATTTCATTAAATCTTAATGAACTTTTGTATTTTTCTATAATATATTTAAAATGTATTAATACTTAGTACTTCTCTTAATATATACAAGGACTAGGTATATATATATATATATATATATATATATATATACTACTTTTTAAAGTCTGGTTTAGTGCAAGACGGTGGACACACCTGCGCGTGTGTAGTGAACCAAGCATATGTTGGGTTTTCTCTCATCTACAAAACTTGGGTGCCTCTAAGGGCCCAAACCTACCTTCAAGGTAATTATATATATACTCTTTTAAAGTTTTGTTTGTGCCTTTTTTACCTGGGGCACAAGTGATGATGTTTGGAGGCAATTTTTCAATCATGCTTTAATGGTTTTGAGTAACCCCATACATAATCTTAATCTTCTCATGGAGTAGAACACATTTTTAAGTGGACTCACAAAAATTATATGTGAGACCTATTTTAATTTTGACTCAAAAATAACAAAAAATTATGCTAAAAAAGCCCATTATTTTTAAGACCAACAATAATTGTGTGTATTGCTGTTACTATTGTAAGTCAAGAAAATTATTTCTGTGTATTCATTTAAACTCTATTTTTATTTGATCAATTTGTATGATACATTTATTTTAATGACAACCATTTTCATTAAATAATGTTATAAAAATAATAATTTACTCTAAAATTACAATGATTTTTTTTTTCGTATTTTGTAAGAAAGGAAAAAAGAGAAAGAAACCCATAATCTAACCACCCTGGCTATTGGATTCACATATTATTCTGATACATCATGGTCGCGTAATTCCACCATTCACAGAGACAAGTAAAGCGAAATGCGTTGGAAGTGTTAGCCCTAAAAAGACAAGACTTTCAAGGATGAAATTAATGCGGTTACAAACTATCCGTCTCTTTATTTCTCTCTCCAGCTGCCCCATATCTTTCGTCCCCTGAAAAACATAATCAAGCAAAGCAAAAGTTTTCCTTGACCTCGCAAACTCACCTTGGATCTGTTCTGTGGTATGTGTCTGAATCTTTCTATTCATTTCGTTTCTCTGACATAAAAATAAAAGGTTTTGTACTGTATTCGAATGCTTTGGTTTATTCGTGTCTCTGTTGTTAATTAATAGCTATATATATATATTTATATGGAGATAGATATTAGTGTTTCGGTGCAGTCACATTTCAACTTTCAAATTTCTACGACCTAGGTTTGAATTGTTTGGATTATCCCAAATGTGAATGGGTTGAATTGGGTCATTTTGATTGGTCATTTGTCATTTTGACGCTGAGTTATTTTGTAGTTCCGCAGAAGGCTTGATATATACGTGAATTAAATAATGTGAGACTGGGATGGATAAAATCTGACGCCGACAACTTCTTTGTATATTGAAGATCTAACTCATTTCTAAACTGAATGATGCGAGGTTGATTTGGATTAGAATTTCGATTTATCATGGACATCCATAAGCGTAGTCTTTATTCCTTAAGACTTTAATGTTGTCACAGGGAGATAAGTTGGGTATTGTAATGCATTTCAAAGTGAAACGTGTGCTGTATTTGACAGATTGTAATCCATTCAATTAACTGGCTTTGAGTTCTGAAGATTTGAGCTCAGCAAATGGAGGATGAAAAGAAGAAGAGGAGAAACAAGAAAATGAAGAACAAGCAGGCTAAAATAACAGATGATGTTGCTGTTGGTGTTGGAGAATCAGCTTCCCTGGTTCAGAATCACATCGCTGGTCAGAATCATCAAGATCAAGTTTCTGAAACCTCTGACTTTCAAAGCGATGGAGTGCAAAATGCAGACGTGGATCTAGATAGACATCAAGCCAATGGCACAAAAAATGTAAGTATGAGTCTAATTGAAATGACTTTTTGTCTAGGGTTTTAATATACTTGGCTTTGTTATTTTAATATCTTAATTATTTTTTTATGGTTTGTGTGTTTTTATACCAATTTTAATTGCAATAACATTAGGTTTTTATTATATGGTCATAAAAAAATATATAAAATTTATGTATATTCAACGTGTCTCTGACGTGTCCGTGTCCTACTTTTTTTTAGAAGTAACGTGTCCGTGTCCGTGTCGTGTCGTATCGTGTCTGTATAAGTGCTTCTTAGGTTTTTACTATGTTTCCGAAATGTTTTCGTTTTTTGGGTGACTGAAACAACACTACGAAACAAAATTTTGATCCTTGGCCTTCTCCCAATGAATGAGATGCATTTTCGTCTTCCCCTCCTTGCCATCATCCCATAGGAAATCACGCTGGATCTTGTCCAACCGTTTCTCCAATGAAACTAGTGAAGTTAAAGGCAAAAGGGAGGCAACAAAAAAGCGTTAGCCTGAGTAAAGTAAGGTGCTAACTAATAAAAAAAATTTACACATTAACAGTTCATTCATTCTAAGTTAAATAATATCTTATCATTATAATAATTACATGTCACTTAAAAGCTAAATCTAAAAGTTACATATAACGTATTTAGGTGATATAACTATTTTTAAGCTTTAGTATTTTTTTTCTTCTAAATTAATATTCAAAGTCTTATTATCTATCTAAGTCTTATATGGAAGAAATTTGTATGAACTTACTAGTCCTAATAATGTGGAAGACATGATAGGGGCCAATCTCGTAGACATTTAAATTAATTCTCAAAAATTAGGCCTATGTTGGGAAGACTTTTCATATAGGTGATCAATTTAGTTGATGGAACGAAGATGGTATATCGTGGGTGGGCTCAAATTTTGTGAAGAATAATGACAGTTTGCTAGTTATAGAAGATGAAATGCGAATCCCTATTTCAATTTTTTTACATGTTGAAAGTATTACTCTCCCCACAACTTTGAATTTTTGGCAATATCTTAAATAATTTAAATATTTATTAGGCCAATTTTGTGCTAATATTTGATAATAATACTTATATTAATATAATAAATGGACAATAATACTTTAACACTACAACTATGTTTTTTTATATTGATATGTCTCTTACAGAATTGTTAAATAAGTGCATAAAACACTATAAACATAAAGGTGTACAAGTAAAATATGTTACAATTAAAAAACCCATCACCTGGTCGCCTTTCGCTTTGCTTAAGTGATCGCCTCTTAAAGACGCCTGACCTGGAATAAGTTAAAGCGATAAGACTGAAAATTGCTTCGTCTGATCGCCTAGGTGACAAGGCGCCTTTGGCAACATTGAATGAAACTAGCATAGGGAAAAGAGACTTAATATATGGAAAGATTAGTTAGAGTGCTCTTTATCAAAGTGATTTTGCCTCCCTTAGACAAGTATTGACGCTTCCACCCTGCCAACCTCTATTTATCAAAGTGATTTTGCACTTTGTTGTTGTTTGTCCACCTTGCCTCATTGGGACTGTCCAGGACTCCAGCTTAGAGTTCTGAATATTCTCTGCACATATATTTAGTTGTGATTGTGATTATATATAATATGTTGTTTGTACTTATATTAATATACATATGATCTGTTGTTTGTAATGTGATTATGATTGTACATATATTATATATATTTATATGTTGTTTGTACTGTTTTCTATGCTTGGATATGATGTTACAATCTAATGAATTGGGGCAATCATAGAAATTGATCTTTCACTAAATTATTGGTAGGAAATTGAGACTAAAATCTAGATGAAATCTTGAACATGATTTTACGCATGCAATGGATTAGATTCATCCAAATGTTATACAAAAAATGCATTTATGTTGAAATTGAGATGGGTTGGGGTCGGGCTCTACTCAAACTGGGTTTGGTGGGAAAGGTCAGGGGCAGCCAATATAAACGGGTTTGGGGTTGGGGAAGGGACCCCCTGCCCTGAACCCGCCGTGTTGCTATCCCAACCTGTGGCATATAAGCTTAAGGGAGGAACTTTTGCGTGTTGGGAAGAACTTCAACATAATCTTAGAAGAGAAGGTAAGCTCCCTGTTCATATGTAGCAAAAAATGAAATGGTTGTTTGCAACTTGCGAGATAGATTCCTACTGCCAGATGAGAGCAGATGTTGTAATCAGCAGTATTAGAAATATCGACAGGGCAATAGATCTGTTAGTGATTTTACAGAGGAGTTATACAGGTTGAATGCACAAATAACCTCTATGAGATTGACACCAGCAAGCGGTGAGGTATATTGTTGGGGCTTTAAGTGGTAATTCCAGATCAGGTGAGCTAACATACTGTCTGGAATCTGTCTGAGGCAATGAACTTAGTCTACAAAATTGAGGTTTAACAATCCAGACAGCTTATAAGATCCCATGCTTCTGCTCGGTCATATCCAGATTTGTTAGAAAACCTATTAGAATAAGGACAAATAGATTGAAGGTTCAACATCTCTATCCAAGTCACAGCAAAAGGTGATTCCTGGAGATCAGGGGTCTGGAAGTAAGAATCCGAACCCTCCAGGTTCACAGTCGTAGCAGAAGACTAACAACCTGTATGCCTAAGCTACAATGTGTAAGTGTTAATTGCTGCAATTAACCTGGACATTGTTTCAGCGAGTGTCCAAACCAGCAACAAGTGAATGTTCTGTGAGTGGCAGATAGGGATGGTATAGATTGCGTGGATAAGGAGGAATCCGAGGAGCAAAATAATTATGATGGTGTTAAATTTAGAGAGGGTGATGAGGGAGAGTGAGTTTCCCGTGTTGTGCAGGGATTCCAAAGCAAGAACCTGATCCCCATTGACACATCTTTCAGACGCATTGTACCATTAATCTAAAGGTATGCAATGTGATTATTGATAGTGCCAGCAATGAGAAATGAACCAACATCATAACCAAAACCCCAAGCTATCTCCTCCAGTCCTCGGACATCACCCACTGGGATTGCCTCACTTTTTCCCAAGTTCACCCTCAATCTGGACACAGCCTCAAGGCAAACAAGTAGACATCGAGAAGATTGGAAAGGAGATAATGGATCCCCTTGTCTCAATCCGCAGGAAGATTGGAAGAAACCTGCAGGAGAGTCGTTAATCAACATTGAGAAGGATACCGAGCAGATACAAGCCCACTCCATCCCCTCCAACGGTCTTTAAAACCCATCTTCTTTGGCACGAACATAATAAAGCCCCAATTGATATGATCATGATCATACGCCTTTCGGTATCTAGTTTGCACACCGCCCCCGTTTCTTTACTCTTTTTCCTCCAATCAATACATTCATTGGCAATCAACACTGTATCCAAGATTTGCCTGTTGCCCACAAAGCATTTTGGCTCTTAGATATAATTTTTTCCATTACCTCCCACAATTTCAAAGACAATACCTTAGCCATAAGCTTATACATACTTTCCACCATATTGATAGGTCTAAAATCTCTGGTATCTTGTGGCCTTTCCTCCTAAGGGATTAAAGCTATAAACGTTGCATTCAAACTCTTCTAAAAGGTGCCACTCCCATAAAGCTGCCCAACATCACAAGAGTTTAGGGCCACCTCACTTCCTCCTGCTCGAATGGTCTCTCCAAAATGGCAGCTTCCTCTTCACTAATAGAATCAAACTCCAAGTGCTCTAAATCTGGTCTCCACTCATGGGTCTCACAGCTTCTTGTAAAAATCCGAAATACCTCTCCTTATGTCGTTCCACATTATCCAGCACACTATCATTGGTCTTGATTGTGCCAATATTGTTTCTTCTTCCGTGGACACTTCAACCCTATGGAAGAACTTGGTATTCCCGTCCCCCTCCTTCAACCATAACACTCTTGACTTTTGACGACAAGAGATCTCCTCCACCCTCATTACTTCCCTCAACTCCCCTTTCAAACCATCTCTTCTATCACTTTCTTCCTCTGTTAATGAACTATTCTGTTCCTTGATGTCAACTTGCTGGATGTCACGGAGGCTACCTTCATCCTCTATATTCCATTTCCACCTTTTCAAATCCGCCTTAAGTGGCTTCAATTTTTTCGTCATCACATCTGCTGCCTCCTCCCTGAATCCCTGAACATCCAACTACATATTATCGAATCTAACCATAATATATACTAGTTCCGTCAATCTACCTGTAAATGTTCCAATATTTCAAGTTTTTAATCTAAACTAACTATCTTGGACTAGCTTATTTTGTCCGGAACCGATGGGGGATATATATATATATATATATATATATATTTAAACCATGTCCGAGTGCCGAAGCTTCACCTCTTGCCCATTTTCCGGAGGATCCAGAAGCTGATGCAATGCATTGCTTAAGTGGAATGCATTGCTATTTACTTGAATTGTCTTAGAATTCATGTTCACTAGGGAGTTGACAACCCTTTTTTTCTACAAGCTTGGGACTGGTTGTGTTAAAAGGTTGCTAAGCATGAAACAGGTGGAGTTATTTGTGAAATTGAAAAATGATATCCTAAATTAGTTGTTGTCCCATTAAAGGAAAATACTGGTTCTGCTTGCCCCATAAATCTGTATACAGCCTTGTCTGAAGTTGAAGGCGCAAATGTTTGTCTTTTCATCAATAATAAACTCTTTAATGAGATAATTCTTATGAGATACCAAAGCCTCCTTGTAGTCTTGGTGATGGGTGCATGGTTGCGACTTTAACACAAAGGATTACTGCCAAATCATAAATAAAAAAAAAAAAAAAAAAAACTGAGGAGATTCCATAGTTTGATGGTTCCTGTTGGAGGTCCATAAAGATGCATGTTAAACAATTAAAAGAAGTGAGATGATTTGTGAGCCTTTCATTTTGAATTCCCCCTTCATTTTGAATTCCTTTGTGTTTGTTTCCTGTTTAAGGCCTCTCTTTATAACATCTGCTAATCTTTGGCATTTCTTGAAATATTGGTGCACAGTCAATTTTAGCTGAAGCTGAGAAACAATACTGGTTGGACAGAGAGGTGAGGAAAATTCTGAACACTGCAAGGTTTTTTTCCTGATTATAATTTTATGCTGCTTTCTTGGGTTTTGACATATTATGAGGTTATTTGAACTTACTTGGTTTTTACAGGCTAGCTTAGAAGAGACGATCAAACATCTAGAGAAAGAAAATGATTTACGCATTGAGAAAGAGGTAGCAAAATAATAATTTACTGAGGAAACAGTCTTGTACTGCAATAATGTCCTATGTAGATGTGCTTAATTGCTTAATTTATTTTTATTTGCAATTTTCTTCTTCTTGTGTTTACGCTTTACAAGCTGGTCTAAGGGGTAAATTATCCATTTTGCTGTCTAACTTGCAGGCTGGCTTGGAGATGAAAATTTTAGAATTACAGAATGAGAAAGATTCCTGGCTTCAAAAAGAGGTGATTTGAGTTTTATGGCTGGGTTATAAAAATGTTTTTAGATTTTGGAACCTCGGAAGCTACTTATGTTCAGAAACAGTTCGCTTTCCACCAAATTTGTAAATAATTACGTTTGAAGTTTTCTTTTAACAGCCATTTACTTTCCCACTAACACTGCACATATGCTGATTTCGTGTTGAAACAAGGTATTTTGAGGTTTTCTTGAAGTTCATTTCAGGAAGGTGGTAAACTAGTGTCTTGTTGCGTGCAGGGTGGCTTTGAGGAGAAAATTAATCAGTTGATACATGAAACAGCGACTTTGAGTTTGAAAGGGGTAATTGTTTTTCAACTTCATGATTTTATTAGAAAGAAATATTTTCCTTGTTTGACAATTTTTTTTTTTAAATTTTTAGTTTTGGCATTTATCTGCTTTTTCAATGTATTCTTGCTAGTTACTTCTGGGAAAATGTGGTTTGCAATGATAAATTAACTGGTGCAATGCTACACAGGTGAGCTTGGAGGAAAAAATCAAGCAGTTGGAGAGAGAGAGAGAATCCTGGTTCCAGAAGGAGGTATTTTTTTTTATTAAGTAAAGATAACCGTCGCCGTAGATTGTTTGTCTCTGCTGCAGAACCTCTAAAGCCACTAACTCAATAATGCTTTACCAAACATCCTCAAATCTTGCACCCCAAGTCTCCTTTTTCCTTGGGCTGCAAATGGACTTGCAAGCCCCCAGATAATAATTGAATTCATCCTCAATAAGGTTACTAGTCATGGCCCTCCACATCACTCTACTAAAGGCCTCCATCATTTTAAAAAATGAAATTGAGATAATGGATCTCCTTGTCTAAGGCTTCTAGAGCTAGCAAAGAAGCGTGCACGGAATTGTTGATGAGAAAGGAGAACTTAACCATAGAATTGCAAAATTGTATCCATTTTCTCCACTTAGTCCTAGAACCGATCCCTTCCAACAAATATAAAATAACACCTAATTCACATGATCACAAGCCTTTTCAACATCGAACTTGCATGTAACCCTTGGCGTAACACATCTCATCCTTGAATTCAAACATGCATTAGCCCCAATATTGCATTTAAAATCTACCTCTCTCCCACAAAGGCATTCATAACTTTGTCCACCACCCTTTTAAGCCAAAAAGCGATCACCATGTTGCCTTAAATTTATAACCACTTGCCACCATAATAGGTAATCCTTCAAGTCCATTGCCTGGCTTTTCTTGTTAAAGGAATTAACGCAATAAAAGAGGCATTAAGACACCTCTCAAATTCCCCATTCTTGTGAAAGAAAGTGGATGTGGCCATGAAATCTAATTTTGCCACCTTGCAACAATGCTAAAAGAAAGCCACTATCAAGCCGTCTGGTCCGGGAGCCTTGTCCCCATTGCAACTCCTCAAAGCTTCCATAACCTCTCCTTTGCAAAAGGTCTCTATCTATTTTCTTTGTCAATAGCATCAAACTGCAAGCCATCCTACCTTGTTCCCACCGTGATGGTTTAGAGTACAACTGTTCATAGAACTACACTATAGCTCCCTTATTATCCTCCTATCTGCTCAATTACTTCCTTCAACCATAATATGATTTACTCTCCTGTGCAAGTTTACTAAGTCACAGAAAAATCTTTGTATTTTTATCCCACCAAAGGACCCTAAATTCCTTTCTCCATCAGAGCAATCCTCTTAACTTCCACCGGACTCTCATCCCTAGTCCGTTCCAGCCTTCTCTTCCTCACTCAACCCTGTACCCTCTTACTCATCCAAAGCTTTATTATCCTGCAACATTGAAGCTTTCTTCCACTCCAAATTTTGAAACACCTTCTTATTCCATTTCTTCAAATCTTCTTTCAAGTAACTTTTACCTGGGAGTTAAAACAAAGCTTGGGGAACTTGCGATTCTGTACTCCTCCCATCGACCCCTAACCAAATCTTGGAACCCCTCTTCTTTGAGCCACATGTTCTCAATCTAAAAAAGCCCCTTCCCTCTCCCAATACCCCCACTGTCATGCATAACAGGGATATGGTCAGAAACAGTTCGCTCCTTCGAGGTAGTGCCATTTGAGCCACACATAAGATTTTTTCTTCTCCTTTTTTTTTTTTACGAGAACACACCTGAGAATTTCTCTTACTAATCCATAGGAATCAAAAATCTTTAGGATTATCTCTATTACTAGACTTAAGGCATGTAGCATCAAACAATGGCATGTCTAGTAGGTCGTGATGATCAATACGGCTTTTCTTGATGTTTTAAAATATTATCACTTTGAAGAGAGTTGACTATTGAATAATCTCAGATGTTGTAGATGAACCACTGGCCTAGTAGGTTAGGTGCTATCTAATTGGAAACTCAACCAAAACGTCAGTGGCTTGCTCCCCACCCCACCGAAACCCAAAAAAAAAAAAAAGAGAAAAGAAGTTTGTAGGTGAAATTAGTTGTTATACCTGATGGAGAAGGAAAAGAAAAAAATAGTTGCCCCCAGGCCCCCTATTTTGGTTTTAATCATGGTAATTTTTTTTGTTACTATGTTTGCTGATATGGATGGCCATCCAAAGCTTGGCAATACATTGAAAATTGTTTCTTTTGTAATTCCTGCAAAGACACTTTTATGTAATTAAGAATCTACATCTAGCTGAATATTCACATTTGGTTGCACTTACGCTTTTTCTTCTTCATATAATTTAGAAAATTTGGTAACAGTTCTAGGTTGAGGTCATCTCTGGAGGTTACATGCTCCTATGATGTTGGGCTTTGTAAGAGCATTAGAAAACGGTGGCAGGAGTTTTTAAATTTTATTGGGTTCGTGGCTGGAAATGGCTGCAGAAGAAGATTTTGGCATGACATTTAGTGCGGCAAAGCTCTTTTGAAGAGGTTATTTCTGGAATTTGAGAATTACTTCAAATTGAGAGTCACTTTATGTTTAATTCTCAGAAATGGGGTGTTTTGGGAGCCTAGGACTTTTAGGACTTCCTAGGATTGGGAATTAGATTTTGTTGGTGATCTTTTGGAGTTACTGTACAGCTCTTTTGTTTTTGGTGACAGGGAGGATCCTTTGAAATGGATTCTTGGCAAGCAGGGTGATGTGGTATTTATATATAGTGCTTTTTAGGGTGAGAGACCAAACTTTCTTTGGAAGGGTATTTGGAAGGTTAAAGTACCTTCTAGAGTCTCTTTCTTTGTTTTGTCAGCTGCTGTGGAGGCTAATTTGATGTTGGATAATATAGGTAGAAGGGGTAAGCATGTTCCTAATTAGTGTTTATGTGCAAGCAGACAGAGGAAACTGTTAAGCATCTTTCCCTCATTTATTCTGTTAAATTTTAATTCTTGTGGAAGACATTTTTTCCAATTACTAATGGTGGCCAGCATTTCAACTATTCAAGTAACATATATTTCCCTCATAATTAACATTGCATTCTTTCCCTTCTCAATTATGTAAAGAGAATAAACAGGTGTTAGTATATTTTTTTCTGATTTTGAATCCCTCTTCTTTAACAGAACTCAATCAAAGAAACAGTTGCAAGCCTGAACGGTGCTAACACAAGACTACAGGCACAGGTACATAGCTGTAGTAAGCTGCATACATAATTCAAATGTTTTATTAATTTAGTTTATTTTTATGCATGCCTACCTACCTTTAGCCCATAAGGGCTCAGATCAAGCTGAACCAGATTGTTCTAGGATGTTTAGGGTGCATGGTGTGGACCATTGTGATGTTAGGCCTTTGATTATGAAGTGGTTTGTCGAATCTAGTTCAGAAATGGTTTGTTAAGGGATGTTGCATGTTTTTTTTACATTCTGTATTTTAGAATCTAAAAATATTGTGATCTCTTTGTCAATCCTTAATTACAAGAACAAATGAGAATACTAATCTAGGCATAAGAGCATGCTAATGGTTTGATGCACGTGAAGGTGGAAAGAAATCACCAACTAATGCATCTAGCTTGGAAGTTTCTTATGCTGAAACAGTTCAGGGGTCAGAATGATGTTGCAATCCATAGATAAGACCTTTGTAGTACATTAGCCATACATTTTCTTCATGGACAAGGCATTTGATAACCTTGGTTGTGTCATGAATGTTGGAATCGATAGGATCCCTATAGTTCTGTGGTATTTGTTTTTGTTATTTTTCCTCCTGATACCTGTGGCCCTTTACTTTGAATCTTTGATTGATATTTGTTTACTGCAGTTGTTGAGATGAGAAGAACATCTTCATGCATATCTTATCACTTATCCCAAAAAAAAAAAAATGCACATCTTATTACTTGTTAAAGGCCCATTTATAGCAAGTGCCTGTATTAGTTCTGATATGGAAATTAAAATCAAAGCCTGGCAGGTGATGGAGTTGGAGGAATCCAGGAACAATCTTTTTGAAGAAAACCAGCGGCTGATAGAAAGCATATCTGTTCTGCAGTCACAGAAACGAGACTTTGAGAGGAACACAGCTTCTGCTCATTTGTCATCTGTGAGCACAATGGTTTGTTTCTTGTGTCTTCTTTCTAGCTTTGTGATACATCTTGGTTGGGTTCATAACTTCATATTACATGATGTCATTCTTTTGCATTGAGTTTAGGGTATTGTGTGGATCCACCATTATATGTATGATAGAAAAGGGAGGTGAACTTCTGTCCATCTTACCCATTTTGGGGAAATCTTATACCAAACATTGACTTGTGGACTTCTGTTATGTGCTCTCTCTTTGATTCCAAATTCTCTCTTCCCTCTAGATTTTTCAGAAAGTTTAACTAGATAGTCTTGATTGATGGCTATTCTACTGCAGGGAGAACTTTTCCATTAGACTTGGATGCTTGTTCCACTGATGGAATTATACTACAATCTTGGCATTGTCAATCATTATCATTATAATCGTGGAGACTAGGATGAGCGGTGCATTTTCCTTGTGGCAGATTTTGGTGAAAAAATGATGCATTATCCTAGTGACAATTTTGAATCCCATATGTTGCAAGCTAAATTATATTTCGCGGAGTTGATTTTGAGTCACATAGCAGGCCATAGGCTTTTACCTTAACTTGGTAAATAGCATCTTTTATCTAACTGCCATTCTTAGTAGTATTTTTTTTATAAAAAAGTTACCATGATATAGACCATTTTTTTCAGCCGAGCCTTCTCACAACTGTTCCAGGGTCAGTTTGTTTTGCTAATTCTCTCTGTAGAGCCATTATTCCATTAGTTTATGAGGTTTAAGATCTGCTTCCGCTTGTAATTAGTCACATTTTTTGGTCATCTCATTTATGTTCCAGAGCTTTCATGAGAGCACTTCTCTTCTCTGGGCAGTCACCATGACTATATATATTAGGTAGATTTCATTATGTCTTCAGTTTATGATTGGCCTGGACAATGATTTGTTTGGAAGAAATATATCCACCCAAGAAAAAAGAAATGATTAGAAATCTTGTTTGCACTCCGCCCTCTTCCCGCCCCCCCCTGCGGAACTTATGGCCAAAATAATGAGGAAAAAAAATTCAATAATTTATAGGACTCTAAAAGACATAATTTCAGATCTTAATTTGATCTGTAATTCTCAACCCTGAAAGTTCTACTTTCAAAAAGGACATTGTAATAAAACTCAGAGGAAAGGTTGCTAGTCTTTTACTAGATGAAAATTAAGGTGTAACCCTAACACAATGTATAACATTATTTTGTTTTGTCATTTTAATTATTTTATAATTTTTCACAACAATAGGAGAAAAATTGACTTTTGCATTAATTGATTATCTGGTTGATTGTATGATTATGTAAAAAATTAGATGGAGAAAACAACCAGTTGATAACATGCATTTGTAATGAGGAGAAAAAGGCTTAGTGTTTACTCTTTATGAACCAGTAGAATTGATGTAACGTTGGCTTCAGAAACTTGGTTTAGTGTTTTCAAAAGAGGACTTTGAAGTTATTCTGTTACATAATTATCAAAATGGTTGGAGGTCCCAAATTCTTTTGGTTTTTTTTTTTTTTTTAATCTTATTTGGTTTTGCCTTTCTAATTGCATATTGGTGATGCAGGGCGAAAAAAAGAGAGGAGAGAACCCAAGGGAGAAGAGAGAGAAAGAGACCAAGAAAGAAAACTCAATATTCAGTATTCAATTCAATAATCAATTTGTCAAAACTCTAAATTTTCAGCACCTCAAGCTTGTAATTACAGGCAGGCCGAAAATACCAAAATAACTACCCGAAATAAATTAAAATAACCCTATAATTAAGAAAATATAAGATAAGTAGAATTAAATCCGAAGTCCTAATTTTCAATCCCAAATCAATCATCCAATGCCTTTGCGTTCCTTATCAATTGGTTGCCTATAGTTTTCATTTGGCTGGAAGGTGCTATTTGTCCTTAACGAATGAGGAGAGTATCAATCACCTTTTCATTCACTACCCATTTGTGAAGAAAGTGTGGGATCTGCTACTATCTTTGTTTGGATGTTGTTGGGTCATGCCTTATTCTATGATGGATTTTTTTGCGAGGATGGATAGGGGGTGGTGGGAGGAAAGGTTCTCGGTCAGTATAATACCCTAGATTTAAAGATCAATTTTTTTTTTTGAAAATATTATACTTTTGGATAGTTGAGGCATATCCGTTGTATGTTTATAGTTTATTAATTTTTTGGAAAATGAGACTAGCTTTTAGTTAGCCTCCTTTTGTAAATGGGTTTGCCCCCTAGGCAGTTTTTTTACTTTATTTTTAGCAATATACTTTCTTACTTATCAAAAAAAAAAAAAACTACTAGTCTTTCAGTCTTAATTAAAGTTTGAAGTGCTGTGTGTTTATTCACAAGATGCATGCCTTAAATGATTGTTTTGTAGATGAGCATAAGCTTTGCATATTAGGTGCACTACTTTGGGAGAGGAATATGAGATTTTTTGAAGGGGAGGAGCAACCCGACTTTACTTTTAAGGATAGCTTTTTGAGGTTGCTATTTGGGTTTGCCCCCTTCTGGCATCCTTTTAATAAAATATTTACTTATCCAAAAAAAATAGTGTGTGCATATATATAATTTTCTTGAACATGTTGAAATTTTGCTGTGCACCTTGTTTTGTGATATGCCTTACCTACTCCTTAATGGCTTGATGAAGCCTTTGGAAAGATGAAAAAGGCGAAGATTGCAACACTTTGCTTATTCATAATAATAGATATAGATCTGAATGACTTGTTCTCCGAGCTCCAGTTCTTTGGGGAGAACAAAATCTAGAAAAAGGACTGGTGTCTTGGCTAGGCAAGTTGGGGCCACTACTAAGCAGACGCTAGGGCTTAAAACCCCATTATTAAAGAAAAGAAAAGGAAAAGAATCTGGAAATGGGAATGTATTGTGCTGTTGATGGAGCATATCAACTTGATGAAATGCAATCATTTTTGAATCAATGCATAATACCAGGTGAGTGGAGTGTGCTCGCTCTAGTAGTTTTCATAGAATATTTTTTTGACAAATTGGTATGCTTTCCTTACATTGTGCATAATAATCCATCAATTATGACTGGTGAAGAATTTATTTTTGAATATCCTCTTCTTCTTCTTCTTCTTCTTGTGTTTGCATTTAGATGTCTCTTATCCCATGTTGATATTTTCTAACAATTCTTTCATTTCTAAAATTTTAATGTAGCATGTTTCTGAACACGAAGAGTTGAACTCTCAGATTGAAGCTGCACATGCACTGGTTGGGAAACTGATCACTGAAAATGCAGAGCTTGTTGAGAAGGTAATAGACCATGTCTTTAACTGTTAGAATGTGGAAAATTCAAGAGCTTTGAGATTGACCCACTGATGTCAATGGTTGTGAAAATTGTTTTAAAATGGTTTCCAATTTGATTTGTGTTAGTGTTGTTTATTTATATAGATTTGTGCATTAGACTATTGATATCCTATAGTGAAACTTTTTTTTTGGGGGGGGGGGGGGGGGGGGGGGGGAATTATCAGATTGGTGTGACAACAAATGGTTACAAATTTGAATCCAGAATAAAATTTTCCAGTATCTCTCTCACTTCTTTTATTTTTTTCAAAAAAGCAGAATTTGTTATTATATGATTTTAATTTGGTTTAATGCTGATTCTATATTGTGTTCCAGGTGAATGAGTTATATGTTGAGCTTAATGGACAGGTTGTAACCACCTCACTTTCTTCAGCTGTTGGATCTGATCTGATGGTTGGAGCTGCTGCTGAAGCTGCTCGTGTTACTGATACCATGTTTGAATCCAGTGAAAAGACATCTGTATCAGGCAAGAGGGTGGAGTCCTCACAAGATATTGCAGTTAAAGATCAAAGGAACAGTGATGATTATGTGAATGCTGTGGCTTCTGCCCATGTTGCTGATCCCATGTTAGAATCCGGGGAGGAAACATCTGTGTCCGGCAAGAGGATGGAGTCCCTGGAAGATGTTGCTGCTGAAGATGAGAGGAAATCTGGTGATTATGTGCAATCTGAGGAGATTTCAGTAATTCCAAACCCTCCAGAAACCATTGATTCCGAAGAAATTGTGCAAATTCCATTGGATGAGAATGAAGATGGGGAACTGGAGTTGCAGGCTGCCCATAATAATGACGAAGAGGCTGGTGTGCCGCTCACAGATGCTCCACTAATCGGTGCTCCTTTCCGGTTAATATCTTTTGTTGCTAGATATGTTAGTGGGGCTGATTTAGTTAACCGGAGCTCTGTAAACTCAGGCCAGTAATTTTCCCACCATTATTAAATTGGGCATAAAATTATTGTCACTGTATCAAGACTGAAATTCCTATGCAGAGTAGACCACAGTTGGGCCCAAAATGGGGGCCATATGCATTGTTTTATAATAGGCACATGAAAGCTTAGAGAGAGAGAGAGAGAGTGCTAAGCTTGATATACCCTTTTTTTCTTCTTTTGTCGGCTGCAATGGAAACAAAGGGACACTTGATTTGGACCTTTTTTTTCTTTCTAAGTAGTTCGTGATGTACCCTTGGTTCAGCACTAAGAGTGAATATTCACTGACTAATAATCAGATTGTTGATGTTACTCCATTGGCCAGTTTTGGAAACTCTGGTTCATTCAGATTGTTTATCAGTACAGGGGAAGCAGGCATACCACATATTTATACACTGCTCCAAAAACACAATAGTTACAAATGTATTTTTCTGCATTTGAGGAAACAAAATTGACAAAAAAAATTAGTTTTGAAAGTTTGGCCAAACGATCAAACGCAGAAGCGAGTTGTAAAATTTGAAACAAACGGGACCTAATAAATTAGTTACCATACTATCAAACGTTAGTATCAGGAAAACTATATAAATAAAAAGGTTAAATAATAATTTCTGTAACATTGCACTTTTAATAATTAGAAGGGACTCAGCACAATGGTTTGAATACATTTTCAGTGTTAAGAAGGGACTCCAGAATCAGAAAAGCTACAAAGCATCAAGGTGTCTGAGTAGTGGGGCTTTTGAATTTGTTGTCAGTCTGACGATGGCCTGTTCTCATAATCGGACGGCCAGATTTTCTCAATCATCCTAACAACTGCCTCCATCTTAGGCCTCACGTCTGGAACCCTGGCCACACAGGCCATGGCAATCTGAAGCATTTGCACCATCTCATCTTCAATATTTTGATACTTCTGTAGCTCAACATCAAATACCTCGGCTGTCCATTCTTCTCTAACAACAGACTGGACCCACCTTGGGAGATCGACCACATCATCATGTCCTGGTAACTGGACTGGTGCTTTGCCTGTTAGTATCTCAAGGAGGAGAACACCAAAGCTGTAAACATCTGATTTTTGGGTACATTTTCTAGTTTCAATCACCTCAGGGGCTCGGTACCCTCCACTTCTAGATGGGATGGTAGGGAAGCCCATGAGTGGAGTTAGACCAAAGTCTGAAATGCAGCCATCAAGGTCTTGGGTGAGGAGGACATTGGAGGACTTGATGTTTCCATGCGCAAGTCTCCCACCAGCAGCAGAATGGATATGGGTGATACCCCTTGCGGTTCCAAGGCTAATCTTTACTCTGGTCTCCCAGTCGAGTGTTCTTCCAGTCTCCCTATATCCTGTAATAATTAGAATATGAAATATGTGATGGATGGGAAAGAGGAAATTATTTGTCTTGCAGAGGCTAATACTTAATAATCCAGCAGGAGTAATATATATTTGCACATTAGATAGATATAGGCATCTATGTGTGTCTGCATTTTGAATTCTCAAACGTCATAGCAGCTGTAGGTCATTAGAATGTCAGCATTCAGAACGTCATTTATCTGTTTCTGCATTTTGAATACCTGTAGGTGCTGTAAATATTATCAACTTCTCACTAGCTGTTTAACTCAGGTTACATCCTTGCCCTGGCTCCCTTCAACCGGAAGATGTAGGGTTCGAAACCCGGTACATGGATATATATATATATATTTTTGGGGGAGAGGGGGGAGAAGGTGCAGGGGAAGCGCTATCCCCCATTGTGTAGCCCATATCTTTGGATCAAAAATAAATAAATAAACAATCAACTTGTTTGGTTCTAACTGACTAAAAGTCTGATAAATACATCTTCCCCCACCCACCATGCTACATGCTACATGCTACATGCTACATGCTACATGCCCAAGTGTGTTTCTATCAGAGTGGAAATTTATGACTCCAACCATGCAATGCAGGTCACATCCCTATCACTGAATATATCTTATATTTTAGTTGGAAACACATTTCTCTACCAAATTTCCTCCCTTTTCTTTTATACACACATCATGTTAGGCAAGTATTTTTCATAGTGTTATATGCGCTGAGATAGGATGCCTTTCTGCTTTAGGATTTCCATATACAAAACATATTTGTTTTATACGTACAATTTGAATTCCCTCATAGTTTCTTAGGCAAACAGCACTATCAAATTTTATTAGTGCAAGGATTTAAAATGATTATTTCATGCTTTAAGGCGATTCACAGAGTCCATGATTAATTGCTGTAACTAAGAGTATAAAATATAGTTCTTAGAAATAGAAAAGTAGAAATTGGAAAGGGGTAGTGGTGGATACCATGCAATTGTCTGGACAAGTTGCCGACTGTAACATAGTCATAAACCAGGAGTTTCTCATCCTTGGAATGGTAATAAGCACGAAGAGGCACAACATTTGGGTGCCGACCTGCCCTCCCCACAATCTCCATCTGTTGTTCAAACTCTCTTTTTCCAAGGACCACTTCCTTCAGCCTCTTTACAACCACTGTCGTTCCCTCCTCTAAGATAGCTTTATATGTTGTACCATAACTCCCCTTTCCCATGATTTCAGCAGAGGCTCTCAATAAATCCTCGAGATCAAAATTATAAGAACAGCCTTCAAGGAAAACCAACTTGTTCTTCTCTGCCTCTTGCACCCCACTCCCGAAATCCTCCTTGGGCTTCTCACTCCTTCCTTCACTGAGGGCCTTCCTTTTCTGTACACCACCACCTTCACTATCTTTTTTCTTCAAACAGCATAATACTATCATCAGAATTATAACTAACAGCACTGCTGAACCCCCAGTTGCAATGGAGATAATAGCCCCTGTACTTATTTTCTTCTTTGTGCTTTGTTTTTGAGGGGTTGTCCGCGAGGGTGGCAAAAAACTTGGCAAAGGAAAAGGTGGCAAGTAAGTTGGGGAAGGGGAAGGGGAAGGCGAAGGGGAAGGGGAAGGGGAGGGGGAAGGAGAAGGAGAAGGAGAAGGAGAAGGCGACGGGGTGATTGACGAGCATTGATTTAGTGGTGACCCACATAACATAGAGTTCCCTTCGAAAGAGGAGGCAGGGAACTGTTGGAGGGAAGATGGAATTGAACCATTAAAGTGGTTGTAGCTCAAATTCAACTTCTTAAGCGTTGGAAGGTTCAGATTGGGGATGGGTCCGGTGAGAGAGTTGTTCTGGAGGCTCAGTCCAATGAGATATGTCAAATTTTGAATTGAGATTGGAATGTTTCCTGTGAAGGAATTGAAGGACAGGTCAAGCAAATTGAGTTGGGAAGAGAGAGAGGAAGGAATATCACCTGAAAAGTTGTTTTGCTGGAGGTATATGTAGTGAAGGGAAGGGAGAGAAAGGATATCAGATGGAAGACTTCCACTGAGGCGGTTCGATCGAAGGCTGAGAGTTGTGAGTGCATCCAGCTTACCAAGGGTGTTTGCTGGAATAGGACCATAGAGTCCAACGCCAGGGAGCCGGACTGCAGTCACTCGAGTGCTATCCTGGTTGCAAGTGATACCAATCCAAGATCTGCAGATTGGGGAAGCAGTACTCCAGTTGAGTTTTCGGCCATGAGGGACAACAGAAACAAAGTCAAGGAGGGCTTGTTTGTCTGAATTCAGGTCAGCAATAGTTTGCCGGAGTAAACACAGGAACAAGAGCAAAGGTAATGCTGCAAAAGAAGATTGAAGCTTCATGGAGAGTTGTTTGGTCTTGGGTCTATGGAGGGGATTGTTATTATGAGTCTGATCTCAGCAATTCTTCTCCTTCTCCTGGTACAACTTTAGATCATTACTGCTAATCATTTTCCCCTTTCCTCTTACCACCATGGAACAATAATAGCTGACCATACAGCAAAATGAAAGACAAATGAAAAAAGAATTGAGAATATATCAACAAAATGAATAGGCGGCTTCCTTAGTTTAGACTAAACATGACTTATGAAGCAGATCACTACCCTCACAGTTAATTCATTTTACACTAAATTATGATGCAAATAAGATGCACTAGATGGAAAAATTGATATCCATAAAAATTGAGGCTCTTTTTTTTTTTTTTATTCCCTTCCTTTAACTCCTAAAATTGGTTGAAGATCACTCTGTTATGATAACTATAAACTTAAAAGTCATAACTATAGAGAGCTATGTTTCAATTGAAACCAAAGTATTTATAACAGGCACAAATTAAAAAAAGTGTAATTGGCATCTGCAGTGTGTGTAGAAATCCATATTTGTTCTTTGCTCATAATATTTTGTGCATAAGGAACTACACATTCAATGTTGGAAAGAAATACATGATATTAGTCTGCAGATTTTTTTATTAGTTTGTTTTTGTCAGCTGCCTTAGTGTCTTATTAAGCTTCTCAATTGCATTTCATTGTACATGTTCTTCTATCCCTTTGCTTCTTATTTTTGTTAGCTATAATCTGTGTACAGTGCCTCCCTTTGTTTTGTGCATTCATTTATTCTAGCATGCAGATTTATGTGAGGATATTTAGTAAAGCTGATTAGTTTTGACTTGTGTCCTGTAAACAAGAACATTAAAAGGAGACACGTACCCCATATCCTCACACCTTTCACCAATCACTACACAAAAACAAGAAGCAGTTACGAAAAATAACCACTGTGGCACTCATCATGCCTCCTCTAATCTCAGTTGGAACTTCAGATGCGGGCCACTTAATGAAACCAGGTGTGCACATTGAAATTTCCAGAACACAAACTCATTGTTTTTACAGCTGGAGTGAAGACCAAAAAATTTTGTTTTTCAACCTTTAAGAATAAAAACTGTTAAATGTTGAACTATTGAGAATTTGGGGCATGCAAAAGAGGAGATAAAGTTCATTTTCATTGGAAGGGTGTTCTCTTTAAACTTTACTCATTGCTCTTTTAGGTACCAAAAAGTTTTCAGAAATTAATAGAAAATTTAGGATTTTATTTAATTACACCGACTTCAACTTCTTATAAGATTTTTGGCTTGTATAGTCAAGATGAGAGTTCAAAGGAACAGCCTAGCATAGAAAATAAAAAAAGAAAGTCAAGGGTAGAGTGTGCTTACTTGCATGGAAAAGTTTATTTTTTCATTGGAAGGGTGTTCTGTTTAAACTTTACTTATTGCTCTTCAGTTACCGAAAAGTTGTCAGAAATTAACAGAAAAATTAGGATTATAAGTAATTTACACCAACTTGGACCTCTTATAAGATCTTTGGCTTGCATAATCAAGATGATGGTTCAAGGGAACAGCCTAGCACAGAAAAGAAAAATAAAATTAAGGGAACAGTGAAATTTGTGTTCTTACTACTTAAATACAAGTAAATAATCACATCACCATAAATTAAAGACTTTCTCAGACCCTTGCATTCTCATCCTAACTATATAGAGCTATCACCTTTTCATTTCTTTTTAACATGTCTTCTGATCATATAGAGAAAATGAATCAAAGAAACAAAGGAAAAGAAATGGTCATTTCTTTCCTCATACCAAATTGACACTGCCAAGTCAACAGAATGGTAGCAAAATGGCTGTGTTCTGTCCAGGTTATAAACCCTAAATAATTTTGTTATGCCTTGGCTTGCACAATTTTATTGAAATATAAACTGGTGATCATATTATCCCCTTCTTTTGGGTCGTTTCTCTCTGGTTGTTGAAGGTTGAATCAACGAAAAAAAAACATTTTGATATGCCTAGACAGAATACAAATTAAGAAAAAAACTAGTTATTTAATGCAACAGAGGCTTGGATAATAAAACTGAAGCTGAACAAGAAACATACACGCGCAGAGAGACAGAGACATTCAAGCCTAATTCGACTTGGGTAGAGACTCTTCAGAAACCACCAACTTTCGTTCAATATCCAGCTCTCGGTAGTTTGGTGAGGTGCCTCTAGATCACCACAACGGCTAAACCCGAGCCTTAAAGAGAGAGAATTTGCACATTACTAATACAAACATAGCAACTGAAGAGATTGCAAATTACTAATACAAACAAAGCAAATTCATACATATAGCGAAACAATTTGCATATATATATATATAAAGAGAGAGAGAGAGAGAGAGAGAGAGGCAAGTCAAACCTTGAACTTCGGTGAATGGAAGGAAGCAAGGACTTGCCACTATTACATACAGCAACGCTGATCTGAAATCTGAAGCTGAAAAAGAAGCAAAAATTAGCTTGACGGTTGAAACAGAGTCACTATATTCCTCTCTACCTCCAACGGCATTTCTTCTAGTTTACTATATAATTTTGGTTTGAAACAGCTCAAGTGTTTGTAATATTCAACAGAAACAGTTGAGCTTCTTCGTCAAGCAAACGGAAGAGAGACACAGACACGGATATCGATGATTTTATATTAACAGGACCCATCACACTCTCTCCCTCCTCTCCATTTCTGAATGTAAACTCTTTTAAAGTCTTAACCTTGCAAAAAAAAAATTGTTTGACTGAGATATCATATATATATATATATATATATATATATATAAAATTAAAAGTTGTGGGCGGCGATAGGAAGGTTTTGTCTGCCTAGCATGCGCATAGTGGGGGTTCAATCCTTCTAATTTTAAAAATCATGTGTAAAAGGCAAAACTATTTTTCTCAAATTTTTAAAAATGCGTTTTTATTGAATTATACATTAAATTATAAAAATAATGTGTAGTTAATTTAATATAGTCATAAAAAGTGGAATGTATTTTTAGGATGAAAATTTAACTCTTAAACTTTTTAACATATATGATTGTGTTATATTAATTTAAAAAATACTTAAAAAATATTATCAAACATACACTAATCTAACCCATCATTACAAAATCATACAAGGGAATAAAGTTATGTATAGTTGAGTTGAATGTGACCACAAAGAGTGTGATTAAGTGGTAAAAACGTTAAAAATAAAATTTAAGTATTTTGAGTTCGAATTCTTTTTTTGCCAATCATTGATAGTTAAAAAAGAAAGAGGCTTAATTTGATGCGTGTAAACTGATTTAAAATACCCTTAACTGATCCATCAATAAAAAAAAAAAAAATGAATTGGGTATGTTTCTCAAATTGATTTTAATACACATGGCCTCACATATAGAGAAATAGGCACCAAATAATTTTTAGGACTATTAAAAATGTTAATTAAAAACCATTTTGATGATGGAATGATTTCTCTTAAACCAAACCCCATCCCAAAAAAAATAAGAAAAGTGAAATTGTTCAAAGGGTTCTAGAAGAAGTTCAGAATGCATGTAACATTGACATTATATTAAGAGCGTTGAGAATTTATGGTAAATCCTAGATATAGGTCACCCAAACTAACCCACCACAATTTCCATTCCTTTAGTTTGTTTTGCAAAATGTATGGGGAAAAACTCTCACGAGACAATTTTTTCTCTTATATTTTTTTTTCCATTGGTGTTGCTCTTGTTAGAGATTTTTTTTTATTTGCACATTTTCTCTTTTTCTAAAAGCATCTCCGTTGAGTAATGTCCCACCGCGGTACTGGTATTCCAATGGAGATGTTAGTTATCTTTATTCGAGAGATGTCATTTTTGAAGTGCCATGATCATTTTTTATGTCACTTTTAAAGTACCACGATTATCTTTATTTAGAGTAATTTTGTTTTTGAAATGAAGCCCCACAACCCTAATAATGAAAGTAGTCTTGAAAGTTAGACATTGAAGAAAATATATGAAATAACAGTCGGGTCTGAATTAGGTTACTTTTTGGAATCCGAGTTTGCGGAAGCAAAAAGAATCAACTTGTGTTACGAATTTCTCCATCATGTATGTCGATGTAGAAATATTTCTCGTTAATAGGACGACTACAAGATTGAGTCGTCTATGTATTTCTACAATTTAAGTCTAGAGGTCTCGCGATGGTAATTTCAGAAGAATCTTAGAGAGAAAAATGGAGATGAGGCAAGAGAGTTGACAGATAACAAAAAACCCTCCCACATCCATCGCATAACAAAAAATACAGTATATATCTACGTTGGTTGAAATTCAAAACTAACTAGATAATGATAAAAATTTTAACCTTATCACAACTCCCATTCAAATCTTGTGAATGCCCAGATGACTATGGGTTCAGGTCAAACCCGTCCCAATATTTAATATCTCCCACTCATCCACATAGGGTGAGTACTAAGTTCTCTACATCACCTTCTATACACAGAAAATGGATCATGTGACCGAGTGAGAAAGATCAAGGTAGGAGTACTATATCAAGCTACCATCTCACCAACATAGTATATCACTATAAACAAACAAATGATCTCATCTATGCCTTGGATTATTCCATTACACTAGATTCAACATCCCTTATCCCTCACAAGAACTAGTCTTAGTGTGATGCTTGAACCCCCCAATCTGTATTGTACTCATGATCACATCGATAAACACATAAACCAACAGATCGCTCAAGCTATGAGTTACAACACAATAGTGTATTACGGAACCATCTTCTTTAGCTATTCACGTTAATTCAATTAAACTTAACTGTTTTCCTAGACATGCCCCACCGAACCGAATCAATCATGGTCCTTTAGCAACATACTAAAGTAGACTCTCTCTTCTTAACGTATTCCTAGGTCACAAAGGGTATAATGGAACTCAGTGTGGTTCTCAGAGCTCATACAGTGACGAAGTAGGGATACATTCAGTCATTCTCTTTATTAAATGTCACATCAATAGCACATACAGTATGTAATGTATGTTACGACGGAGCTCCCTACTCAATTGGTTATGTCAATCTCAATCTCATAAAATAAGAATATACGTCGTACGAATCTTAGTTTAGTCGCTATCTAGCACTCATCGTTATCATAGCGTCCCTTGTCACTATCTCAATGCTTAACCCAAACATTCCAACCTAGTCGCTCTCTAGCGCCTATCTGAAAGTTCGCATTCGGCTTTCTTCAGGATACAGGAGTTGTGTGGTCAACCTTCATACTTGATGCTTTAAAAGAATCTTATTTTGATCCTCATTGTCAATGCGACATATATGATAAAGATGAATTCTCCCTCCAGCCAAAAATTTTAATGTCTCATCTTGCTCGCTATCTAAGTGCTAAGGCGATTGCTCGTGTGAGAGAGCCAATCAAAACCTGTTGACATCTCTCACGTGCACTAAAAACATTAAACAATCATCTCAATATGAACACATAATCATATAATAATAAAATATTGTCACACGGTGTCCAATACATCAAGTCTAAAATAAACCCAACCAATAAACACAAGATGTAAAACATCACTAAGTATAGGCTTAGGACCACCTCCTTTTACATAAATCTGATTCAAACATGTGTAGTGAAAAATAATGCCAGTATATTTGGTTCTCCCATCACTGTTATTGGTTTACCAGCCTACTAGCGAGCCTAAGCTTCCAGTCTAATGGCGAGGCCGTACGATTCTGTCTTTATGAACCTTAAGTCCAAAAGACACCACCAAAAGGAAAGGCATCGCCTATACTTACATCCAAGCTTATTAACAATGTGGAATAAAGTTACGCCAAAAGCAATACTTGCATATGCTAGAGCTGCCATAAAATCATAGTTGATAAACATATCATCCTGTTTACACGACGCTATATTAAGGCATTACTAGGATCTTGACAACCAAACTACTGCCTCAATTGTAAAAACCAACTGTGTAGTATTGACATCACTTAGAAATCAAAGAAACCAATTAACTATAGTTCGATGAGCAAGCACTAAGTTGCTCTTATAATTTGACCATCCATACGAGCAAAGCACTAAGCTATTCTAATAATTTGACCATATCTAAGAGCTGCAAAAACAATCAAATACACATCTCAATGCACTCAGAATCTCAACTGTGCTTCACAAAACATCTCTTTCACCAAAAGTCTAATTTCAATAATCAAAACTAAAGTATGCCCATATCAATTTATCAATAGGTTAGAACTGTGCTAACAAGGTTGCTTACAGATTTCTCAAGACAAAACGAGAAATCCCTTAAGGCAATCTCCATGAAACTCATATCTAAACATAGTCTACTTCACATATGTCCTCCTCAATATAAGACAACCACCTCTAAGTGGTGCCAACTAATTCCATATATGTTAGCAACCACACAAAAGATTAAATACTTTCTTTGGATCGTTTATGTCTTCTTTGATCATCGTGAAGCCAATTGCTCAATAAAATCTACGGTTCCACTAACTTGGTGATGGTTTTAGGTCACAAATGAACACTTGAGCAAGCAGCCTTTGCGCTCTTTATTCAGTAACCTTAAACCCCAAAATTGCATAGATGATATTTAGGTCACAAATGAACACTTGAGCAAGCATACTTGAGCTCTTTGTTTATTGACCTTGAAGCCCAAAACTTGATTTAAGAAGAATCACCTATCTAATTCTCCCCAGAAGAGATAATTTCTAAGTCCATTTAGAAAAGTTCTAAGATCCAACATGTGCAACAATCATTGGAATAAGGTAGATGGAGTCAATTCTCACCGTTAGGGAGAATCCCTCTCTTCATAGTCAATACCCCCTTAAGGATAAAACATTTTCCAAAAAGATAGGACAAAAACACTAGTTAATCAATCCTACACAAAAAGGAGATCAGCCATTCTCAAAGTTTGATTCTTTGCTAATTTAGCTCAACTTATCACTCATAACAGTCATATATATACTATTAGCATAGAAAACTTTTGCCTTTACATAAGAAGCAATATCAACTTAAACATGTGGAGCAATAATAAAAATTTCTCCTTTAATCTCATAAAGATGATAAGAAAAGATTTTACATTTGCTTCTATACAACTAAGGATTTTAAGAATATTCTTCCAGTGGTACAATCCCAATTAATTATACAATCCCATTAGGCGACAAGTCATTCCTACTATTCAAAACGTCATCGACGATTCCAGAATGAGATATCAAATTTTCACCCTCGCCGAGAGATGGTGTGACTTCCATAGATTCCATTAACCCACAAAGTTAAAGATCCTTTTAAAGTTTTCTCATTTCATAACTCAATTTAGTCATTCCTTAATTTGGGGTGTTCAATTAAGAATCCAATAGCTCTTTAAACTTTTAAAAAGAATATTTTAAAAAACAACATTTTTTAAAACTTAAGGCCAAGTTTTCAAAAAAAAATATTAAGTAATGTAAACAAATCACATAAATCACAAAAGATGATAAGACTTTCATATTAGGTTTTTCACCATTCTCAAGTTTAAAAGAACTGACTATTAGGACACTTGGTGAAGGATATAGGTCACACAAAAAATATTTACGCCATCGTCGACCTAGCCGTATTTAACAAAATTCATTTCCTCATTTTTCTCACTTAATTGTCTTGAACTAATTAGATAAGTACTCTTACTTTCAATTAGTGTGAAGAATTTCTGAATTCTTCATTTTGAAATGCTCAACCTCTTGAAAAATACTTAAAGAAACTAATGCTCATAGCAATGTTCAAAGCAACAAATGCTTGAGTTAAGTGAGCAATCATAACACGAGTAACAAAGTAAGAAAACAAAAGGTTATCATATGTGCCCAATTTTCAAAATATCATGACTTCACATATGCTATTAGGACTGGCTCTAGTAGATAAGGAACCGGTCTATCTTATAAATAAGGTTTCCTACAGGCCTTTCCGATTAAATAGGGTTTACACACTAATAGGTTAATTTTTGCAAGTAACCTCAACAGGTCTTTTCAAGCTAATCTAGCCTTCCAATCTAGTTCAATGTGTCCATGTTCTTACTCAAAAAATAACATCGTAGAAATCCATAAAGAGATAAGTCCAAAATTATCAAATAATCCAATGAGACAGAGCTACTATCATTCTCATATAATGAAGCTGTTTATAACATGGGGTAGACCAAACTAATCAATCTACACTGAACTATTATTTCACAAAGAATAAATAGTTTCATTCAGTCCCAAAGACTGAAATTTAAAAATGAGAAAATGACAAAAATAAATTGGACTAGAGATGGACCAAACGACTATTCAAACATTGATATCCAATTATTTTATCAGAAGACCATATATTGCTCAAAAAAATTAATCAGCTCACCTTTGTAGCGATTAGTTCTTATGATACCATTTGTGCATAATGTACAAAACATTATGAGCAATATAAAGTCACGCTCTTTATGCACCATTTTATGCCTCTTACTCAATTTCTTCTCTATTTTGAATAAAATAATCAACTTTGACTCATTACAATTACGAGCAAAATGATATATTTTATTTTCAAACTTTTATTTTCAAATAGCAACTCATTCTATAATATATCTCATTATCTGTTATGCATGCTCCTATGACACTTGACTTTCTTGTTTACTTTTGGCGCAATTTTCTCAACCGCACCCTAGTTAGCAACTCTTCCTTGTCTATAAATATAGGTCCAAAAACCTTGTTCGGCCCACCTTAGGCGACAAGGTTAGCTTAGAAGTTCGACTCTTGACGCTCTACCTTTTGTCTCAAGATGAAGCACTATTGTTTAAAAACATTTTTATTTAAATAAGTAGCGTCATATAGAGATTTAAAAAACTTTTTAAATATGAGCCAAGGTACTATACGATGAGAATATACTACTCATCAAAGGTAAGTCTATATTTGTCAGGAAACAAATCTAATCAAATTTTGAATGAAATTTATGTATATGCTGTTCTATATAATAAAGCGCATTCAACAAGGTATTGGACTATGTTTCCTATTGGTCAATGTCAACATATGTTATATGTGTGATGTGGTCATTCTAAGCATTTGGTCAAGTCAACATTCATATTCATTGAGGCTATTTCACTGCTATCATAGTACGCAGGGTGACATTTAAGCATACATTCATCATATTATTCTGCTACCAAAAATTCAATTAAAAATATTATTCTATTTTACACTATGAGATAAAAAATTTCACTGAGCTCATAATCATCTCCTATTTATATAAACAGAAGTATGTTTTTAAATAATTTCGAGCAAAATAATTTTGAATTAAAACAAATTTAATTCATCCACACAATGATTTTGAATTAAAATAAATTTAATTCATTTACATTATAATAATAATCAATGTGCATGTTTTAAAGCGCATGGATTTTACTTGAGTCCAATTGGTATTCTAGTATATCGTGCAAAGGTAATTTATGGACATACGAGTTTGCAGCGAAAACACATCCTTTTATAAGGCTTCATAAATAAATACAACCTTTTCAAAAATTTATTATATTGTAGAATGAACCTACTACATCAATTTACTAAAAGCAATAAATAAACGGGGATGCCGCCCTAATGACTCATATATATCAAAATTAACATTGTAATTCATACATCACAACAAACAAGTGTACTAGAACATCAATTAATAAAGCTCATCTAATCACAACATACATCCACATGTATAACAATATAATGAGTTTTGATGGATGACTTTACCACACCTCACCTACAATGGGAGTGGGTATTTGAGTCTCACAATTAATGGGGATTAATATTATGCAACAATAATGTACTAAATAATTATTTAAATGATAATTAAAATAAAAAAAAATTCACACATGACCTAAAAAATATGATCACATATAGTGTACTTGTTCCTAATTTTTAGAGCATTTCTAAGAATTTTTTACATTTAAAATAAATTTTCAAGAATTTTTAACCAATTTTTGAGATAAAAACTAATTTTTAAAGCCCCAAAAATATCAAAAATAGGTTAAAAAAAATTCACCAAACAATAATTTGCACCCCCTAACTCTATACTAAATACTGATATAGAATTTTAATCACAAATATAACTTTCTAGAATTTTTGAAAAATCATTTAAACACATTTTTTTACACTTTTTTGTAATAAAAATTAATTTAAACTAATTTTTAAAAGCTAAAAAATTACAAAAAAATATATCATGGGATCAAAAATTTAGTGAGTGAGGCACACTCTCTGAAGGTGTCAAAAAATAGGCCCTGGAAGATAATGCATGCACCCCGTCGAGAGTGGGGGTTGGATTCCTCTATAATTCTTCTCCTCCAAAAACAAGATTTGGTTATAGCTGCTGTCAAACTTTGGGACTTCATATCTTACTCATTTTTGACGAAAATCTGTGTACCATATATCATTGGAAAGCTTTTGAAATAAGGAACAAATCGATATAAATTTCATGCATAATAATCAAGGTTTTACAGATTGTATTAAAATTCAAAGATTCCAATTAAAGTTGTGTTTTTTAGAAAAATCAGAATTTTAACGTAGATTTCTCAAAGATCCGACAGTAGATCGTCATGAAATTTTAAGGGCTACCTATTAGGAAAATTAAGAACACATCCACTATGGCGGATCGTTCAAAATGTATTCTTATATTAATATTTTAAAAATTAGCCTTGTGGGTTTAATGCATGATTCTCTCTTAATAAATATACATACATACACCACATATATTAGCTATTATACATGCATACAACACATATTTGCGAATACAAGCCTATGATTCTGATACCAATGAAAAAAATATATGAAATAACAATCGAGTCTGAATCTGATTACTTCTTGGAGTCTGGGTTCGCGGAAGCAGAAAAAACCAACTTTGTGTTACGAGATTTTCTGTCATGTACGTCAATGTAGAAATATTTCTCATCAATAAGACGGCTACAAAATAGAGTCGCCTATATATTTCCACGATCCAAGTCCAAAGGTCTCGCGATGGTAACTTCGAAAGAATCTCAGAGAGAAAAATAGAGATATGAGCCAGGAGAGTTGACAGATAATAAAAAATCCTCTCACACCCATCGCGTAACCAAAAACGCGGTATATATCTGCGTTGGTTAAAATTCGAAACCAACCAAATAATGATAAAAATTTTAATCTTATCACAATTCTCATTTAAATCTTGTAAATGCCCAAATGACTATGAGTTTGGGTCAAACCCGTCCCAATATCTAACAGATATGTTAAATGAAGAGGAAAATAGCATATTAACTGTGAACAATGAGGCTGGTTGCCATGCACTTTGGGCTTAAGGCTTAAAGGGTTGTTCGGATCAACGGTTTGTCACACTTTAATACATTTTGAGGAGTTCAATTGCACTTGATTGATTTTAAAATTCTTTGGATGAAATTGTAACTTTTCTTATTGGTCATAATTTTTTTATTCAGTTACAATTTAGATTAAGCTAGTAAGTCTAACATTTTACTATTAAGTTGGTTACATTCATTATGAAGTTTAATAAATGTCTATATTTGATAATTGTTAATTAATTTTTTAATAATTTATTCAAATACACAATTGTTTAATCAAATAATATCAACTCAAACAATACTTTTACACGGCTCTAACTAAATTGCAAGTGTACAAAGCAAAAAGGACTACTAACAGACAGCATAGCAAAAAGAGCTGATTGGGTTGCCATTGTATAGGCATTAAGTGTAATACAAGTGAGAATCTTGGGAAATGGGTGGGGAGCACATGAAAGTGGGGCGTGTTAGATTACAAGTTACATTTTGTGAGTTGATTAGGGTTCACTCGGCTGATTGGCTGATGATCCTATTGTATATATTATCACAAGTGGATCTCCAACACATATATAGTTGTCAATGGTAAAACAAGTTAATTAATGCATTCACGTGGCTGTGCCAGTAGTTACTAGTTGCTAATGCTTGCTTGCTTCATCATTCAATCTGCAAATTTAGGAGGGACTTTTGGTACTATCTATCTAGAATTGGATGAACCTCTTCTTTCTTTCAGGTTTTATGTATATATATAGATGGCTGTTGGCCTAACTGAAACCCTAAAATTGACTTTGAATGCATTTCCAACTTCCCTCGCCCATTTGGACACGTTTTTAAAACTTTTTTTTTTAAAAAAACAAAAAACTATAATAGATTAAAAATACATTTGGCAAGGTTTTTAAAAAACTGTTTATGAATTTTTTTTTTTCTTTTCTAAAGACAGCCCATTTTTAAAAATAAGTACATTACTCGAGTGCGAATTTATTGAAATACACTACATATTCTCAAATTTTTTTTTTTTTTTTGGTAATTATCAATAGCTTATTAAATTTCATACTAAATGACATGATGTTGACCTTTTTGGAAAAACAAAAATATAATTTACAGGGAAGTTTGCATTGTACATTTATCGAAGTATTGATGCATCGACCTTTGAAAAAAGAGAGGAAGGAGTGTGGATCTATTGCCAGTGTTCCCCAAGGCATTTCTCAATTAGAGGGCATGGTTTTGCTAAGGAAACATTAGGACTATCCTTACTTTCAAAGATGCCCATTGTATGAGACTTTCCCCTTGGACTCCAAATGTTGGTGGGAACTTTTTTTTATTTTATTTTTTTGTACAGCGATGAGCAGAAAAAGAATCGAACTCAAGCCAAATGCATGAAAAAGTGGATAATAACACTATTTGAATAATACCTCAATCCTGTAGGCAGGCGGGACACTTAAATGCCTAGGAATCATTAAAAATAAAGTAATAACAATGTAATCGATATAGCCATACTTAACCACCCCAGCTAGCATTAGTTGACTGATTGAAACATTACATGACACCTATTGTCCCTAAGGATGTGAATGAGTTGAGCCGAACCGAGCTGAACTGAGCTAAGTTAAGTAGTAGATTTTTCAAACTTCATTTATTAAAATAAACGAGTTTTAAATTGTATTCAAACTTGACTTATTCTTTTAGTGGTTGAATAATTTCCATTCCATAATTTTTCAACCAAATCACCTCACTATCCAAATGTTTTGGGCTGAGCAAAATTAGATTGAGGCAGAGCAATGTACAATCATTGATGTAGTCAGTACAGCAGCTCAAAGCATAGTTGTTCCGGCCAAAAAACTAGTGTTACTCTGGTAATCGGGCATGCCTATGTTTTTTACATGTAAAATTTCATGTCTTCTTTCCTACTTTCACCCATGAAATATCAGCAATCAAACTAAGCATTAATGAAAAATTGGGCTGTCTAACTCATGCTGGTTAGATCCTAATTACTAGGAACTGTGTGCGACAAATATTGGCCAATTGCTTGACAAGGGCTCAGCTCAGATGTGGGTTAGGCTCACAAGTGTCTGACATTGGCCAGCCCTGAACGTTTATTGCTATCCTTACGGGAAAAAAAAATAAAAATAAAGGTTTTACTAAAAGTTATTTATTAAATGATGTAATATTGAATGCATTTTTGTCTTGCCCTTACAAAAAAATATTAGGACTAGGTCCGGCAAAATGGGCGAGTTGTAAACAGGTCAGATCATAAATGGGTTGAATCCATATTTGACCCGAATTGATCGGGTCGAATACGAGTCAGGTCATAAATGGGTCGGATTAACTAGAATTTGACCGGCTACCCAACTTTTTTTAGAAACAAAATACTACCTAAAATTGCCACATCTCAATCAAGTATTAAACTAGATTTCATGACTTCTATTTATTTTTCTCAGTTTTAAACTAAACTTGTTATAAAAATTAATTTTAAATTGAGTCATTGAATGAAATAAGCATGGATGCCATTTATGATACCTCTTGATCTAGGAAATACCGGGAAATTATTGCAACTTTCGGAAAAAGAAAGCATATCATTCCTACATCTTTATCACTACCTTGCCAGGAGCCCCAAGAACTATAGTCGCATCAGAACATCCATATATGGTGGCATATCTCAAAGGTGCTAAAATGTAAATGACAGAATCATGGTAATTTACAACCTGCAATAAATAGAACACTATGTTAAACGTAAGCTAAGAGATGGGGGAAAAAAAGACTAAACTGAAACCCCACATGGGAATGTCTTGTAAACAAGTTAAGGATCCAGCTACTTGGCTCAGGCAATTTATGTGTGTGCGCGTATGTGAGTGTATTTTGGGCAGCAAGTTTAGTCCATTATAGGCTCCACTTGAGTCAGTTTCCATTCTATTATTAACCTGATTCGGGCCCAAAGTTCACAGGTTATTACCTTGTATACCCACATAAATCAAAGCCAAAAACCTAATTTCTTATATATATATATATATATATTATACTATTTTGTTATTTTTCATTCTCAACCCGTCATATACTCATATTCAATCCGTATTGACCCGCTAAATTGAAGGGTGTCTTATTACCCAATCCGTTTGACCCGCTAACTAAATGGATGGGTTAGGACGGGTTGATAGTGGACGGATTAGGACGAGTTGACGGATTTAGATAACATTTGTTACCACTAATTAGGACCATCATTTCAAGATTAAGGCAAGATTTGATTCCAGATTTCTGATACAACTATTAGGAGACTATCAATTAAGTTAGCTAACAACTACACACTATGTTACATCTGAATTTGTGGTTCATGTACTTTCTTTTCATTTTTTCTTCTTCTCAAAATAGATAGATTCTAATTACCCAAGTTATTATAATTATACAAAAGAAGCACTCTCACTCTCAGGGGGTTCAAACTGGAACACTTCATCACTGCAAACATGCCCCTGGTATATCCATTTATTTCATTCCTTATGGCCCAATTTCTTTACTAGAAGATGAGGTGGGAGTTAACTTATGAAGAATTACCAATAACAAATTATCCCAATTTCTGTGCTGTTTTGACTTCTGATTCTGGAAAAGGATCGGTTAATGAGATTTTTCTAAATGGCTACTTGCCTGGAAAATACAAGGGAAAGCTATTAAGACTTTTTCAGTATCACACTCATTTAGAGAATACAAGCATGGCAACATTACAATCATAATGATGCACACATCATAAACATCATCGATACAATTATCTGTGCTTGTTCATTACATGATCTCCACTGGAATGGAACCTCATCGGTAATTTTGAGAACTCAATTTTCTGATCCTGAAGTCGTTCACCCTTGTATACTCGGAAGTTGGTTTTGACCCTTCAGATCTTCAAACGCCTGACATAATTGGTACCCAAACAGGCAAATGCTGCACTGCACTGCACTATCATTCTTAAATTACTAGAATGCCAAACTCCTATTTTGCAGCACAAATAATAAAAGACCAATCATTTTCTGTGCAGAAAACACGGGCTGCCCTTCACTCTCGTCATTCAAGCAGTTGGAGCTATTGAAAAGAAACTTGTTAAAAGGCCGCCCTCTTATAATTTAAAAGCAGCAAACTTGACAGATTCTGTTCTTTAAAATCAACCATGTAATTTTAAAAAAATATGGAATATTGAAAAAAGGAACTGCTTCACAGATGTTATAAGGGGCCAAAAGGTTCGGGCAGAGGCTCAAATCCATTGTCAAAGATGGGTCCTTGATCAGATTTGTCATCAACACTATGCAGCCAGTCTGTATTCTTCAAGTCCTCTTTGAGTAGAATTGCATCATATCGGGAGCTCTCATAGATGTCTGCTTCACACAGTTTTGCTGAAAATCGACAATTATCTTCTTCAGTTCCATTATCGGGAGACCTAACATAGTTTCCATTTTCTGAAATGACACCATTAGTGCTTATAGACAGGTTTCCATTGACCGATGCCGGAGCACTAAAAGCACGCCCTGGTTGGTTTTTGGGATTGGCGGATCGAATGCTCTGAGGGAAAAGTGTTGTACCTGAAAGTGGACGAATGCCACTGGTACCAATTTTTATGTCCTACAACAAAAAAAGGAACATTTTGAAAATTGAACTAACATAACGAAGAGGGAAAATAGAATTTCATGCTATAATTTGGAATTGACATTCAATACTTCTAAAAATCATACACTGCCAATATCACTCCAAATTATAGACTCATGTAATCATGATGACAATGGTTATGGGGAGATGGTGATCATGGTAATTACAATGATAATATACTGATAGAAATCAGCAGTAATGATAATCAAGATGCAATCATCATGATAATGATATGCTGAACATGATAAAGCAGGTAATTACTATTGATGGCGGATGTGTCAGTGATAAAAGTAATTATGCCGACAATGATGGTGATCGTCTAAGAAGCACATACACTCTATTTTGGTTCACGTGTCCGTGTCGGGCACCGACACTCTGGGATACTTCTCAGACACGTGTCCGGACACTTGAATCATGGATATTGATGATTAAATGAAGAAGTTCTTTAATTTTTATTTAATGGCTTTGTTATTTTAGTATCTTCATAATATTTTTTAAATTTGTATTTTTATGCCAAGTTTAATTGAAATAACATTAGATTTTTATTATATGGTCATATAAAAAATATAAAACATTTATATATATTTAATGTGTCCCTAACATATCCATGTCTTACTTTTTTGAGAAATAACGTGTTTGTGTGTCCGTGTCGTGTTATCCGTGTTCCGTGTCCGTGCTTCTTAGGTGATCGTGATAATTACATTATGTTTGATTAATACAAAAACAATATGTATGACAATCATACGATGGTGATAATGAGTATAACAGATACAATGACGACAAATACAATAGGCTTCACTTTCTAACCAGCCTTGATGGTCCTACAATGAGCAGATAATATAACCATGTCAAATAATTTATATAGAAATCACTTTGCAGAAAAAGAAAGAGGTAGTAAATACATAAACCGAAAATATGGACATCCGACCTACGTCTTTTGATATCAAAACCTACATAACTTGAGTGACAGGAAGGAGAGAGTATGCATACCATATGTCTAATAGCCATATCTAGTGATTTCTTTGAGATATTCCTCCCAAATCCCGTGCTCTCTGTGGGGGTTGTTGAACTCCTTACAGGTTTCCGCATTGATACCTCTGAGACATGTGAGGCCTTACGAGACTCCACCTGATCAACAGCCAGCCCATTATTGTGCACACGGCCCCTTCCGGTGGGTTCTGTGAGTCTTCCCCTACTCAGAATGGGTGATGACTGTCTTCTTGGCAGATTTGCAGGGGCTGGGGTCTCCATGTTCCCCTTCCCAGTAACAGCCACCCCAGGCCTGGACCTACCAGCAGAAAGTGGCCTGTCTGGCAAAGTTGTCCGCAGGTTTGGTGGTGTGTCAAGCAGGGAAATCAGGGAGAACCATTGGCTGCGGTAGGGGCCGAACTCGTGGACTCGGGGAACTTGGTCGGGGGGAGCTTGGTCGGGATGCTGGCCCTGTATTGCGCCCATTTGACAGAACACGCCCAACTGAGGTTGAAAGTCCTGCTGTTGGAGACAGAGAAGGTGCTGGACTTCGACGAGTAGGCGTTGACGGCCGAGAAGCAGACCGAGCAGCTGGGGAATTTAAGTTTGCAGGAATTTGTGGCCTAGAACTTGGAGTTGAAGGTCTTGAGTTTGGGGATGGTCTAGTTTTGTCAGTGGAAGAGCTGGTGGGAACAGAACGGGCTTTAGAAGGAGTCGAGGACCGGGATGATGTTGGCCGGGCAGATGGTGTTGAAGGTCTTGTTGTAGATGAAGAGCGGGTAACGGGGGTAAATGGTCTAGTGTAAGATGAGACTGAAGCTGAGCTTGTGTTGAGTATTGATGTGGATTTGTTTGAGTAGGTACTATATTGTGTACTAGAGATGGAAGGGCGAGTCACTGAACTGCTTCTAGTTGGTCTTGAGTAATGGTTGCTCTCTGATTGTGACACTGAAAGCTGAAATCGAAAAAGATTGGTCATTTATAGTGTCAAACTTCAAAACTGAGTTCATAAAATGTCATTTTACCAGGAACCAAGCATTCTTGAATTAAGCTCTATGCTTCAGAGGAGATAATAAAAAGGATAATTGTTAAAATAGGAAGCACCTTAATAGTGTGAGGGAGAAAATTAAGGTGGCATTACTTTGGGTCATAGCATGGAGAGATATTAGCCATAAGTTGGTTTGAACTTGTAAACCCAATTGGCAAATCGAGCTATGTTCAGCATGGTTGGGTTTCAGCCAAACCAGAGCAAGCATAGTGAAACTGATCTAATTAAGCCTATAAACATCATAAAGGTCAGCTGCACCAGGTTGTTGCCATGGTCAACCAGATCCTAAGGCAACCCTAATTCATTGCGTTGATTCACCCCATTGACATAAAGATCATCCCCAAGAACCATATGTACTCTCTTTCAGGGGTTCCTTATGATCCTTGACCTTACCATTTGTTTTCCAGTGCCCAAAGATATATTAGATTAAAGGATTAAGATTTACTTCGATGTTAGGCTCCGAGTCTCTGATAGGTAAAGAGTTACTGTTGATGACTAGCATGACAGGTAAGATTTATTATTGAGGACTAGCACGGATCTTCAAATTGGGCTGAAGCTCTCCCAGGGGATGCCATACTAGAGATTTGCCAAAAACAAACACAGGAAAATTTCAAATGACCAATTTTGATCAGTTCCTCAAAAAAGATCCCTACAGTCATGATTCAGAAATTAATCTCATGATTAGGCATGAAATTTATCAATCGGATTGAGTATAAATATTTGATTGAATCATTGGACCATTTTCAATTCTATTCATGAGTGACCAAAACACTGCCATTGATTTTACTACAGTAGATTGGCTATGGAGTCACTAAGGATGTTTTTGGGCATATTTCTCAGCTCCCCAAACTTACTAAGAGCAAGAAGAAGAAGAAGATTTTTTCTCAATCACGTGGAGGTTGGCTATTCAATACGTAGCCAATGCAGATGAATATGAAGCAAACACACCAGCAACGATTTAGTTTTTATTCCCAATCAACAAAAGAAAATATAAAAACATACCCTTGAAGCCTTAGTTGCAGAGACTGATCTAACCAAGGAACTGCTTCTTGGAGCTGCTGTGGCTGGCTGAGACTCACTTCCATCCGATGATGGGAAAATAGGAGTTCCAGGAGGAGTAAGAAGCCTATTAACATGAAAGGATGTTACAAATAAGAAACTCATTGTAATCTCTAAATACTAATTCTAATTCTATTTTCACCACAGTGCAACAAACGTTGTATGGAAATGTCAAGTTTCCACCTTACCAAGAAAACGTAATTCCAGCTTTACTTTGTATTTTACAACTATATTGAAGATATAACTTGTGCATTAAACATAATAAATTAATCATAAAAAGTGGTACTTCAATTCTCAAACATTAATGCAAAGCAAATTCATACTCAAATATATGCACACTTGACCAATATGATGGAGATTCACATCAACAAAAGGGAACTCGCTTAGTTGGAATTTTTTTTAAAAATGCATGAAACAATACGTTTCAAAGTGCACATCAAAGCAATGCTCTGCAAAACACTGAAGCATTAAATTAAAGCAGAAATGAGCATGGAGTGTATGTTTCAAACAACGACTGCGCCTCAGTTTTCCAGCCAGGAGCTGCATTTTTTTCATCTTATGCTCCAAAAAGTTGTGTACTATTTTCTCTCTAAATAAATCTCATAAAGTTCTCTAATGCATTTGTGAAAAAATAAAATAAAATTAACATGGTGAAATTTTATTATGTTTGGATTTGAGGGTAGGCCACATTCCACAAAATATCAAGAGAAATAAAATGATTATGAAAGAAAAAAGAGAAATAAAAAAATGATGAGGTGAGGTGAATTATGTGTTACATGTGGGGGAAGGGAAAAGGCAGCATTAGAAATGATCCTTGACCCTTCCATAAGAACAGGTTGCTCTGAAAGCCCTTTATAACATCTAATATTTCTAGCATTGGAAAAAGCCAAGACAACTAAAAAGCCCTAGTAATCTGAACAAATTAATCATGGCAATGGAATTTGTTTTGGATTGAAATTTGAAAATTTTATTCTCCTCTCTTTTGCTGACTAACTAAATTTCATTCAATAGGTCCCAATTTATATCTCTTGTCAACTGAATCAAGATCTACTTTCTGAAATGATTTATCATTGAATTCCACCATTATTTCCTATTTCCTTTGCTCTCATTTCCCTCTATTTTTCTAGCACACTTTAATTCTTCTATTAATCACCACTCAAATCTTCACATTCTTGATAGTTGATTCCAATTCTAGGGTTTTGAGATACTTGATAATGGTTACGTGTGTCAGGTGTGGATATGTGCCTGAGCATCAGAAGTACCAAATCCCCCTAAATCTAAGGACATGGGGACACAAACAAATATTTATACATATATTTTTTAAATTCTTCTTATATCTCCAAAGTAAAATGGCTTTTCCATGTAGTATGGCATCCATTGATTTTGACACAAACATGCAACTATAGGAACATAATAAGAGAGTTTAATGAATATTGATAGTAAACGTGAATTAGTGGACAACTACCGGATGCATGTCCAATCAAACAAGTCATAAACATATTCTATACCCATGTCCATGTCCATGTCCATCTGTTTGGTGTCCAACAAAGGTACTTCGATGCATATAGAGAATACATGTGACATAGTTGAGATGCAAATTGGATAGTGTAAATTTCTGTTTATTTTCTTGTCTAAATTCAGTCGCAGACTGATGTGGCATCAACTTCCAATCCCATCATAACTTCATCCGAGTTAAATCAATAAGATTTTGCCATATCATATACACATATATATTAACCTGTTTTTATGTATTCAACTGACTTATTTCGTTTGTTAATAGTCAATGGTGTCTAGCGGCACTATTGGCGCCTGGGGCTGCTTTACCCTTTATACTCGTTTTTTCATCACCTCTCATATTCCTTTTGCCTACAAGATTCACTAAATCGTCAACAAATAATACAAATGAAACAACAGAATAAAAAGTGGAACTGAATAAGAAGTGGATTCTCTATTTGTATCGAACAAATTGCTTTGACTCAATGTGACACCAATTCGTAAGAGTCAATAAAATACCATCTAATATTTGTGATTTCGAAATAATGTAATATTTAGGAAGAAGCTAGATCTGAAATTGAATAATGTACATCAAAATTAAATCAATCAAGGGAATGTTCTAGATTTACCAATCATAGTCATGCTTTCCCCCGTCCGTTGATGACAGTAGATCATCTATTCCATTTCTTGCCGGTTTTGTTGATCCAGCTGAAAGTCTCCCCAATCTCACAGAAACTGCAATCAGGGAATGAAAAGCAAAATCATACTGTAAGAATACAGAGAAGAGCCTTGAAAAAACAAAGAAGCAAAGTTAACACAGTACCTAAAATTAGATCCAGGAGAAAAAAATTAAATACGCCAGTAGTTCTCTGGATTCGTAATATTAAATTAATTGAACATATTATGAATTAGTTTCTGATCAAGTCGTTAACCCTATGGTTTGCTGGTTGAACGGCAGGGGGAGACAAAAACGGCGCCGTTTCTGGATGTTTTGCAATAACAGAAGACGCCAGAAAGAACTATCATTTTCGCTTTGTTAAATGAAATCTAACCAAAAACTTCTCGAGTGGACAATCAAAATTAGAAACATCACAGTTGCCGTCTCAAATGACTAAATCGTACTCTGTATTTAATCTAAATCACACAGTTCTGGAGGAAGTATTGTCGTTCGCGAGGGCATTACGGTCTATCGAAGCTAAGGAAGTATACATAAAAAAAGGAAAAAGAAAAGAAAATCAAACGGTGAAACGACGAAGACTCGTACCGTCGGATTCGTCGGACGACACAACAGAGAGACTCCGACGATTCCTAGAGAATAGATCCAAGTTCTCGTCCGTATCCTTGGAGATTCCATTGAGACTCAGACCTCGCCGGTGCTGGGATCCCACCCGCATATTCCTCCCGCCGGTCAGAGAGTCCTTCAAATTCCGATTCATCTCTACGAATCCAACACCATAACCATCTCCAAAGCAGAATGTGGGAGTTTGTGAGTCTTAGAGAGAGAAAGTAGAAGCAAAGGGAGAAGACATGAAACTTTTTGTTTTGTGATTATGAGAGAGAGATGGTGTTAGATCTGTACTTGGTTGCAGAAGTTTTAGAGTCAGCATTGCAGGAAAATTAGGAAAAAAACTGGGAGGGGTAGCTTCTCTCTCCTGGTCCCTTCCATTATTTACAACAAGAGCCTTTCCAATATCCATGCCATAAGGGTGCTGGCACTAGCAGTGGCACTGATATTTGATAATCCAAAATACAAAAACGGGTCACCTAAGCTTCCAATGTGGGCCCATGTGATTACTACCAAACAAGAAATACTAGCTAAAGAGTAAAACCCTTGTGATTTATTTGCATTTGTCATCTTCATCACTGATATCTAGATCTATGTAATGCCAAACCTCATGCTAACTATTGTAGATGGTAATGGTTTTATATCATTTTACTTTGGTGCAACTTGGACGTTCTAGATTTGAATTAAGTCATATCTAAATTTAATTTAAATTTTAAAATAGTCAAAATAAATTCTTCTCAATCTGATTATTAATTATAATTATATAAATTTTATTCATTATTTTTTGAATAAATTATTTTTTTTCTATTTTGATTATAAACTAAAAAATTTAATAATTTCTTTCAATTTCTCATTCTTAAAAAAATCAAAAATTGTTAGAAGATTTCCTTTAACATAATTTAATTTTGAAAAAATGTTAAAGATCAATAAGATTTTAAAATTACAAAAAAATATAAATAGTAATTCTTGTAAAGAATTCCTATTAATCTAATAATGGATAACTAAAATATATAAATATAATATATAAAATTTTAAATTCGGACTCAGCTTTGACTTGGGTTTTCAAAGTCTCAATTCTAGTCCAACCCTAATTTTATTCAGACTTGAATTTTTTTACTCAAACCCGTAACAAATAAAGTCTAAATCCTAAAAAATTCGAGTCAGACTTAGATTGAGTTCAAGTTGATTCGTCCAAGTTATACTCCTATCCTTTACCACAACTTTTTTGATGAGTTGCGCGAGGAATCACTCAACTACAAGAAATCAAATTTGAGTTTAATTAATAAATTTAAGTTGTGTGAAAAAAGTATACATGCGAAAACTTTTGCGCCATAAATAGTTTTGCTTATTAAATTATTTCAAATTTTTGATAGATTATGCTATGAAGATATGCCTTGTTTTCTCTACACAAACACATATTTTCATTATTATTATTTAAAATATATTCTTTTGAATACAATACATTATTTTGAAGACTCGATTTCGTCATTTGCCAATCTAATTGTTAAGTTTATAAACAGATTTTGTTACTTAAATATTTATCCTAAATGGGTGAATATGATATTTTATAAATATTGACTACTTTTAAAAAATTTAAATATAAATGTTAAGTATGTACAAGTAAGTAAAGAATAGAGAGAGAGCAAACACAACAATTTATGAAATTTGAAAAACTTTTTCCGTCCTCAACTTAAATATCCAGACTTGAGTTTTTTTTACTATCTTGATCTCCTTGCAAGTTTTGGTCAAACATTTACAATAAGAACTTCGCACTCATTTTTCGAGCAAAAAATACCATTTTGTCTCACCGAGTAGTACGTACTCATACCACTCATCGCAATGAGATGATATTAAGATTTTTCACAAAAGAACACTCTCTTAAAAGTTGAATGTACAAATAACAACCTCTATTTATAGGCATTATGAGAATATAACTATTTGAATTTGAAAATAGTCGTTTTCTCCTTTTAGATCTGTTTAAAATATTTGAATTTGAAAATTCTAGATCGATATATTTAGTCGACTGAGTTTACCATTTATGAATAAAATTATCTTTTTTTTTTTTGAATAAAAGTTGCATCACTTTATAAATTCAATATATTTAAAACATGTTGGAAAAATGATTTTCAATTTTATACAACTAATCAAAGTGATAAATCGACGAGACGCATGAAAAACAAAAACTCGTAAACGTATATAAAAAATTTTGTGATGTGTCATTATGTATATTTATTTTGTCATTTCGAATTGAATAATACTAAACATGTTATTATAGAAAATTTACCATCCTCAATTTTAGAGGATATGGGTCCATGACAATGAACTACCTTGTCACAAAATTTTGCCAAATAAAGGTAAAAAGATGGAGATTTAGCACTTCTTTCCATTGTGGTTGAGAAATCAACATGCATAAGGTAGAAGTAGATGTGGCCTAAAGATATGGGGGATTTAATGGCTTGATATAAAAGCTTGACTTGTTAGTAGGTAAAAGAAGGTTTGATAAAGGTGAAATGTTATAGTATTTTTTATCCAATTTTAAATGGCACTTTTGTGGTATAATTTGAGTGACACTACAACCACCTGTTAGTTTTCCAATCTCTATCACTAGAATTTTAAGAACATTAACAATATCTTGTACATTTCCTTTCATCCATGAATACATAACTTGTACAATCTTAACCACTTCTTAACAATCATATTTAATTAGACCTACCCAATTAGAAATTCTAGGAATTTGCTTAGCTAAAGTTAAACCTTGAGAGAGAGAGAGAGAGAGTTTAAAAATGTCAATGCAGTTAATAGTTCAACAAACATGGAAAATTTTGAACTTGTAACATAAGTTTGTGATCTAAATTGTTGCTTAATTTAAAATTTTTGATGTGGATTACCTCAATGCTGGGCTTAAATGCATATTAATATATATATATATATATATATATATATATATTAGATTTGTTAGCCATTACTTGCTCCACTGTTAAATCTCACTCAGCAAGTAATAAATTTGATTAAATTTTTTTTTTAACAAAAGTACTGTTTACACTTTACACCCAGAGTTTCAAACGGTAATAATTGTAATGGATAAATTTATTTATTTTTTATAAATATATTATGTATATTTTTACCATTCTTATTGATGTGAACCCTGCCAAGAAAAAACGAGACCCGACAACGAATAAGAATCCAAGATCGTTCTACAATCAAATCTGAAAGGAAGACCTCGACCTGTTGTTTACGACAAACAAGAACCTCGGTATATATGACCTCAACCTGTTGTTTAGTGCGAAACAAGAACCTTGGTATAAGGAAGACTCCACAAACGGTGGTGGGAATCCGTTTGATAAGTCATTGGTGAACGCCACGGGAAACCCTGATAAATTTAGATAGTTCTTCAAGAACCGCAGATAAAATACTTTCTCAATTTACTCAAAAATTCATCATATTTCTGCCAAATGCGGCTACAAGTTCTTTTTAAAACACTCTATGAAACCCTAGGGCCAAATAAGGCCTACATTAAATAAAAGATATGGCTGAACATCTTCAGGCCCAAAACATCCTAAACTACCGACTTAAACTAATTAACAGAAGTTCACTAAATAAGTAAATTTCATGCAGCCAAAACGTCATTAGTGTAGGTACAACAACTTTAAAACCGATTTCGACCTTTATTAAGCCCGAATCTCGGAAACCTCAAAACATGAAAGTTGTAGAAATATTCCTTGGCTGTCCATAACACCTTGAATCATCTCAATCGGAACTCGGATGAGAGAGTTATGCCCAGATTACGTAGCAACGTCAAAATTATACAAAAATCACCCAATTAGCGTTTTTTTGTGGATTGCACCAATCCTTGCATTGCTTCCTTAATCTTCTTAGCTCTCGACATTGTGATTGGCCCATCTGAAACTTGTAAAGTATCTTTAAAACTCGGTCCCCCATGGTAGCCATCATTCCCCCTCTCTTCAAAAGGATTTGTCTTCGAATCTTTAAGACTCGGTCCGCCATGGTGCCCATCATTCCCCCTCTCCTCAAAAAGATTCGACCACAAATCGTCACCTGCATTAAAGGAGAAAGATATGTATGTATATATATATATATTTATGTTTTCTGAACTCTCATTTTTTTTTTTTTTAATACTCTTCTTTTTCTTTTTGGTACTCCTTTTTTTTTTTTGAACAGCAACCCCTGAATATGCCTTTTTTTTTTTTTTCAAGGATTATAATCTAATATAAAATTAAAAAGGATAGATTAGACCTGATTTGTAATCTGTGCTCTGATGCTAAATGATGTGAACCCCACTAAGAAATATTGAGAGCCGACAACGAATAAGAATCCAAAATCGTTCTACAATCAGATCTGAAAAGAAGACCTCGACCCGTTGTTTACGACAAATAAGAACCTCGGTATATATGACCTCAACCCGTTGTTTAGTGCGAAACAAGAACCTCGGTATAAGAAAGACGCCACAAACGGTGGTGAAAATCCGTTTGATAAGTCATTGGTGAACTCCACGGGAAACCCCGATAAGTTTAAATAGTTCTTTAAGAACCGTAGAGAAAATACTTTCTCAATTTACTCAAAAATTCATCATATTTCTGCCAAATGCGACTACAAGTTCTTTTTAAAACACTCTATGAAACCCTAGGGCCGAATAAGGCCTACATTAAATAAAAGATATGGGCTGAACATCTTCAGGCCCAAAACATCCTAAACTACCAACTGAAACTAATTAACAGAAGTCCACTGAATAAGTAAATTTTGCGTAGCCAAAACATCATCAGTGCAGATACAGTAACTTCAAACCCGATTTCGACCTTCATTAAGCCCGAATCTCGGAAACCTCAAAACATGAAAGTTGTATAAATATTCCTTGGCTGTCCATAACATCTTGAATCATCTCAATCGGAACTCGGATGAGAGAGTTAAGACCAGATTACGAATCAACGTCGAAACTGTACAAAAATCACCCAATTAGCGTTTTTTTGTGGATTGCACCAATCCTTGCATTGCTTCCTTAATCTTCTTAGCTCTCGACATTGTGATTGGCCCATCTGAAACTTGTAAAGTATCTTTAAAACTCGGTCCCCCATGGTAGCCATCACTTATTCTCAATGACTCAACAATTATTCATATTTTTTTGTGTTATTTTCATTGCTCCATTCTTACATCCAAATGTATCAATCATTTTTCACAACACAATTTTTAGAATTACTTGAATTCTTCATTCAATTCGCCGTTCAACTGTCTCCATCCTCCATTCAAATTGATTCTAAAGTTACAAATTTTAAATTTCAAATATAATTGGAAAGAATTTAAATTATACATTTTAAAAATTATAGTAAATTTAAATAATGCTAAAAAAAAAATAATAAAATATTAAATTTTGAAAAGTCTTTTAGAGATGTTAGACAAAAAATAACTTTTCAAAATGTCACATAAGTCACTAAAATACAATTTTGACTAGGCTATTGGAGATGCTCTTAGATCCTAACTCATGTATCAACTTCTCATTAAATGCATTAACTAGACTCTGTTTTCTTGCATTTAATAAAAGTTGACACATGAGTTGAGATTCGAGAATTGAAAAAATGTGTTGATAATTCTAACATTAAGAGCGTCTCCAGTGCTGATTTAAACTCATATCAAATTTAAAATTTGAATCAAAATACACAGAAGTGGTCCTCCAACCCTAGAATCAAACTTATATCAAATAAGTTTTTACTCAAATCAAAACCCAAATCAGTGCACTACTGCTCATAGAACCAAATTTCTAATGGCTATTTTTTCTCCCTAGCTAGTCTCACCTCAGATGGAAAGTGAAAGGAAAAGGCAAGGAAAAGAAATGGAAACAAAAATAGGAAAAGGAAAACAGACCTGGCGGGAACTAATTGTCGTTCTCCCTTGTCCAATGACGATCATTGCAGAGACGACAACAACGATTGGCAATGACGAACGGCGGTGACGGTCGGTGATGATGAATGACGAGGATGAGGCAATAATGATCAACTGTGTCAGAGAAAGAGGGAGGAAGAGAGAGAGAGAGAGAGAGAGAGAGAGAGAGAGAGAGAGAGAGAGAGAGAGAGATGCAGAGATCAAAGTGTCAGAGAAAGAGGGAGGAAGAGAGAAGGATGAAAAGATCAACTGTGGGAAAGAGGGTTTCGTGAAAAGAAAAGGGAAAGATAGAAGTGGGAATTGGTAGGACGTTCGGGAGTTGTGAGAAATGGGAGACAAGGGGGCAGGCGTGATGGGTTGTTCCTGATTGAAAGCCTATCTTGTTCTCACGCAACTCATAGGCTAGAACGGTCAAAAAAATAGAGATTGAAGTTATAGGTAGACATCTGTATTATATAGAACGATAAAAAATTTGACAATAAATAGAACGGTAAAAGAAATTTGACAGAACGGTAAAAAATCACAAAATTATATTTCCATTTTTTCTGTATAAATTCTCATGAAGTTTTACCATTGTGTAGTATCAGCTTTTTTTGTATTTTATAAAATCACATAACTTGTATTTCCATTTCATAGTAGTAATATTTTCATTTCAATGGATGACTGTACCTGTGTCTCCGAGTTTAGAAGAAAGTCACAGAATAAAAATTATTTCTGAAAGGACAAATTCAAAGTTGTGTTCGTGACAAAGAATTTAATATCATAGAAGACAAAGCATTGTGTAGGGCTTTGTTGGCTTTCTCCCAAGATCGAGTTGCTGGTAATAATCAGTCAATGAAAGTATTTTGGGAACTTGGTTTCACTTCTTTTTGTTCATAGCCAAATGTTGAACAAAATAGAACTGACGTTTTATTGAATCACCGATAGCAGACTGTTCTGAAGTTCGTCAAAACATTTGTCGGGTTTTATGAACAAGCAAGCAAGAGACAACAAAGTGGAACCGGAGAAGCAGAGAAAGGTATTTTTTTTACTGTCCTTCAGCTTTTTAAATTTTTACCTTTTATACGAGTTTAATTAATTATAACTATTTTATTTTCATATTTGTGAGGCCAAACGCATGTTTCACGTGATTTAAAAGAAATACTTCACATGTCATATGTCTTGGGAAATATTACGACGTAGTTGCAAATGGATGAAATTTATACTCGAAGCAGTAAACAAAAAGTTCAAACTTCATCATATTTGAGTCCCTCAAGTCCTTCTAGTCGATCATGATCTTTTTTTCTCTTGCGAAAAATGTGTTTACAACCTACAACTGAACCACCATGTTTTTTTGCCCATGCTACTTTTGCTCTTAGAATTTCTAACATTTTAGCAGTATTCACTTGATGAAGAGCTACAAATGATGCTATTTTTTCATCTTCTTCTTCATCATTATCAGAAGAAGATGGTGATGAAAATGAACAAAGCAAAAAAGTTTTTAAAGAATTCATTTCTATTGAGAATGTTGAAGATGAGTTTTAGATGAAAAAGTATACTTATTTGTAGAAAAAATTTGAAAGGAAAAAAATTTGGGAGCGAATGTTTTGGAGAGATGTAGGAAATATTCAAAAAAAATTAATTGGAGGGAAATTTGAAAATAAAAATTAAAATAATAGAAAAAAAATGGCAGAAAAATTTGAGAGTGAATGAAAATCAAGAGTGAAAGAGGTTTGGAAGGAAAAATAAGAAAGAAAATAATTTTTGAAGGAAAACAACATAAAGTAGTTTTTGCACTAAGGTGTGAATTTTTTTTAAAAAATTGAGTAAAAACTTAAGTGTTTATTGGAGAACATCAAACTCAAATTTACCTTTTACTCAAATTTTAAATAAAATTTAGATTTAATTTTGTGTCACCACTGAAAATGGCCTAAATAAATAAGTGAGGTTTAATATCCAATGGCAGGATATTATTTGGATGGATGATGGATGAAATATCATATAATAATTTCCTTACATAAGATTATTAATTATCTATACAAAATTCATCTACCCACATAGTAATATTCAATTGTGCTAGCTAGGCTACCTATCCCAAAGGGCCAGAAGACCACTAAAAATCCTTGATTAAGACAACTTATATGCATGCATGTTTGATGTGTCCATGGCTTGGGCCATTATGAGAAAAGGACGTGTGCTGTGCTTCAAGGATAACCCATGTGTTTTGATTCCTCAAACCCCCCAAAAATACAAAACAATGTTCAAGAAATATTATTAAATAATTAGCCTGTGTCTCATTTAATCCTTCAATTTTTGGATTATAATTGTTGGGTTGTCTATTTTACTTTTTGTATCAAGTAATGACTCACACCCATTACTCAGCAATTATTCGGTGGTCTCTTAGGTCCATGGTCTCAACGGTAATGTCACATTTGCAATAATATATTATATATGCACATATCATTTATCATCTAAATGTTGGAACTGATTCATTTAATAATTTCTTCCCAACACTTTTATATATAGGTGGTACATCATAACAAAAATATGAAGATTTGGTTAGTTTTACTTAGCGTTGTTCAATTAATTATGCAATCACCCATCATGGCCCCTCCCTCACATTTTTTATTTAAAATTTTTCATATATTTTTAAAATTTCTCTCTTTAATTTTTGTTTTACCTCTATTTGGATTAAAGTTTTTCAGTTGATCCCTCTATTAAAAAAAATAACACGGAAAGGTGTGTGTAATGAAAAATTATTGAATGGATCGGTTTTAATGGTCCCAACAGTTAGATGATAAGTCACATGTATATGCATAATACACTGTTACAAATGTGATCCTCAATCTCACTATTAGAACCATAATCCCAAAGAAGCACCAAATAATTGCTTGCGTGTACATCACACACTATGCGGGTAGCAAAGTTGATGAGCCTACTCATTGGGTCATTTATACTCCTAATGGTACATACAGGCAATTTTACTAAGTCCCTGTTCCAGTGACAGTCAAATTTTTGGGTTGTGCAATGCTAAATTTTATAAATTTTTATTTCAAAAAAAAAAAGAGAGAGAGAGAGAGAGAGAGAGAGTCCAAAAGCAGTTCATCAAGATTTTTGGGTTGTGCAAATTTTAAATGATACTTAGTTTTATAGGCCTAATTGATACCTATGAAAATAAATAATACTATGTCACAACTCAAAATAGTACATGACTGTGTGAATATTTGATACATAATAGTAATTATTTCACATGCAGGAGCTATTTTCTACTTGTTTAGAGTTAGAATTTTTCTATAACAGGGCCATTCAACAATTTATAATAATATCAAGTCTAATTTTATGAAATGCACAAAAGTTAACTGATCTTTACAATACATTCTCACAACTTTCTTCAATGAGTTAACAAAATTATTAAAAAAAATTTCCAACTTGTTGATGAGGCAAACAAACTTAAAAGCATTTGTCATATTGCTTCCACAAAAATCATTTTCAATGAAAATAAATATTAAATATCCAGAGATGTGTTTGTGGTGCTCTAACTAGAGAAGAGAAACATTCTCATATCCAGTGATGTGGTTGTGCTACAACTTGACATTTATACAATGCATATACATTTTGTTTTTATTTAAAAATTTTAGTTTTTAGTTGAAAATAATCACATAATAGCTATATGATTTACATAGGTGACAAGGTGTAATAAATACACGTTATTGAATAGAAATAGCTTCCTCATACCTAATTTAAAACTAACTTGGCAAATTTCATATGTCAAAATATTGATTGTAATAAGTGTCAAGGTCATGTCCAAATCAATGAGTTATTTGTAAGATCAAGACTTGGGGGTTCAATGACACAAGTATCATCAAGCATCTTGAGTTCGAACTAACAAAAAAGATTTGTGCCAAAATAACAGATGCCAAGAAGAACAAAAAATCTTGGACACGTAATAGATCTTGAAGTACTATTTCGGCATCTTCTTGACCAAATCCACCCACATTTAGATTACTCGTTAAATGTTGATCAAATTTGATAGATTCGCTCTTTGAAACAAGAAGTTTTGGTCCTGAAGGAATAATATCAACTACTTGACGTCTGAGCATCTTGAGTTTGAATCAACCTGTCTCCTAGTTAAAATTGACTTTGTTTAGGGCTTATTTTTTTCATAATGGGAGCCATATATACGAATTAGATAGATTATTTTAGAGTTTTTCTAAGTCTTATACATACTTCTAATAATTCAAAAGCACTTAGAAAAACCTTCACCTTTTGACTCAAACCCAAGATTCATCTTTTTTACAATCATCATTGGGAGTTCTAGTGCAAAGGATTTAGGCTAGTATAATCGGTGCACACCGAGACTTGTGGATTTGAATGGACGACCATGGATTCAGCATTGGAGCTGTGAAGAAGGCTTGTGGATTTGAGTAAAGGAAAGTGCGAATTATTATTGGCAAGGCTTGAGGAGTTGATTCGGTTGTAAGTCGAGTTGAGTCTTTGTACTTTTTAGTTTCTTCATAGTGGATTTATACTTATCTAGACTAGGTCTCGTGGTTTTCCCTTTTGGATTTTTTCACGTAAAAAATCTGGGTTTTCTTTCCCTTTGTGTGGTTTCTTGTTTAAATTTTTTTTATTTATTCACATATTACTATTACACACATGTGAATATTAAAATATCACACTAATCAAACTCGAATATTAATCACAAAAATTAAAATGGGTGGAATCAATTTAAAATTAGTTAACTTTACAAAAGTTAAACTAAAATTTGGTTGCTTGACATATTCACCTCCCTCTAGGTCAAGTCTACGTTGTTTATATCACTTAAATTTTGTTTCAAAGTGGTATCAGAACGGGTGTCTTAGGTAGTAGCTAGATTCGTGGACTCTAACCATGGATATGCATCGTGAAGGGGGTTTAATTGTTAGGCCACCACTGTTTGATGGCAGCAGTTATGCATATTTGAAAATTATGATGAAAGCATTTCTTAAGTCTATAAATGAATGCTTTTGGATCACGGTAAAGAATGGTTAGTCCTATCTAGTTCATACAACAAATAGTTAAGAGTAATAGAAAACGATCAACTAACTGGGATGAGAATGACATTAGGAATAGTGGGTGGAACACTAAGGGTCTAAAGGCCATCTATAATGCTATCACAATTGAGGAGTTTTGACATATATGATGTCTGAAACATTCAAAGGGACTTGGGAGATCTTGCAAGTTACACACGAGGGCACCAACAAAGTTAGGATCTCCAAGTTATAAATGATCATCTTTAGGTTTGAGTCGTTGAGAATAGAGGATGGTGAGACACGCTTAGAGTTCTATACTAAACTGAGTGATATTATGAACTCATCTTTCAACCTGGATGAGAAAATTTCTAAACAAAAGTGATGCTGCACTTTTTTGGCTCTCACGAGAGCTGCTGAGAACTCCAAACTCAGTTGCCTGAGGAACACTCAAAAGACGATCAGAGGACCACCGGATTGGCTCCGGTGGTAGCCGCTCCGATGCTTAAGTTAATAAAACTGAATTGAAAGACAATAATGTAATAATGTAAGCCAAAGAATGAGTATGCCTGTAAAGTGTACCTTAGGGTTTTATTTATAGGCTGAGTGATTCCTAAGTTGATTAGGATTTGGAGCCATAGAAATAGGGATTTGATCATCGAAGATAGCGGTTTCTATGTTAAACACTACGATTGAAAGATATTCGTGAGTGATAGTTTCCTTGTAGAAGACTGTTTCCTTATACTATGCTCGGTAAGGCACTAAGGCGGTGATGAGCTCTGAAACTTGAGGAGTGCTTCGGAAGATCTGTACTCAGACCTGTATGCTCTGAAGGGTGAATGGATAAATATGCTCTGAATGACCGAGCATATCATAATACTCTGGATGTCCAAGCCTCATAAGCCACACGTGTCATATGGGGATTGGTTCTGTCGGTTTGTGGTATATCAAAAAGATTGATCAAAACTTTTTGATAGATCTACCTAAAAGATTTCAAGCCAAGGCTACTGCCATAGAAGAGAACAAGAATGTTTACTCTCTTTAAGGTAAAAGAGTTAACAGGGTTGCTACAGACTTGTAAGTTTAATTTGAGACAATCTAAGAAAAGCTAGAATAATGCATTGAAGTCTATTAAAGAGGACAATTCTAAGTATGGCAGTGAGTCTCACTTGGATGAAGCTGGGATGGCCGTGTTTGTCAAGAAATTTAGGAGGTTTCTTAGGAACAAAATAGAAAAGAACTCTAAAGATAAATATAGGAAATCATCTGATAAGTTTAGGCCAAACAAGTCTTTTAGAGACCCTAATCGAAGTGACCGTAAGACTTCTAGTCAAAGCTCCACCATAGAGTGTTATAATTGTCGTGATAAACCTGACATTGCTTTGTAAGTATCCAAACAAAAAGAAGAAGAGGAAGAATAAAGGTACGAAGTCCACCTTGTCAACAAAATCAATAAATAAATAAATAAAATTTAAGCAATATGACATATGAAATTTGAATCTTTATATATATTTTTTTAAATGAAATTATTTGAAATTAATCCAATCTGTATCTTTTTCGAAGATACTGTGTTCAGTTATGCATCTTTTTATTTATTAATTTATTATTATTAAATTTGAGCAGGGGGCAGCTGATTCCAAGAGCCCATGTAACCCTACACTGTTACTTTAATGAAATAGTAAAAAATTCAGAGAGTTAAGCATTTGAATGCAAGTTGGGGAGGTGAAATGTCCTTTAATCATTTCGTATTCAAATTCCCATCCTAGATGACAAGCTAGTTCAAAAGTCTTAACCAATCCTCGGATGTCATCCCCAAACAGCCAAGTTTCTCCTAGAAATTTGATGTCTTTTGCTGTTTGCATTTGCAGTGTCTTTGTGAAACATAGATCAAAATTTAAAGTGCGTCATCATTATCATCTCTTGATTAGAGGATAATTACTTTTCATCCTATAAAAGTGATTTCCCTTTCTGAAAGGCGATATATTTTATTTTTCTGGTTGTGAATGAAAAGCAATGGGTGATGGAATAGATTTCTCAACTGCCCACTATCTTATCCATTTCTTTCAATCTATCCTTTGTGTTAACATACATGAATTGTCAATGGGTGAGTGAGCAAACTCCTTTATATAAATGAGCCTTTGGTGAATCCACACCAAAAGTATTGACCTTAATCACACTATGGCCATGTCAGCTATTCTTTGGTCCTGGGTGTAAAATATCTGGACCAATAACAATTAATAATTTTACAGATGCATTCACAGTTGGTCATTCATTGATTAGAGTGCGATGCATCAGTACAAATGAATAATTTTTCATGGACATGTCATTGACTCAATGGCCCTTGAAGTCTACCCATCACATGAGTAATCAATTTCTTTCATTTTTGGCAGTTCAAAGGACATGTATGGGTTGGCTCACACAACTTCCTAGTATGATATAGATTGTGTTATAAATGTAGAAAGTAAGTGAGGCTGAATGGATGGGGAACCCACATGGGGGGATTGGCGAATGTGAACCACCAGAAATAGAATACCTTTGAAGCAAAGCTAAGCTGTTAGTAAGCTGAAGCCTTGTTTATGTGCCAGTATGAGATGTACTGTGTGGCCCCGAGGAAAAGGATATGGCAACAATATCTGGTGACGACAGTCCATTCTTAAAGCTGTTGCCTTCACATGGCCTGTGTCCTGTGCACATATGCCTCATGAGAGAGAGAGAGAGAGAGAGAGAGAGAGAGAGAGAGAGAGAGAGAGTTGCTGCCTTCTTGGATCATTTATGGTCAGATGTGCTTATGGTTGGAAAAATTATTCATTGGTCGGCCCTTGACACATTAACTCAACAGACTGATGTATTCAAATGGATCTAAATCTAGGGTACCCAATCTAGTTGTACATGAGAAATATTCAAATGGACAGAAACGTGCCATTGTCACCCCACCGATGTGCTGATGATGAGGGGGAAAGACCTTTCACGAAGTTTGTTACTCCAACTCCTTGCCTCATTCTATCATTGTGGCTTAGAATTTACGAAAGGAAAATCACACGGACTGTCTTCCACTGTCTGGTAACATCAAACAGATGGATTCCTCATGGCCATTTTGCTCATCAATTTTTGACAAGATTGATAAATGTAGGCAGGATTTATAGCCCAACTTTCTGTGAACTACTGACATTATATTATTCAGAGATTGTGTGTTGCCTTATGGCTACCAAGCATTATTTATGAGATGCCAACAACTATGTACATGGAATACAGCGGAATGTTTCAATTTCTATTTTTTTTCCTTCTGGTATGAAGCCCGACAGCCAGGTTCAGTTGAATTAGTTTAGAACTTAACACCTACCTTTTTGTCACGAGTCAAAGAGGGATAATAATACAGAATCGTTATGAACACAAGATCACAGGGAACACACAATCCATATAATTATGAAAATCCATCTGCAACATCATATGTTCCCAAGTCTTCCGTCACTTGTAGAATTCAAAATCCGTAAATGGCTTCTTAACATTGGTTCTCAAAATTCCTTCCCAAGTATAGCATGCCCGTTCTTGCATCCCTGCTTCTTGACATATATCTGCTACCTAATGAATAACCATAGAAAAATAAATGAAATTGACAACTAAGAACAACATCCCGTGCACAAAGATAAATGAAACAACAATAAAGAAAAAATTTCAGGATACAAGAACACTTGTAAACATCTTCCGAATCCATCAAATTGATTAGTTTAGCCTCACTAAAACAACACAAAAGGTTATTTGTTAACATATATTTCTTTTTTCAATATAAAATAAAAAGGAAAAAACACCAAAGGGGCCATTACAGTACTTGGTGCAACGTTAAAATGCTTGACTTGTCAAGCATGACAATGTGGATTTGACTCCTACAGTAATCACTTTCTGCAAAAACAATGGCAAAGGTTATGTCTTCAGTTTAGCCCCTCAGTGCCCTACGTAATATGTCACATTGATTCATAGGCACGAGGGTCAAATTCCAACAAAACTATGGATTAATGCAGTAAATCCGGTAGCAAGCGTCTTTATCTAGATGTATAGAGGGTCTGCCAAAAACGAGACATTGCCAATCTCTTGACCATTATTTTCCAATATCTCGGCATTATATATATATTTTATATATGTTTTAAAGATTTTTTTTGTGTACAGGAAAATTTTTTAACTATTTTTCTAAAATTTATGAGTCCAATTGTTAAAATTTTTATATATTGGTATCTTTTATACATTTTAATCAAAATTATCAGGAAGTTTCATTACATATAAGTTAATTTGTACTCAGTCTTTCATAAAGCTTTATTTTTTTTTTTTTTTAAAAAAAGGTCAAATACGTTGACCGAAGAGATATAAGTAATATTTTGAAAATACCCTCATCATTCTCATGCAAGATTAGTTAAAAAGTAGAAAATTTTTTGTGCAAGTACATAGATATGTCGGAAAATAGGCCCGATATTTTTATCAGCTATATTACCCTTATCTTGGAAATATTCTGTTATATTTTTAGACGAATAACAATTTCATTTTTAATATAGCAACACCAATAGATCTTTTAAAACCATTGCTTAAACTAAACAATATTTTCTTGGAATTGCATCATAGATGTTTAATGAATTTTTACGAGTAAAAAAACAAATTTACTCATTTTTAGAAACATCTAATAGAATACTAATGGATCAGTAAATTTCACTGAATCACAAAATATCATGTACATATGAGAAACAGGAACTTAAGAAGGTTGCACAAATTCTCAAGATCACCAGTGTAAAATGTGTACCTCAGTCATTTAAGTGTCCATGAAGCAAAATGTTACTTGTAACCTAAGAAGTACGGATACGGACACGGGACACGGACATGCAAATACGTTATTTCTAAAAAAAAGTAGGACACGAACACATCAAGGACACGTTAAATATACATAAATTTTTTATATTTTTATATGACCATATAAATAAAAATCTAATGTTATTACAATTAAAATTGGTATAAAAATACACAAATTACAAAAAATATTATGAAGATATCAAAATAACAAAGTTATTAAATAAAAATGAAAGAATTTTTTTATTTAATTATCAACATCCATTATTCAACTGTCCGACACGTGTCTGGAAAGTGTCCGAGAGTGTCGGTGTCTAACACGGACACGTGAGTCAAAATAGAGTGTCTATACTTCATAGCTTGTAACCAAAATCACAACTTGAACTATATGGCCAGGTGAAAGTGAAACAACTTAAAAATGTCCTAGTAACCATGCAGTTCAAAACTAATTGAAATATTTGTCCTTTACTTTTTATTTGGTTAGAGAACAAAAGCCTAAAGTTATATTCTGAAAATTGTTGCATACTCCAGCAAATATAGACACACAAGATAACCAACCACGGGGAGGGGGGTTTTCCCCCGAAAGATTTAAGAGATCTCCCCCCCCCCCCCCCCCCCCCTCTTCTTCCCTTTTTTTAATATATATTTCCACAAGGGCTCCCTCAAAATTCTAATGCTTATACTTCTAGCTCACTCAAAGTTCCCACAACTCACTCCCCCACTACCGAATTACGAATTGGGATCGCACGATCCAAAATAAGGATTATTTGCAATTTGAAACGCAAGATTTAACGTTCTAATTTAAGGTCCTAAAAAAATATACAACATCCAAGAAAATACATACAAACATTGTTGAAATTTTATTTTATTTTATAATGACTTGGATTCGTTGAAATTTTTCTATTGTATATATATACATACGAATATTATTACAAATACAATAAAAAAAGCATATCACGTTTCAAATAAACGTATTTCGTTTCAACAAAGTGATCCGAAGAAGCCTACTCCTAGCGTACCATATTATATAACAAGTAACAATCCACGTTCAAGGTAACATTGAGCCCACCTCCCCTAGTATAATTACTAGATCTGCCACTCCACTGACCATATGAACCACTTATTCTAAACTTCAGATTTAGTCACATATCTCAACTCCCCAACGGCAGAAGAAGAAAGGCTTTAAAATCGATGGCCACTGCAAATTAGATGGTGGATTATGTCAACCTATGTAAGCCAAAAATTCAATGTTACAAATTTTAAACAAAACCCATATACAAAGGCTCCCAAGAACATTTTATGACAGCCACAAGAAAAAAGGAGAGCCCATTAGGCACAAATGGTATCCAACCGAGTACAGATAGACTAATTACCAGAAATCTCCCAATCCAACAGGCATCTTTTCAGATGCAGTGACAACAACCAGCAGTCATTGAATCACATGGCAAAGTCATGCCTGCAACAGGTAAGGCAATCCTTAAACCTGTTCCATTTCTTTGGCACTTGTCTAAAATACGTGTATGAGAGGGAGCAGAGGAGAGATGTAAGGTTATGTTTTTTCTTATAAAGTTGTGTATAGTTTCTGTAAGGGGACATTGCTTAGTGCAATAATAATATGATTGGGTTATCAAGCATGAGAGTTCAGGTTCGAATCTGAGAGTAGCCATTTTGTATTTTTTTTTTAATAAGTAAAAGGCAATTGTATGCATTATAGCACCAAATGAGGTGCACCTATGTACACCAAAAGGTAGACATTTTATACAAATAATGTCAATTGTTAGGTGTTCTCCAGCCTTTTGAGCACCCTACATTAGGGGTAACAACACTGGGTAATGGTTTTTAGTATTTGTTTCTGTCCCTGCTATCAATCGGAATATATCATACCACCAACTTTGGAGAAATGCCAGGTTATTGTCACGGTTTAGTTCGTAAGTTGAGAACATCAAACATAATATTTTCATCAATATAGGCAATTTAAGAGAAACCATGATGCAAGACAAGTAAGAAGGGTCTATGCAATTGGAGATTTAAGTAGAACGCCTCCAGCAATTTTGCTAGGCGGATGTGACCAGACGTATCTACGTCATCGCAACTGTCTCTCTGTGGTGACAGCTGTGTCTAGAGATGGAATCTAAAACACAGTGGCCAAAGAATTTCTAGATGGATGGGACCAACATAGATCTAATCAAGTCACCGCCAGTTGACCAAACAAAGGTCAGCTGAGACTACCACCTAAGACACACGGACATGGGACACGGATATAATACGATACGACACGAACAAGCAGACACGACATTTTTCAAAAAAATAAGACATTGATACATCAGGGCATGGTTTTAAATTGCAATCGCGGGATACGACTCGTTCGCGGTCACGGTATCAAGAGTATCAAGTCATTCGTAACGGGAATCAAAAACCGCAACTATGAATTCTTTTCAAACACTAGTAAATCTCTTAAAAGTCACTGCTACACATATCTTGACTATAATGATCACATTTTAATTTTTTTTACTATTATTTTTAAATTTTCTAACACCTAAAAAATATTTTTCTTATAAATAGTACTTAAAAAGATATTTTATTATTTTATATGAACTTTTTAAAGTTAAAATAATAAGAAATAACATTACAAGTAGTAATATATATAACAACAAAAAATAATTATAAGCATGAAAATCAATTTAGTTGATTAGTTATAAAATAAAATATATATATATATATATATATATATAAAACTTTTGAGGCCAAGAGGCATTTTCAAGTTCGTATTGACCTGAATATTTTGGTAACCCATTTCAATTTTTTTTGGATTATTTTGCTAGGTATCTCTTTTGTATATAAATTTTATTAAAATATAAATCATTAGAATTCTGTAGAAAAAAATAAAAATAAAAATAAAAAGTAAAAAAAAAAAATTATAAACAGCCGTAACAATCTCGTAACGATTTTGTAAGGGCCTTTAACAATCGTAACGGGCCGATACGGTTGTGAAATTTAGTCACACCAATCCATCGGCCAGTATCAGTATCGGAGGGTCAAAAAACCGATACGTAATGTAACGGCAATTATTTAATACCATGCATTAAGGACATGTTGAATATATATTTTTCATATTTTTTATATGACCATATAGTAAGAACTTAACATTATTACAATCAAAATTGGCATAAAAATACACAAATCACAATAATATTATTAAGATATCAAAATAATATAATAAGTTAAGTACTTTTTCATTAATCATCAACATCCTATGATCCAAGTTTCAAAACAAATTTACTAATTACTATATAGGATATATATGTGTGAGTGTGTGCGCGCATACATCTACAGATAATCCAAAAAAGAAAAAAAAAAGATAAAAAGAGGGAAAATACACAAAAAAAGCAAAATAAAAAAATGTATTCAAAACACGTCCAGGATGTGTCTGAATGTGTCCATGTCTGAGATGTGTCCAACACGGATACGTGAGCAAAAATAGTATCCATGCTTCATAAACTACCACAAAACATAAACATCTAGAACTTATTGAACAAGTTTTCAAGTTGACTAGAATTATTATTTAATAGATTTAAAAGTTCATATTCGTTTAGGAAAGTTTCCAGAATATTTTCTCGTGGGTCGAGGTTTTAAGGATTTCCTTATTTTAGCATGATTTGAGCTTAGATAATCATAAATAGGGTTGTAATGTGCCAACAACTATTAGGGACATATTTTTGGGATGGAGGTGCAGCCATATTAGGAAGAAATTGAGGTGTGCTGGGAGTTTGACACCCTTATTTTTCTTTTCTAGGACAGCACTTTGAAATAATGCTTCCTTTGTTTAAGTTTATGGTGGGTAAAAGATATAGAAAGTTAATAGGTTTAGTGTAGGTTGTAGAATCTGCAGCATGAAAAAAAATTGGAATTGGCTTGGTTTTCGAAGTGACAGGTTCTAGGTTTTCAGAAGTTATTTCACTGGAAGTGCTGGACAATAATTGATTTTGGTGATAAATTGAATTCCAAAAAAAGGGCAGGAGGGTTAGGACCTTAGGATTGATTTGTGGTTAGCAAGATAGAGCTTCAGAAATGATTTAGAGGCTGTTGTGGGGCTTGTTAAAGTCAACTTTGTTTTTTTTTTTTTTTTTTGGGGGGGTGGGGGGGTGGGGTTGGTTGCTGGGGTTGAATAATTTGTAAATGAGTCAAACTGCTATAACATAGTAGTACAAGTGCTGGAGGAAAAAAAAAGAAAGAGAGGTAAATAGAAGGATTAGGCTTTTGAACTAAGATTTCCAGGGTTGAAAGTGCATGATTACTTAGACCTAGTTGATGAATGTGCGGGAAATTGTAGAAGAAGAATCATCTCCCCTAGAATTTTATTTGCAATCACCCCATCATGTTAGGTTGCATCACACAGTCAAACTCATTTTGAATTTGTTAAATGATGTTTCTCTGAAACTCCGAAAAGCTTTAAAGCTGCTATGATACCTCATTTTTCAGATGCAAGATAAACGGTTATTGTTGGTTAGGAAAGGAAAATATACAATAAACGAAATACTTCGTAGCAAAGATTAACTAACCTCAGCAGCACTTATTTTATCAGGTTGAGCAACATAGTCCTCCAGATCAACTTCATCACTTAAGTTCATCTTAGCAGTATAAACCTGTTCAGGAACAACCAATAGTCTAAGACAAATATAACTAACTACGAATTTCAATTATATATTTAAATCTGTGTGCGTGCGTGCGTGTGTGTGTGTGTGTGTGTGAGAGAGAGAGAGAGAGAGAGAGAGAGAGAGATGGGATGAGATCAGAAACCAAGCAATGTAACTTGGTAACATGGTCAAGCATCCAATTTCAGTCATTAACTTCTATTAAAATAAACTATATGACCCACCTCGCCACTCTACTCTTATGAACGCCATACCTTCTTTTTTTTGACAAGTGGCCCTTGGATTGAGAGTTGAACCTAAAACCTTGGGGACATTACCCATGCTTATCAATGCCATACCTAAAGGCTTGTCTAGAAAACACAAGAACTAGATTAGGCTGAGGATAAGGCAAACCAGTTTTATTTTGGCAAATGTCTCTAAAGTCACTTATTTCTGAATTGTTTCAAGTTTACACAGAAAATGCGGTAGAGAAAGGCTTTTTTTTTCTTTTCCAACCAACGCTCAGTTGGTTCTCCAAAGAAATAGTTAATAAAAAGAGTGTAGACATGGTCTAAATCACATCTTGAGATACCTAGTCTAGACAACCCCCAAGTGCAAATTACAAGCCCGTAATTTTTTCTCCACACCTCAACCCGTGCAACTTTCTCGCTTTGATTGTGTTTATCATTCGTCTTGAACAATGTTACCTAGAACGTAGATCGTTATGGTATGAGAAACGAGAACGGGAACGTAGATCGTCACTTGTTATAAAACATGGTACGTTAGGGGTAGACTTATTTGGATCGCTTTGTTGGAACGAAATACGTTTATTTGGAACGTGATATGCTTTTGAGTGTATTTATAATACTATTAGTATGTATATATATATACACCAAAATGATTTCAACGAATCTAAATCATTATAAAATAAAATTCTAATAATGTGTGTGTATTTTGTATGATTTTTTGGGACTTTTGATATTTTAGATCGGAATGCTAAATCTTGTGTTTCAAATCGCTAATGATTCATGTTTTGGATCTGCGATCTCAAGTCGCAATTCGCTAGGAGATGTTCAAATTGTGGTAACCATGGTCTTGAACCATGTTATTGTTTACTAGTGTGCCCATTGGCAGATTTAAGGGGGGCTAGGGCTGGCCATGGCCCCTAAAAATTATAGAAATTTGATATTTTACCCCTATTTTCTATAGAATTTTTTTAAAAAAATTAGAAATTGTCCCCACCAATTTGTAAATTTTTTATATATAAAAATCCCTTTAAATTTCAAATTATATAGCCTATGAAGCACGGAACTCTATTTTGGTTCACGTGTCTATGTTGAACATCGACAATCTCAGACACTTTCTGGACACGTGTTACAACGCGAAAAAAGAGTGCTCAAATTTTTTATTTTTTATGAGTTTCAGACATGTTAGAATATGTTTTATCTTTCTCTTTCTTTCTAGATTTTTCCACTCCTTTTCTCGTTTTTGTTTTTTTGGTTACACACACACATTATTATGTTCTATGTAGTAGTTCTTACTTATAAAAAAATGTTGTATATGATAGTTAGTAAATTTATTTTGAAACTTGAATCATGAATGTTAATGATTAAATAAAGAATTTCTTAAATTTTTATTTACTGACTTTATTATTTTAATAATAATTTTGCGATTTTTATGTTTTTTTGTCAATTTTAATTGAAATAAAGTCAAGTTCATGCGAAAAAATGGTATCTAATTTTTTTATTTTTTCTAAATTTCGGGCACGTTAGGACATGTTAGTATACGTTTTAGACAAGTTTTCTTTTTCTTTTTTTGGATTTTTCCCCTCATTCTTTCCTCTATTTTTTTGGGTTATATATTATTATTATGATGATGATGTTCTATGTAGTAGTTCTTACTTATCAAAAAATTATATTCTATATAATAGTTAGTGAATTTATTTTGAAATTTGAATCATGAATGTTAATAATTAAGTGAAGAAATTCTTAATGGCCTTATTATTTTAATATGTTAATAATAATTTTGTGTTTCTTTGCCAATTATTTTAATTGAAATAATGTTAAGTTTTTATTATATGATCATATAATATATATATATATATACTCAACTCTAAGAAGCACGGATACGGATACAGATACGGATACGGACACGGGACACGGATACGACACGGCATGGATACGAAGACACGTTATTTCTCAAAATAGTAGGATACGGACATGTCAGGGACACGTTGAATATATATGAATTTTTTATATTTTTATATGACTATATAATAAAAACCTATTGTGATTGCAATTAAATTTGATATAAAAACACATAAATCAAAAAAATATTATTAAGATATTAAAATAACAAAACTATTAAATAAAAATTAAAGGACTTCTTCATTTAATCATCAACATTCATGATTTAAGTGTCCGACACGTGTCTGAAAAGTGTCCGAGAGTGTCGGTGTCCAACACACGTGTTCGACAAGGATATGTAAACCAAAATAGAGTGTCTGTGCTTCATAAACTCAATGTGTCTCTGACATATCCGTATCGTACTTTTTTTAGAAATATTGTGTCTGTGTATTTATATCGTGTCATCTCCGTATCCTGTGCTTGTTAGGGTGTGGCCAATGGTATTTCCTACGTGAGTAAACAAAGCTTCGTAGCGTCTCATCCCAATCAGTTAGACACAAAGTTTGGTGCTAAGTACTAACTACTAAGCGGTCTTAACTTTTTTCTGAGAGGTACTACTAAGAGGTCTAACTTAATCGAACCATCATCCTGAAAGCATTGTTCGATAGCAAATGAGATATAAGAGTGACAGAAGCTTCTGATGAGTATTGCCATAATGACAAATTTGTATATGAACCTAGAACCAAGCCCTAATGAACACACTAGAGCTGGACTACATGACCCCCTAATTAATATCCTGGATTAAAAACGAAGACGGTATTTTCATATTAACTAATTTATGATCAAGAATGAACCTAAAACTAATCCCTAATGAACAGAGCACACCTAATTAATATCATGGAGAAAAAAAATGAAAAATGAACAAATAGTGTGACAGTTGAACTTAATATTAAGTCTCACCAGGAAAACAAGAATAACTATTGTGGATAATAGTCATTAATTTAGTGATAACCAAATCTAAATACAACAGCTTGACACTTATAAGTTTAAAGAATCCCACTACAATGTGGTCTACCGTCATCACCTTATCAATTATCAAAACAAAAATGTGGCCTACAATCGTGAAGGTGTGTCAACCCTCACAAAAAATAACGCTTTTCATAATTTATCAAACTTAAACTGAAATTCAGACCAAGAATACATTGTACCATATTTTCAAGGCCCTAATAAAGAGTTTTATCTTTCATTTATCAAAAAAAGAAAAGAAAAGAGAACAGGCCTAATAACGAGTTCTTCCAACATAAACATTAGCAATAGTCAAACCTATTTTACTTGACCCAATAAAATCCTGCCCCAACTACTTGAGATCAGCTGCAACAATTAACTTTGTCTAGGGCTATTGCCAAATCGAATTCATCACAATTCACATACAGGCGCGCGCGCGCGCACATCTAGATGAATGTACCAGTATGAAGCTTTAATATAATTCCATTATATAAGACAGTTAAAACCCTAGTATTCTTTCAAAACGCTAACTACGGTATTCCTGATGACAATTGCATCAAAAAAAGAACTTACCATTATGGGTAACATCAGGCTTCTCCGACTGGCTCAAAAGCGAGATACTGGAATCGGCCTCCGGTGGCAACACGTCGACGAGGGCATTAGAGTGGCCGTGCAGCGCCACGGAGGCTGACGATTTCAAGAGGTCACGGTTGATGGTGCTGAGGATCCGAACGTAGTAATTCGGCCCGGTGGTGGACCCAACGATTCCGTTTGTTCTGGTCAACCATTTCCATGAACTTTCCGATGACCAGGGGCACAGATTAGATCCTCTTGACCTCCTCTTGGGCTCGAAAGAGCTCTCGTTTGAGGTTCCTGAGTTCGTCCTTCACGCACTCCCCCTGAATGTCAATGAACTCGAATTGTCGCAAGAGGGATTTGAGGCGGCCATAAAGGTCGTCGGAGGCCACCGATGATTGGTCGGCTTGTGGTCATACACGTGGGCTTTGGATCCAATAGCATTGCCGATGCTGCCATTGGATCTTTCCCTTCTCTTTTGTCTTGCCCTTTTGTTGCCTTCGTTGGGTTCAAAATCTTGAAGCCCAATAGATTTTAACAGCCCAATCTCTACTGTATTAAGATAACCAGGACTGAGGTTAGACATGGGATGAGCTTAGCCCATGTCCAGAAGAGAGGACCAAGGAGATTGTGTACGTATTCTTTTAAACAGCCCAATCTCCACCGAATTAAGGTAACTAGGACTGAGGTTAGACATGGGACGAGCTAAACCCATGTCCAGAAGAAAGAACCAAGGAGCCCACTCCAATCCTAATGATTTGAAAAGGATAATCTATTCCAAATTGTCCATTAAGTGAGGAATTTTATTACATGAATATGGATATGGTTGGTTTGTTTCTGTTTTTCTTTATTAAAAGTGATATGCCATAAACCAACACTGGCTTAAGATCTTAACACGTATTCACCAAGATATGAAGTATGAAGACAAAATACATCAGGACACCAATCAGACTAGTACCTCTAGACTAGTACATCAGTACACCGCCTCTAGCACCGCCTCCGGAACATGTGGGGTATCGAGCAGTTCAATACAGACCTCATAATAAAGAATACAGAACATCAACAAGAAGGGGTTCAATCAGATCAGTGCCTTCCATGGATTATCGACTTCAGAATAAGAAAACAGAGTTCAATATGGTAACTACTATATATGGATATCATCAAATCCTTACTTTCATGACTCATAATGTTACTCAGTTTGGGAGATCTACAACCTATAAATAAGGTTCCAATGTACCCTTTCAATTCATGTTCGAATTGCTCTCTTTCAAATACTGTCATTATTCCTTCCTGATTTTATTATTGGAGTGGCTACCACCGGAGCCTTTACAGTGGTCCTCTAACTTCGTGTTCTTGAAAAGTGATTAGAGAGAAGCAGCCTTCAGATCAAAAACTGATAACATCAAAAAGTATTGAGAAGTGTTTCTAAAAAAAGAACAATGATAATTAAGGGAATTGAAATATGACCAAAAAATTGAGATGAGTAAATGTTACATGAGTCACACTGTATGCTATTAATAGGTTAAGGATCCGTTTGGGCTAACTTTAACACTCTCATTTTTGTGTTTCGGTTGTGCAAAAGTTACTCCCAAGCACGTTTGGTTGTTTACCCCATATATATACAGCTCTGCTTTAGTCACTCCATTATCTAGTCTCTTTACTATCAATGACCCCTTCGATATTTGACCTATTCAACGGATTACCCAAACATAATCAACAAAGTAGACTAAAACTCCTTACTTCCCAAAGCTATTCTATGGAAAGATATCACTCTTCCTTCCACTTGGCTACTTGAGAACGAGAACCACCATAGTAACATTAATAAGACAAAGTCAAATATAGATTACATTATAATCAAACATGGATTGAATGATGACTTGATGGGACGATGTTTTTTTTTTTCTTTAGTCCAATTGTTTTCAAAAAGGTATTTGGGACGTTTTGTAAAGACCTACACATCAAGCACCACTTCTCCTCTCCAGGGCATCCTCAAGCAAATGGGCAAGCCAATGCTCCCCAAAGTGCTTTGAGCCTACCGAACTAGTAAAAAAATTTCAATTACGAAAACACCATTTTCACTCACATATGGCACCGAGGTAATCATTCCTGTTGAAATTTGCATGTTAACCTTTAAAATAGACCGCTTTGACTAAGAGACTAATGGGAAACAACTTGCAGAAAATACCGACCTTTTATAAGAAAGACATGAGCAAGCTTGGATCAGGACTGAGGCCTACAACAGAGAATGGCCAAATATTTCAACCAGGGATTAAAACCCATTAATTTCTAGCTCAGAGATATTGTCTTAAGAAGAGTATTCCCAAATACTAAAGATCCCACCATGGGGTAGCTCTCCTCTAAATGGGAAGGGCCTTACAAAGTAACCAAAATAGTTAGACCTACGACTTATTGGTTGGGAGATTTAACTAGGAAATCCGTACATAAGCCTTGGAACATCAAACACTTATGCAAGTATTATCAATAATAAAGCTATTTTTTAACACCTCAGAGCTTGTTGCCAATGCACAGACCCCTAAAAATCTTGTGTCTATTACAAGTATTACAGGTCTGTTCCATTTAAATCAATGTACAGACCCCTAAAGGCCTTGTGTTCATTACAAGTTTTACAAGTCTAGTTCATTTTATCAATATATAAACTCCTAAAAACCTTGTATTCATTATAAGTGCTACAGGTCTAGTCCATTTTATTAATGTACAAATCCGTAAAAACTTTGTGTTCATTACAAGTGTTACAGGTCTAGTCCATTTAAATCAATATACAGACCCCTAAAGGCCTTGTGTTCATTACAAGTACTATAGGTCTGATCTACTTTATCAATGTACAGACCCCTAAAAACCTTGTTTCCATTACAAGTGGTATAGGTCTAGTTCATTTTATCAATGTACAGACCCCTAAAAACCTTATATCCATTACAAATGTTAGATGTGTGGTCCATTTAAATCAATGAATAAACCCCTAAAGGCCTTGTGTTCATTACAAGTGCTACAGGCCTGGTCTATTTAAATCAATGTACAGACCTCTAAAGGCCTTGTGTTCATTATAAGTGTTACAGGTTTGGTCCATTTAAATCAATGTACAGACCCACAAAGGATTTGTGTTCATTACAAGTGCTACAGATCTGATCTATTTTATCAATGTACAAACCCCTAAAGGCCTTATGTTTATTATATGTGTTACAGATTTGGTCCATTTAAATCAATGTACAGACCCTTAAAGGCCTTGTGTTCATTACAAGTGTTATAGGTCTGGTCCATTTTATCAATGTACAGACCCCTAAAAACCTTGTATCCATTATAAGTGTTACAGGTCTAGACCCCTCAAGACCTTGTATTTATTACAAGTGTTATAGGCCTGGTCCATTTTTTTACTCTACAGACCTCTAGAAAAACCTTGTTTCATTTACAAATGTTGTAGGTCTGTATATTTTGTATTATCAGTATGTAGACACTTGAGAAATCTTATTTTATTTATAAGTATTGTGGTTCTGTATATCCTGTTATTTAGACCTCTGAAATACCTTATAAGTGCTTTGGAGTCTCTAAAAAAGCTTATATTTTCTATTGGCCTCGGTATTGAAGAAATTATCTTGAAGTCAGATATAACACAAAGATATCAAGTAAGACACGAGTTCTGGAATGATCAGAATTTCATATATTAGCTCAAAAATGAAAAAATTACAGTATAAAAAAAATATACAAAAAAACCCAAGTCTACTCTGCTACTGGCTCAACAATCTCTAATGGGGCAACTTGAGGGAGGTCTAAAACTGATTCCTCCTCTTCATCATCGGCATTCGGTGTACTAACCTTAACTTGGGAGACTTCGACATCGTTTATCCCAGTCAGGTCCAAGTCAAGATACTTCTTCCGGAGTTTCATCTTGAAGGTTCGATAGCCATACTTAATCAGTTCATTCCCCAAATCTTGGACTTCAGCCTTCAAATCCACCTTAGTTTGAGCTCTGATAGCTTCAACAATGTCTTAAATCTTCTTGTTAGAAGTAACCTAAAAGTCTGTAAACCTTTTTTTGAGGTCTTCTAGCTTTGTAGCAAGGGCATCCTTCCCAAACTCCAAGATAGAGTAGGAGTTGCAGCCTCCTTCAGTTTATCCTCAGTAGTTGCCATCGAAGACTACACCATTCCCAGTTGAAGTCTGGCCTCGTCGAGCTTAGATTTTAGGGTGTCAATCTGCTCAAGATTCTTAGGGTAGTCCATAATAGCTGCCAAACCATGGATGGCCTGAAAAGCATAAACAACACAAAATAAAGACAATCAAGTTAGAGCTAAATATATGTAGAATACAGAAGCATGAAAGTGAAAACAACGAAAATAATGGAAAACCCACCCTCGTGTGAATAGCCATCAGGTCCTTGGCTATCTTATGGGGCTTTAGCCCTGTGAATTTACTTGGCCTGTTGCCCACAAATCCTCGTAAGCCTTATTCACAGCTGTCGCGTTGGAATCATCTAGCCCTAAAGAGGCAACATCAGATTTTCCCTTCCTCATTCTCTTCTTCAGTACGGAAGGTACCGAGGGTGGAAGGGCCTCCTAAATGGGGGCAACCCCTAAATCCTCTGAGACAGTTCTTTCGGGGGAGTTGTAGATTAGTCTATTCCTCTTCTCTAGAGTGGGACACTCAGCAAGGGACGAATTCTCCCCAATCTTCTTCTTCTTCTTCCCTATCACCCACCTAGTGACCAGAGACTTCTTCAAGCTCGCAGTATAATCCTACACCAGCCCAGCGTCCATTAGGTTTTTGGGGGTAAGAATGGCTTCGTGCAAGCGATCATCGGTCTGAAGAAGTTTCTTATACTTCTTTTGGAGGTCAGAAGTAAAGATCGACCTCTTCCACGTCGTCTTATCTGCACAAACAGAACGAGTTAATTCAAAATACATAAAAATAAGATATTGAGGGCAGGTAAAAAAGAAAAAAAATGGGGGCTCACCTTTGATACCAGTTCTGCATGGGAATGTTGAAACTTGGTTCTCAAAATCCTCGAACTCCTAGCCTCCCTTGACATAGAAGTATCATTTCTTCCAAATCTTATTAGAAAAAGGTATAGAGGAAAGAGGTTTGAACGCCTTATCAAAAGACATGAAGAACATGCCTTCCAACCTCAGGTACTTCAGATCCATGTTACTCCTAATTAAAGAAAAATCTACCTCGATGCTGTTCAGATGACCCAAAACTATGAAGCCTAGCAATTGCCTCCAACTGTTTATGTTCAGGTCAGCTGGGCAAATCTTAAACCAACTAAAAAATTTCCTAATAAAAGGCTGGAAGAGAAATCAAACCCCTATCTTAAACCATTCAATGTAAGCACATATCTCATATTGTTGGATACTAGATGGACGATCTATATGTCTTGGTACCTTACAGGACACGTTTGCAGGAAAATAAAAAGCAGCCCTCAAAACATCTATCATGCTTTGAGTCATGGCGCTTTTCACTCTCCTTCCCTTTTGTGGGATTTTTTAGAAGTTTCCCCACCTATATTTCTAGGCTCTATGAAGGCCTCAACTATTCCTGACCTTCAAAACTTAGGGTTGGACTACTAATAACCTGATTTTTTATATTTTTCAAAGGGTTACTAACTACTAAGTTTATTTCTGCTTGATTATTTACTTCCTAAGGATCTACGACTAGCGTGACCAGTGCTTGACTTGGGCTGTCAGAGGCAGACATTGTCCACAATAAAAAATGGAGAAGAGTAGAAAAAATAGGGGGAAAAGATGAAGAGAATTCATGAAATATTCTTAGAATCCGAACCTGATCGCAGCTTTAATCGGAATTAATCTTCTGGCATACCGAAGTTCACCTCTCTCAAAAATCTGTCTTGCTGTTTGGAGCTCTCAAAACGCTGAAATGTTGAAAGGGGGGCATCGATGTGTTCCTCCCCCTTTTATAAAGATCCAACAGGTATCAACATGGGAGGCCTTCGCTTCCGAACCGTCGTGACGATTAGAGTAATGATGGCCTCGTAATTTCAACTGGCCACACAATAAAGGTCACATCAACGGTTGTCTCCTCAAAATACGGAGTGGTGCATTTATGACCGCCATGCGTGTAACATCTAAAAAACCTTAACCTCAACTCTGAGTATATCCCAGAATAGAGGCTCGAAGGGGAGTAGCTGATATACCATAATTTGACAACCATATCATGGGCGTGACACGTATATGTAAAGAGCTTTTCAAGGTACAGATTAAGAAGGGTTATTCTTATCTAGGTCAACCAGGCATGAAGGGTTCAAAGGTATTGGGTTTAGAACTTAGCACCGCCTTCCATATCCTACCGACCTCAGAATAAAGAAAAAGAGTTCAATATGACAGCTACTATCTTCAGGATATTTTCAAATCCCTATTTTCACGACTTCTAATCATACTCAACTTAGGAGATCTACCGGCTATAAATAAGGTCTTAAGATACGCTTTCAATCTATATTCAATTCTTTCTTCAATTACTGTCTTTATTATCGGGGCGGCTATTATCGAAGCCTTTTCGGTGACCTTCTGACCTTAAGTTCTTGACAAGTAGCTAAGGACAAGAGGTCTTTTGATTAGAAAAGGGCAATATAAAAAAATAATGGCAAAAACAAAAATATCAAAAAAATTTAGGGCCATGCCCCCCCTTCTTTTGTCCCTTGGATCCACCTCTCAGTACCCAACCAACCCTCATCTTCATACCTCTAGTTCTTCGATTGACTTTCATTCAACATCCAATTCCCATTGTACTGCTTCTGCTAACAGTAAACGGTCAACTCTCTCTTGCCCTTCCCGGCCAGAGGTCTTCTTTCAATATCTCCCTTGGCGTCCTGCTAGCTCAAATATCGTATAGTACTATACTTGTTCCTATCACGTGTCACAATCTTAATTCTTACAATATTTTAGTCTAATCAATTTGTCATGTAACATAAAATTTGAAAAAAAAATTTATTAGGTTTGAAATATCACGTTGTATACTATCTTATACAAGTTATGTCCGAATAAAAAAGTCGAATTTTATCACATATATCATAATATCGTTAAAAGAATGCATTCCAAATCACTGCGCGAGTTCCATTCAAGAAATTTACTATTTAGCAGCCAAACATTGTGTAAACGAAAGAGTTAACTGAAAGTCAACGAGGGATTTGAGTGGTCACAGGCGTCATCATCAGTTGGAAAGTTGGAGTAGGGATGTTCAAAATCCTCATGAGAGTGTTTGGCGGTATTCCGGCCCTTCAAAAGTCATTGGTTGCCTGGTTGACAATCAAACCAACTCAATCACGCTTCATCTAGTGGGCAGATCTGCGTGGGTGATTGGTAATGGTAATGGTAATAAAATATTCTCATTGGTTGGACGGCCAGATTTCAAGCTTTTTTTCATTACAGTAACAAAGTTGACTTTGGATTAAACATGGCCAAAGAGCCACTAATAGATCATCCAATTCGGTTAGACTTTCTTTTTACAATGTGTGCTCCGACATGTGTGGAATTTTGGATTTACCTTTTCTAATTCATCCCATCACATCTCATTGGTTCCACAATCCACATTTGCCTCCTCCTAATCTAATAAATTTAACATGTATCCTAACTCGTCAAGTATATAATGTGTATGTGTGTATATATATATATATATATATATATATATATATATTATTTTCATTAAAGTTTTATTTTTTTTAGTGACACGGATTATTGAGAATTAATCTTTGCAAAATTTAATTAAAATTATTTACCATTCACCTCATGCAAATCCTGCCTATAATTAAAATTATAATTTAAATACTTTATGCATTTTGAATTCCTAACTTACCCACAAATACATATAATTGTGAAATAGTAGTACTAAAGAAAAAATAAATTTTCTTTTATACTATTATTTTTTAAATGAGAATAACAAGTTTATAAATATTTTCTTTTATTTATTACAATTTTAAATGAAAAGAATAGATTTAGTATAATTGAAGTTGGATGAGTACGGGTTTAGTACAATCGAAATAGGATTGGTAATTTGGAATGAGATAGTATTTGAGACAAGGCGAAACCGAAGTGAGGAGAGTCTTGAAAGAATTTTTTAAGCAAGTTTCGGTTTGGATTAGGAATGTCCTATCCCATACTTGCACCATTGGCATTTATAACCTTTTTAACAATGGTGGAGAGAGGAGGTTAGGGGGGCATGGCCCCAACAATTTGAAATTACATTTATGCTACTTAGTTTGCTAATTGTTTTTAAAAAATGAAGAGTTTTTCCTCCAATTTGTTTTTATATATTTATAAGAGTTCTTCTAAATTTTAATACTTAACCAACTAGGGCTAACTCACTTGGACCATCATGGCCTCCTCATTAAGAAAAAGGTGTCGGTTCAAGTCTCATTCTCTTTGTTAGAGGATTGTGAGTATTATTTTCACCCAGTTCTGAACTAGGCTATTTTATTGGTCTAGGGCCTATATTTGAGAGGCTCTTGAATTTAGTGGTTTAATGGTTTGCTTGGTTAATAGTTTTTAATTATCTAATATTGTTGAGTTGAGTTGAATTGATTGTAATATTGTAATATACATCGCTTCTTTCAAAAAAAAAAAATTTTAATACTTACACTTTCACCCCCTTGTTATATATTTTTGGTCATTTTTCTAACAACTTAAACTTTTAAAGAAATTATTGTTTTAACACTGGTATCAGATCTTGGGTTTAAGTCTTTTCATCCTTCATTCAATTTATGATTTGCACTCACTTACCTTATTTTTCCAAGGTTTACTCTTGCATCTCACACTCGGTTACATTAGCATGTGAGGCAGGATGTTACATATTGTTAGTATATTCTTTAAATACTTGAGTTTTTTTTTTTACTAGATTTGTCCCTACTTGTCCAGTGCATGAGTCTTGTGCAAAGTATGACTTTTGTAATTGAAAATAGGATAAATTATATTGGCCTCCCTTACGGTTTTTGACAATTATACTGATCTTTCTTGTAATTTATGAAATTACACTGAACCTGTCCTACTTTATCTAACAACTTACAAATACCCTTCAATCAATTTTCTTTTTAAGAAGATAAAACTATCCCTTTTATATTTTTTTGTTACATTTTTTTAATTTTGACTAATTTTTAAAACTTTTTAAAAGATTTTTTTATTTTATATAAAAAAAGGTTAAGGTAAATAACTTATTTTTATTTTATATAAAAATAAATTTAAGATTTAAATTAATATTTATTTAAAAATGAAAAAAAATTGAAAAATTAGTCAAAATTGAAAAATGTAAAAGAAATCATAAAAGGACAATTTTGTCTTTTTGAAAAAAAAAACTTGATAAGAGGAGGATATTTGTAAGTTGTCAGATAAAGTATAAGAGGTCAGTATAATTTTAGAAACTACAGGAAATGTCAGTGTAATTGTTAAAAATTTTAAGAGAAGTTAGTGTAATTTACCCTATAGTAAATATTAAAAAGTCATATAATACTTGTATACTTTATGATAAATTAAGATAAATATAGACAATGTTTGGTTCAACTTATAAACTGTACTTAATGACATTTTCAAATTTAAAATGGACTTTTTCAACAAAAAAGTCTCATTAAAACTTTTTTTAAAAATAATTTAATGACACTTATTAATAATTAATTCAAATACCATAATAAATCATCAAGTATAAGAAGGCTCTTACCTACTTCAGAACTAAATATAATCTTTGTATTTTTAAAAGATAAAAAAAAAAAAAGCATACTTAATTTTCTATAAATATTGTTGAAGAAAACATTGGTGTCTACTATATAATTAGTTTTAAAGGTTTTAAGTCCAGTGAGTACATGTCCCACGTACAAGTCACTGTGGATGCAACTAGCAAATTTGAAGAGTGATTGCTTCTCGTGAATAAAAAAGACAAGGTCTGTTTTCTCATATCTCAACTTGCATGCTTATTTTTTAATATATATATTTAGAGTAAATTAACGAGATTTTTGATAATTATTCTAATTTTTTTGAGATTTGTAAAATTATATCAACATTTCTTATTTTATTTGATAATATATATATATATATAGATACACACTTCCTTGTATTTAATTATTTTCTTTAAAATAATAAAAGCTGTCATTTTTTATTTTTGACTAATTTCTTCTCACATTTTTTAAATATATTTTTATTATTTTATTTAAAAATAAACTTAAGGTAAATAAATTATTTTTATTTTATATAAAAATAAATTTAAAGTTTTTATTAATATTTATTTGTAAAAAAAATAATCAAAATTTAAAAAATTGAAGAAAAAAAAACATGAAAAGGGTAATTATGTTATTTTGAAGAAAAAAAATTAGTTTGAGAAGAGTACTTGTATATTATCAGGTAAAATAGAAAATGTCATTATAATTTTAAAAATTTTAGGTAAAATCAGTATAATTATTAAAAATTTCAAAAACTGTTAGTATAATTTACTATGTTTTAATAAAAAACTTGTAAAGTATAAGTCCTTTGATCTGGCAAATATTAGATTTGCATGCCTTTAACATGAATCGAATTCTAGCTGAACTAACTCTGGAAATTAACTTGCATGCTATTTGATGGCATGCCTTTCACTCGATCTAGCTCTTCCCAATCGTGTTTCTGAAATTCTTGTAGTTGTTCCCCATTTTATATATGTAAACCAAACTTGCATGCTATTGATCACATTAGCATCGTTTTTTTGATATTTTCTATAGATCAGTTACGAGATATCTTGATTCAATTTACGAGTATTAGATTAGCTTTCTTTTTTTTCTTTTTTTTTTTTGTAAAAATCAAACCTACTCTTTAATTTCTAGGTGCCATTGGTATAAAAAATAAAAAAATTGAACCATTTTATATTATCCATATAGCATAGCCCTATATATATATATATAGACACACCACTTGAAGTAGGTGGCCATGATATGCCTCCCTTAATATATTAAGGCTTTGTTTGGGCCTCCAAAAAGAAGGTAAGATTGGATAAGTCATAGTTGGATCGGATAAATTATAAAATTATGTGGGATATTGAATATTTTAATTTAGTGTTTGAAATTGATCTGAATAAAAGGCTGGATATATTATTATATTCTAATCATGTGTTTGGGTACTTACCAGATATAAGATTCGGATATAACTCTTTTTTATTTTTTATTTTCTTATGTATTATTTTTCTCAAGGTCTTCAAAAATTATTTTTCTCAAAGTCATTTGTTTTTTTTTAATATATACATTAGAGGTATCTACAATTAAATTTTTATTCACAAATCAATTGTAAAATTTAATAACCATAATCATAATATTTTAGAATGTGATTATTTAAACATCATTTACAGTATAACAGTCTCTCACTATTACTGAGAATCATTCAAATCAATAATTATATGCATACATAAATGGTGTCTGAATATATATATATATATATATATATATATATATAACAATCCATTAATATAAAAAATATATTAAAAAAATTGAAACATATAAAAACAAAGTTTGAATAATGAAGTTTTTTTTTTTCATTTTTTAATTCAACTTGTTAACATCTTCGTCTTTTTATATTGCAACGTTATAATTTTTTTTTGTTGATAATATGGCAGTGTATTTTTATTTAAATAAAATAAGATAACTCAAATATTACCATTTCTTTAATATAAGTTCTATCTCACCCGAATAAAATTTAAATAATTAATGAGATATAAATATTTAATACACACCAAACATAAAATATAAAATAATATTTATCATATTTACCTATTTTATTCCCTCCTCCAAATATAGCATGAAGCGAAGGTTAGTGGAGCCTGATGTCCACTACCTCTTTTTGACGTGGCACACTCAATTAAATGAAGACTTTCTAATCCAACCGAAGACATGCAATTGATAATTTGGGTATGTGTCTATATATATATATATATATATATTTTTTTTTTAAATTTCTAATCATTATATCGATCGTGTTTATTTTTACTAATAAATTTAAATATAATTTTTAAATTATTATTTGTTTAAATAACTAAATTATTCCTTTTATTTTTTTTTATTTTTATATTCTTTTGGTTTTGAGTGCTTTTTTTAAATAACTTATTTTATTTTATGTAAAATAAATTTAAGATTTTAATCAATATTTATTTAAAAATGAAAAAAATTAAATGGTCAAAATTGAAAAAATATAAAAAAGAGAAATATGAAAGGAATAATTTTAAATTATTATTTGTTTAAATAACTAAATTATTCCTTTTATTTTTTTATTTTTATTTTTATATTCTTTTGGTTTTGAGTGCTTTTTTTTAAATAACTTATTTTATTTTATGTAAAATAAATTTAAGATTTTAATCAATATTTATTTAAAAATGAAAAAAATTAAATGGTCAAAATTGAAAAAATATAAAAAAGAGAAATATGAAAGGAATAATTTTATTATTTTGGAAGAAAAAAATTAATTAAAAAAAATATATTTATAATTTGTCAAATAAAACATAAAAACTAATGTAATTTTAAAAAATTTGAAAATCTCTCAAAAAGAATGGTATATATAAACACACAACGGTAGCCATAGATGTTGGTCCACTTTGGTTTGGTTGGAGTGTGACTCTATTCCCACCTCACCTCCGGTCTTAGCTTTGGCGGTGATCCCCTTCGCCTCTTTCACCATCAAACCTAAATGTTTATCTTTGCTGTCTGACACCAACCACACTAGAGAATTTATATAGTACAGCCTCAGTATTTACAAGCTGTTTCTAGATTTAATTAGGTCAAAACCGTTACTTTTATAGTTCCAGTCATTTGTCGGTTGGAAGGGATTCATTTGATACGATAGGCCAACAACATAATGATATCAATAGATAATATATGTTTTTCGCTCTACAGAGACCCAAAGATCCATAGGCCATCCGATATCAATGTCGGACCAGAGAATATTAGCTCCTTTCGTCAGTAAAAAAATTTTTAAAAAATAATTAAAAATAAGAATTAAACATAAATTGAAACGTTTCTTATGAATTCATTTATAAACTTGTAAACCTCCTAAGTCAGTAAAAAAAATTAAATGATAGAACAGAGATTATTAATTGTTTTCATAATAAAGTCAGTAAAAAAAATTAAAGAGAAGAATTAAACATACATTGAAACGTATCTTATGAGTTTATTTATAAGCTGTAGACTTCTTAAGTTGAGTACGATTGAGGATATTTGAATATAACAATTTTCACGTATAATTATGTTTCTTTATTCTGAGTTCGGTAGCATGTGAAAGGACGGTGATATATTCTGAACCTATTATCTCAAGACGTTCCGTGGTTTACAGACTTAGATAGAATAACCTTGTAATAATTTGTACCTTGAAGAGTTCATTATAAACATGTGTCACGTCCTAGAACTAATCGTCAAATTATAGTATATAAATAACTAAAATATATATTAGAAGATTGTTGTAAAAATATTAAAAAAATTTAGGACAGGAATTTATAAATTATAATAATAAGATTTTAATAGAAAAAAAGTTCTCAAAATGTTGAAGGGACGCTCCACCCCGCCACCTCCCAATGACTTTTTGATAGAACAGGAGTAGCCATGGGAGCCTGGATTGAATCTTGAAACTACTGCTGATCGATTCGACTTCACATGGACAGGAACAGTCAGCTGTCTCTAGCTTTCACCTCTTCCAAAACGGATCATTATGACATTGCAAAACGTAATCGCGATATGCTATATATTTTAAATGTGAGTATGATAGAGGGTATGATTATCAAATGTCATATGTGAAATCTAATGGAATAATTGAGTGAGTGTTTTTTTTCCTTTCATTCAAAAATGAGTAATGAGAATTAATATCATTGAAGTATAACAAATTATTGTATAGTTATGAAAATTTATTATATATAAGAATGAATAATGTAAAAGTATTAAACTAACCACATCTTTTTTTTTTGTATATGTTTATACTTATTGCAAAACAGGCCAAAGCCATTACAAAACAGGGTCAAAGCCATTAGTCACTGCAACTTCTTTAGCTCTGGGAGATATAATGAGCTTTTCCTGAGCATTTTTGGAAGAGGTTTTTGGAGGTAGTTGGGGACTGTCATTTCTTGTTGGTTACTGGTGGTTCTGAGCTATGGCTTTAGAGGCCACCTCTGGATGAGAATTGGCAAAGGATCAGGTTCATGAGTGCAAATGGGGCTAAGCATATTTGTTTATCTTCATAGATCTCTTGATTTGTTTTGGTCTTTTCATATTATTTTTCTTTTAGCAATTCGGAAAGTTAAGGATAAAAATAGAAAAAAAAAAAAAAAATCGGATATGGCTATAACCAAAATGAAAATTGCTTAGATAATAGCATTTTTTTTTCTAACTATAGACTTCATATTCATATGGCTACGTTAAGTGGTTTTTGTAGTTGCATGTTTATGGCTAGCAAACAACTCCTTGTTTGCCTATAGCTGTTAAATTATAATTTATCATTAAAAAATTGAATTAGGAATTTACCTATATATATGAAATCACTGTTTAGATATATAATAAAATCGAGAATTAAAATACTAACACAACCCAATAGATTACGACTAATCAAAAAGTTGTAATCATCGAATAATGGTTGCTCATGACACACACACACACACAAATATATATATATATATATATAGAGAGAGAGAGAGAGAGGTGGGTTGGGTGAAAAAGCACGAGTTACATAGTGTGTTAGTGCGTGAGATAATGCTGTTGAAGCCACTCACAATTTCCTTTCACTTGTTAATATCAATGCAATAGAATAGACTATATATACCTTCCCCTCAATATATTGGTACAAATAAGTCGCCTTGTTCATGATATCCATTAATGTTATTTTTTCTCCCGTTAATTGGATGCTACAGAGAGATTTAGAAAACATCTTTCATGCCTTTAAATGTACCACTTTATTGGTTCCGCTTTTTTCCCAAGAAAATAGTAGCTACTTACTGTAATCAAGAATATATTTGCTTCAATGTGCTGTTTTTGGTAACTTGGCACCTACCTCCCTAGCCTACTTTATATATATATATATATATATATATATATATATATAGTTAGACAATCAACCAGTGTACGTTTAAAAGAATGAATGAAGTGCTTTTTTTAAACAATAAAAATTATATAGTACATATATTTAATCTTTACTTGCTATATTTATTTTGAAAAGTTAATTAACTTGCGGGAAATTCAAAATTTCTCAAAATGTAGGAAATTAGCTTTCCTTTATTTCTTTATTAGCAAAAAATAAATATTTTATTGATGAAAAAAGATAAGTACAAAGAATACAAACACATGCATAAGCAAAATAGAAAAACAGGGTGAGTGATATACATTGTAATTAACAGACAATATCTTATTTAAATTGCCACATTAAAACCAACAAATCAGTTAGCGTTCCTCTATTATGTCACATGATTTAAATAATTTGATAATTATATATATATATATATATCTATATATATATAGTCTACCAATATTTGAATGATCATTATACGAGACAACAGCACAGACATACATTCATATCCTGTACTCTTGTCCCATCAAGGTTAATGGAGCATTGGACCACAATACATCTTTTCGGGTAGCAAAAGGCATAGTCTACATGGAGGTGTGGATCTAGACCCATTGATGCGCAAAAAGATTAGTCTAAATGGAGCTGTGGACCTACTGGAGCTACTTAAACTAAGGAAATTTGTTCGAATATAACATATTTATTTTAATACATTTATTTTTAATAAGACGGATGCACTCAATAGTACCTTTTTAACTTAGTCAAACTGCTCGATGGAGACCCATGGCTCACGGATGCACAAAATGCTTTATCTACATGGAGTTGTCGACCTTTTTCTACTTATAAATTGGCATTTTCAGTTTTGACGACCCATGATTTTATTAATTAAATGTGCTCCCATCAACAACCATGCACGCCAATCCATCTCCATAAGAGTCCTTCCCATCTCTTCTCATAGTGCCTGCTGGTACTCCCTCTCCCTCCTCCCTCCTCCCTCCTCCCTCTCTCTTCCCGCCCCATGTGTGTATATGTGTGTGTTTTCACAAATTTTTCTCAGTTGGGTTCACAAATTGGGGTTAAACAAAGGAAGAGAAAATTAATTTAGACTCAAAACCATCACGATCTTAATTTGTAAGTTGTGTGGTAGGCTGACTGAGTCGCGGTGACTTTGGTATTGTTTGACGGGGTGGGGTAGTAAAAATCGCAACGCCAATATTTCAACACTCCAAATAGCAGCGGGGGCAATATTCAAGAGGGGAGATGCGATTTTTGACACCCACCCACTCCCCCCCAAACATACCTTAGTGTCATACATGAAAAATTGGCATCAAACTTCAACTTGCTTGACAAGTGGAAAAAAAAAATCTCATTAGTATAACTATGCGTAAATTTCTACTAATATGTTGTATCTGAATTGTTACAGGGAGCATATGCATATGATTTCAGCAATGATGCAGCGAATATGGGAGGTAGTACTGGTGTTTTTATTCTCAATATTATTCTCTAAGGCAGTCATCTCGAAGCCTTATGGCCCCCTACTGGACGGAGCTACAGCTAGCTATTGTTTGAGTTGGAGGATGGCGGTGGAGGCGAACAACATACGTGCATGGCGCACCGTCCCAACTCAGTGCTTGCACCACATTGAGAATTACATGATCGGTGGCCAATATGACCATGACCTCAAGTTGATTGTCGACCAAATTATTACTTACATTGATGTCATAGCTCTCTCTGATGATGCTTTGGATGCTTGGATCCTTGATGTTGATGACACCTGCATCTCCAATATCTTTTACTACAGAGGAAAGCGATATGGGTAGGTATCTCACCTATTAATTACCTAACAAGTCCCACTATATATATATATATATATATATGACCCAGTAGCTTGTTCATGCAGCAAATGAACAAAACATAACGATATGCTATTCTTTGATATGCATAGGTGTGCTCCATATGATCCAGATGGGTTTAAGAAGTGGGCATTGAAAGGAGGCTGCCCAGCAATACCTCAAGTTCTAAGATTGTTCAACAAGTTGGTTGAAAGCGGATTTAAGGTCTTCCTTCTTACGGGTAGAGATGAAGAAACATTTGGTCAGGCCACTCTTGATAATTTGCATAATCAAGGATTTATTGGCTATGAGCGATTAATTCTGAGGTAAGAAGGTGCAACAGGCCACTAATTCATATACATATAAATATATATATACATATAAATATATATAAATACGCACAAGTCAATTGGTGTAGTGACTATTCTATGTTTGCATGTCCATTTTTGGCAATATTTTCTCAGAAGCGCAGCTTACAAGGGACAAAGCGCAGTGGTGTACAAGTCTGAAATCCGGAAGCAGTTGGAAGGGGAAGGTTACAGAATATGGGGCAATGTGGGAGACCAGTGGAGTGACCTTCAAGGAGATTGCACGGGCAATCGGACTTTCAAACTTCCTAATCCCATGTACTTTGTTCCCTGATACTATCGAATATTAATTGGAATTGGTTGAAAAGGGAGGCAACTTAGTTCAAATTTTAGTCTATTTTGCCTCTAATTCCAACCAATTCTTATTATAGATATCATACTCAATATAAATGTAATTGAATAAGCACATAATTCATCTTGGCCAAAATCAATAGCCATTGCATGGCAATATCTCGCTTCCTTCACTTGGCTTGGGCTAAGCTTAGATGGGTGCTGGTTTTCATGAATAAATCGAACTTCAAGGGGACATGTTCGCACTGAATCTTGATTTCTAGGACACATTTCATAGTTGATGAGGTCGTGTCACGTAATTTGTGACGGTGTGTAAAAGATGAAAGTATACAACTTTTATCTGTCACTAAAAAATGACATTGATTGTTCAATAATGTTATTCTTATCATAAAATTTTACCAAATACTTATATTTGGTGAGGTGGATGCCCAAATATTAGGTAATGCAACTTTTTAGTACTAGACGATAAAACAATTTAGTTTAGTTTCAAATATGATCCTCCATTATCAATTGAAATAATTCAATCCTCCAATTTTTAATTTCATTTCAATTGAAACCAACTATAAATAGTTATCCCAATTTGTTAACGACATTCGTTCGCGAATTACACGTGTAATTGTTTAATTTAAAATTATAGGACCTCATTTGAAATCCATATAAAATTACAGGATACTATTTTGAAACCCATATGAAATTATAAGGTATTAAAATATAATCATGTGAGATCAAATGAGCGGCTGCCATAAATAATTTGGGACGACTATTTGCAATTGGCCTCAATTGAAATGAAATTATAAATTGAGGAACTGAATTGTTTCAATTAATAACAAATGATCTTATTTGAAATCGGGACTATATTACAAGATACTAAAGTATAACCAATCCATGTAACTTTAAAAGGAACTTGTACCCATTGAATCTTAATTTATCGGAGCCCTTTTAGTGAAAAATTATTTAATTATCCCAATGGTCAAAACATGTGTCACATGTACATATTTATAGTACATTGTTATATATGTGACTCTCTCTATATACCCTTGAGATCGTGGTACCAAGGGACCACTAAATAATTGTTCCATTTCATAGTTAATGTGGTCATGTTACATGCATAAATTGTGATGGTGTGCAAAAGATGCAAGTGTACAATTTTGTGTTTTTTTTTTTTTTTTTTTTTGTGAAATGAAAACTGAAAAACAAACACACAAGAGGAGCCAGCCTCAAAGAGAGTTGCTCTTAATGAGTCCATCTTTCAAAAGACACTATGATAATGTCTACTAACAACCACTAGTTCACTCCCAAGGGAGGCATATCAAAAACAACCAACTGATCACCTTGGTTAATTAGCTCCCAAATTTGCCAAAAAGTTAGTGCAAAAACTCCCTTCTCTGATGGTATAATCAAAAGAGAAACTTTCCAGTTGATGAGAATAGTTTTTGCAATCTTCAATCAAGGCCTCATGCATACGATCTTAAGTGAGATTAATAGCTATTGTACTATCCGACCCAACTATCAGCTTTTTGAAGTATAAGTCAACAACCATCTTCAAGCCTTCTCTTTGACTCCAAAGTTCAGCCAATAAAGAAGAAGCACACCCAATGTGTCCACAATAACCTTTTATCCAATTCCCACTATCATCTCTAAAAATCCCACTAAAGCTGGTCACTCCCGGATTCTTTTTAGATGCTCAGTCAATATTCAACTTTGTTGGATTGTCCCACATCGCCCGTCTCTAGCTCCTCTGGTCTATATATAAGGCCCCTCTCTCCCTCTCCTTAACACCTAGGTTTTAAAGAGCTAATTTAGAGTCGGGCCTTCAATTTTCAACATGGTATCAGAGCTTGGTTTGGGCTAGAGAAGTCGGGGCACGCTCACTTGGCTTCCCTTTGCGGGCAATGTAGTCCAGGAGGCATGTTGGTTTGTCCCACATCGCCTGCCTCTAGTCCCTCTATGTCTATTTATATGGTTGGTTGCCCCTCTCCTTAACACTTTAGTTTTAAGGAGCTAAATGGGCTGGGCCTCCAATTTTCAACATGGTATTAGAGTCAGGCTAGAGATCCAACCTTGAGCTAGAGGAGTCAGGGCCACTCACCTGGTTTCCCTCGGTGAGCAATGTAGTCCAGAGGGCATGTTGGATTGTCCCACATCGCCCGTTTCTAGCTCCTCTGGTTTATATATAAGACCCCTCTCTCCCTCTCCTTAACACCTGGGTTACAACACCTATATTGGGAAAATACCATTTTATTAGTCTTAAATTTGATTTAATAGAAGTAAGCTTACCTTTCTGCAAAGCTTCAAAACTTTCAATGTCGTTGAGTAGATTTGGTGAATTATGGATTCTAGCAATTGTGGAGACTTATCGAACACCTACTAATTTCTAGATTTCAATAGCTCTGAAATGCTTGTGATACAAATGTAAGGCCAAGGTTTCCCATCAACATTGACTTTAGAAATAGAATAATTATGCTCCAAGTATTCCTATAGATTAGTAGTAAAAAACTGGTAAGTAAAATGGGAAGGAAGTAATCAAGACCAAACCTTCTTTGTTGCAATGTTGTCTCTATGACAATAAATGAAGGTTTCATTTTGAGCACCACAAAGAGTTCAAGATGAATATTTAGTAAGGTTGTGACCAACTCTAAGATTGTTAGTTAGTAACCTGTTGTTGGCCACTAACCACATCAAACATTTTATGCTCTCTTTTATTTTCAGTTTCTATATCAATTCCTAATCTATTAGATTCTACCTATAGTCTTCTTGTGCAACTTGTAGCTTATATGTAGACGTGGACCAGAATATACCATTACCAGTTGACCAAGTGATTTTGTCTTGCTTATAGCCTGTTCTGAGGAGAGGAATAACCAGAATTTGGGATTTAATATTTTTAAGAATAGGAGTGCTAATCCATGATAGGTCCCAAACAGAATTGTTAATTGTCACATCCTGAAATCTACCCTCTACAAATTAAGGGACGCAACTGCACTTAACGGTAATTCGGACACATTGCACTTCACAATAAGATCAAATATGCAGCGAAAACAATCACACGAGTGAAAAACAATCACATTGCACTTCACAATAAGATCTGAATCTTAAAGCTTTATTCGATTACAAGTTTTGAAGATCTGTGCTTGATTTTATTACAAGTTGTGAAGATCTTGATTCAATTGCAAGTTCCGAAGATCTATGCTTGATTGAATTACAAGTTGGGAAGATCTGAAGCCTAAGGCTTGGTTCAATTTCAAGTCTTGAAGACTCTTGCTTGATTTAATTAACAAGTAATGAGAGTCTAAAGCTTAGAGTCTGATTCAATTATAAAGTTTTGAAGGTTTGAATTCGAAACTTGATTTGATTGAATAGCTGAGGATGAAGCCCGATTCCATTACAAGTGTCAAAGCTCGGTACATTATGACTTATAACATGTCAGCATCCGAAAATCTCACAGCTTTGGCTGCTCTGAGTACTCTATTGACAAATTACATAAGTGCTCTAGAGATCCTAATAAATTGAAGAACAGTACACGAAGTTCTAAAGAAGCCAAATTTCATTTATAGATAACCCAAAATTTGGGAAGATTACAAGAAAGAAATAAAAGTACAAGAGTTTCCTAGTCTACTGCTGGTTCGGCAGCCCCTGAAGTATCAGCATTGAGAGAGTTCTGAATCTTCATTGTCTTATACCATATCAAGATCACTGTCTTCTTCCTCTTCTTCATTCTCTTGCACCATATCAAGATCACTCTGTTCTTTCTAGTGTGTCAGCTTGAAGAAGTTCAGGAACCGATCCCTCCTTTCCATCCTCCCACGCCTCAATCTCACTAGGAAGGGACTTCAATGTTGTCAATCCCAGCCAGATCTAAGTCAGGATACTTCTTGCAAAGCTTGGCCTTGAAGGTGCGTTACCCATACTCAATCAACTCTACACCCATGTCCTTAACCTTAGCCTTCATATCAGTCTCGATTTGAGTTCTGACAAATTCGGCAATGTTTGGACTTTCTTGAGGGAGGCAGATTGGAAGTCTTTGAACCTCCTTTGGAGGTCGTCCAACTCTAGAGCCTAGGGAATCCCTCTCGGACTCTAGGATGGAGTAGGAATTGGTAGCTTCCTTCAACTTTTCCTCAGCTGCAGAGGCAATGGACTGGGCAGTCCCCAACAATAGCCTTACTTCATCGAGTTCAGATTGAAGGTTGTCAATCTACTCAGAGTCCACTGAAGAATCCATGATGGCTGCAAGGCTATGCATAGTCTGAAAAGGAAATTGGCAATAATTAGATCAGAACAGATTACAGAACAAAAAAGAGAAAGAAAGAAGGAAGTGAGAAGAGCCCATCAGAACTTACCTTCAGTTGAAATAACAACAGGTCTTTGGCGATCTTCTGCGCCTTCAGTCCCATGAATTTACTTGGACCTGTAGCCCAAGACTCATCAAAGGCCTTCTTCACAGCCATATAGTCGAAGTCATTAAGCACTAGGGGAGCAGCAATAGACCTGCCTTTCCCCCTCTTCTTTGTTTGGGCCACTGGCGTAGGGGGACCGCAGCGGCTCTAGAGCAGAGGATTCCCTCATATCCTCGGACACCGTCTGGTCTGCGGAATTAGATAGTAGCCTTCTTCTCTTCACTTGAAGGAGAGGCTCAGCAAGGGAAGAACTCTCACCCACCGTCTTTTTCTTCTTCTCTGGTGCCCATCCGAACATCAAGGACTTCTTCAAGTTCTTAACCCTATCCTTTACTAGCCCGACCTCCATTAAGTTGTAGGGAGAGAAAATAATGTTATGCGCATAGTTACTGGTTTAGAAGAGTTTTCTGTACTTCTCTTGAAGATCAATAGTGAACATTGACCTCTTCCAAGCTCTCTTGTCTGCATAAGAAAACATAAAATTTAGATCAGGCAACGCATAAGCGAAAGGAAACCAAAAATAGAGGCAAAAATATTTAAAAAGGGAATCTCACCCGTGATCCCAATACTACAGGGAAAAGTCAAAGTTTGGCTCTCATAATCTTCAAGCTTTCATGCTCCTCCTACGAAGAAGTACCACTTCTTCCAAGTCTTATTAGAAGTAGGTACTAGGGGAGAAGGGTCTGAACCCCTTGTCAAAAGACATGTAAAACATGCCCTCTGACTTCAGAAATTTCAACTCCATGTTGCTCCGAATTAATAGGAGGTCCACCTCGATACTGTTCATATGACCTAAAACTATAAACCCAACAAATGCCTCCAACTATTGATATTTAGGTCGGCAAGGCATATGTTGAACCAATTGAAAAAATCTTTAATTAGAGGATGAAAGGGAAACCTAAGCCCGATCTCGGACCATTCGAGATAGACACAAATCTCGCCCTGACCAATGTCAGATGGGCGATCTATTGGTTTAGGCAACCAACAGGTTACATTCGAGGGAAAGTCGAAAGCTACCCTCAGAGCATCTAACATGCCTTGAGTGATGGCGCTTTCTCCCTTTTCCATTTCAGAAGGCCTACTCGAGGTTTCCCCTATTACATTTCTAGTCTCTATAAAGGCCTCTACTATCTTAAGTTCAGGGCTAAGGGTGGGATGCCTAATTATCCTATTCTCTAAATCCCTTGAAGAACTGCTATCTACGATGTTTATTTATGTTGGAACAGATGTCTCTAAGGAAATCTCTGTTCCATAACCGATGCCTGACAAGGCGTCTGAGGCCAACATTATGAAATTAAAAGATGGAAAAGAAATAGAATGAAGAAGGGAAAATGATCGAAAACAAACTGAACCTGATTGAAAAGTTGATCGGAGAGTGAGCTTCTTACGACAGAGATCTTCTCACTCTACTTTTCTCAATGTGCGACGAAGTTCTTTTGGAAGTAATGAAAATGAAGAAAAAAGGGGCACCAATGTATCTCCTCTCCTTTTATAAAGAATTGGCAAAGTGGAGTAATGGGGGCCCATGATTCCGAACCATAGCGGCGGTTAAGGAAATAATGGCTTCGAAAATCCAATCGACGGCTGACGCAATAAAGTCACATCAATGGTTGTCGTTGAAGGCGAAGCGGCGCGCTCGTTATTATCGCATGTGACTCTTTAGAAACCCTAAACCTCAGCTACGCAATACGCTAAATTGAGGCTAGGGGGGGGAGTAGCTGATACACCATAAAATGACAAACCAATTCAGACATGACATGTGTATGCATAAAACACTTCTGTACACAGACCAAGAAAAGACTCTTTTATCCAAAACAGACAGGCACACAGGGTTCAGAGCTTCTTTGTTCGGAATGGCGCAAGATATCTATGCCTTCCTCTAGAGTAAGAAACACGGGATATGTCCTTAGAGGGGTCTCGAGCTAATCATCGCCTTACATGCCCTACCGACCTTGGAATAAGGAAACAAAGTGCGACATGGAAACTGTTATTTTCAGATATCTTCCAATTCATACTCCTATGGGGAGTAGAGTTCAATATGACAACTACTATCTTCAGATATCATCAAATCCCTATTCTTACGACTCCGAATCCTAATCAACTTAGGAAGTCTGCAACCTATAAATACAACTCTAAAATGCGCTTTTCAACTACAGTCAATCAATTCCTTTCAATTACACTCTTTTTTTTAGTTTACTAACTTTATCATTGGAGCGGCTACCATCGGAGCCTACCCGGTGACCTTTTGATCTTTGAGTTCTTGACAGGTGACGAAGAGCGGAAACCCCACTGATCAGAAAGTGCAACATCAAAAGAGGTAATGAATTTGATCAAAGTTAATCTTCCTAGCATCAATAAAAGTTTCAATTTCTAGCCCTTTAAGGCTTGATTGTATCTTATCAATTATTGATCTAAAATAATTCGTATTTAATTTTTTTTGTAAATGATTGGGACTCTTAAGTAAAACAAAAAAAATAGAAAGACTGAAAATTTATTTAACCTTAAAATTAATTTTTTAAAATAAATTAAATAACTTAATAAGAGTCCAATTGAAAAATTAATGGACCATGATAATTATGAGAATTTATTATATCATCCTGCACTAATAATTTTATCAATTACAAATTATCATATCTATAACATGTTAATTTATAAGAAACAGTAATAATAATTTTTATTGATACGATAATCAGTTATTGATTGAAATCGTATAATAACTTTGTATAATTCCGTACGAATTTGGATTCGTTCAAAACTTCAAAGTTGAATCAGACTTTGAGTTCGGCCGAAACTTCGCACCCACGACCCAAACAAACAGGGGCCGGGGCAGGGCAGCTGTCACTATCCTCTTTATCTCACCTCACGCTAACCCACGCACTCACGTGTGTCCCCTCCCGAATCAGTGTCGGCAACCAGAAATCACCTTCAACTATCGCCCCCTTCGCCGTTGTCATCACATCTCTCTCTCAATATCCTCGATTAACAAAACCCTAAATTGGAGGGCAAGATGAACGACGCAGATGTATCGAAGCAGATACAGCAGATGGTCAGATTCATTCGGCAGGAGGCCGAAGAGAAAGCTAACGAGATCTCTGTCGCTGCTGAGGAGGTTTATTTTATTATAGCTTCTCTCTTTTTGTTTTTCTCTCTTTTAATAATTAAATTAATTATTCTCATTGCTTCCCTTCAATATTCTTGATAACACCATACGCCCTATTTCTTTTAACAAATTTCTTTTTGACATAATTGTTAATCACTAATTATGCACCAATATGTATTTCTGTTCTTTGATTATTCACTTGATGTAACAAAATGATGTTGTTACGAGTATAATTTCTTTCAGATGGCTCCTGGTTTTTTATCGACCAGTGTCCTTCATCGATAGTTAGATTTACCGGGTTTTGACCACACGGTGACATAAGAAAAAAATGCTTGCGCACACAGCGGAAATAAGCAATATATAAGTGAAACGATAGAGTGATGCTAATAGTAACATTTGGACGTCCATGGAAATTGAATGGGCATATTGGGTTTTACTTAGGACTTTATACTCTTGATTAAAATTCCTTGCATTTAAATGAGTCAAACTGATTCTGTTTGACACATGTAAATTAAGTTATTTTCGGATTTCAATAAAATATCTCAACCTTTTTTTTTCTTCTCCTCATTTTGGTCATTATGGTGATGTTTACTTTGAGGATTATGGTCATGTTTTCATGTTACACTATGAAAGTGTTTGTCCAACACGTGGAAGTGATTCAATTCTCTTGAATCTCCAAACATTACTAAGTTAGTAATTATAATTTCTTAATAGATTTTGGTGAAGTGGGCACATATTTGGATATCATTATATAATGTGATCATTACTACAGAATGTGTAACTTTTATGTTTGTTCTGAACTGTTTTTCCCCCCTTTGATACTTGCTTCAAAGTTTTATAGGATTATTTACTATAATTACTACAAGCCGCCATTGTGGTTCAGTGGATCAATACTTTGTTTACCTATCCAAAAAAAAAAAGGATTATTTACTTTAATTACATCAAAGCCTGTGCTTGGAACTGTTGATATGTTTATATTTGTGCAAATATATATACATATATATATATATATATATGAAAATTAAGAAAAAAACTATTATAAACAAAAGTGCAAGTAGTGGTGCAATCCAAGCACAAGCAAAAATCGCGGAGATATACAAGGTCCCATTTTTACAATTCATTCCTCCCCAAAAGTCAACAAATTAAGGAGGAGAATTGGAATATTTGCCTAAACCCAAAAATGAATGTATATAGGATCCTCTTTTTTAAACCATGAAGAAGATTCTCCATCTTTTCAAAAGTATGTTGATTATGCTTCCACCAAATGCACCACATCACAAAAAGTGGAGCCAGTTTCCATGCTTGGTGGACCCTTTTAGAAGTACAGGTGCTCCCAATTTGTCATAAAATTCTTCACTGACTTAGACATAACTTAAAACACGCCAAAAACAACAAAATGTAACGACTAAACATCCCTAGCCTGCCATATAATGAAGAAGAGATTATTGATAGACTTTTATCCCCTCTTGCACATGCAGCACCAAATTGGGAAAAACTTCCCCTTTCTTCCCAAATTGTTCAATGTGATAATCGCTTCCAAAGCCACCATCCAAATGAAGAGAGATACCTTGAACGGGATATAACCTTCCAAATGCCTTTCCACGGAAAGCACATCCCAATATCCCCACCAAGCACCTTATAATAAGATATGTTTGTGCAAATATATTATTTCTAAATTAATTATCAATAGTTTCAAAAATACTAATTTTTCATCTCTTTTGCTCTGGTTCACAGGAATTCAACATTGAGAAATTGCAACTAGTTGAAGCTGAAAAGAAAAAGATCAGACAAGAGTATGAGCGGAAGTCAAAACAGGTGGAAGTTCGTAAGAAAATGTGAGTTTTATACACCCTTCTATAACTACATCATGTCCTTGGACCTTCGCCGTATGCTATCCATGGTTAACTAGGACCATGAGTTTTATGATACCATGGAACACGAGTATCTTGTTCTGAAACCAAGGAATGATAACGGATTTTTTTTCGGGGGGCCTTTTGTGGAATTTTGTTTGGGGCTTCTATAATTAATTATTGAGTAGTGGACTTTAAACTTGAGGTGGGTTTGGGTTAACACATTGCCACTGGTTTTTCTTTTATTGGGTATTCTTTTATACAGTATATGAAGATACATAAACTTGCCTATTTAGTTGGGTCATGTTAAATGCCTAAACCTGTTTGTGGATGTTGAGACTCATGATTGGATATAGGATGAAGCTTTGATGTGAATTGTAATCCTAAGTGAGGTAAGGTTTCGGTTGGGGTTAACTCTATTGAAGTTGGGATTACTTGAGGGTTGGAATCACCCTGCTCCATATTTGCTCCATTTCATGCCTTGGCAATAAAGTGACATTTTTAGAGCACCTCCATAACACCTAAGATACCCTTCTACTAACTCTTAGAAGCCTAATTTGTATTTTGATCTAAATTCCCTTGACTTTTATTTTTGGTGGATAAGAGTGTTGTTGTAGACTAATGAAGTTGCAAATATTATATACTAGGTTCAATACAAATTGGCACACATCAAATTTATCTGGTCTGAAGATGTGACATTATAATTTTCTATTTTTCAATTTCAAAGTTTCTCTTGAAATTCGTTAGTTTGAGAATTGGGCGGCTAAAAAAGTCTCCATGCAGTGAGTACTCAATGCAGTTGAATGCATCCCGTATCAAAGTTCTGCAAGCACAAGATGATGTGGTAAATGCCATGAAAGATTCTGCCAGCAGGGGGCTTCTTAATGTTGCAGATGACAAGAATGCATACAAAAAACTTCTCAAAGGCTTGATTGTGCAGGTACATTCTCTCAATTTATCTTGTTCTCTTTCCAATGTAGAGGTAAAAAGATATATAAATAATTAAAGAGTGAATGTATTTTGTTCCTTGCACAGTGAAACCTACGTGTTGACAATTAACCACTAAAACTTTAATCTAGAAAAGTTCATCAGGGGCTGCCTCTTATATAATTGTTCGTAGACAAACAAAATAAATAACTGTTAAGAGTATTTTATTTTATTTTTGTAGCCCTCTACCCAGTTTATTGAAGATTAACGTAGCCTGATTCTTAGCTTATAGGAGATGATCTGCTGCTTAAAATGTTCACTATCCATGTGTTGAGTTGTCTCAGCTGTGTGGGTTATGGATTTATTGAAGAATTATCTCATGTTCTGTTAGAGAAGCCTATTATACTAAGACAGGACTAGTTTTAAATGACATCAATTGGTTTCCTTTTTTTCTGCACCCAGTGCAACCTGCCTTTACTAATTGTTTTGCATGCTTATAGGGAAAAAGTGGTCCCGTAGGGACATTTATCTGTTTTATTCAACTTCTATAACATTTTGTGTGCGCTCACACACTTTTTTATCTTTTGGGCAACATGATAAGTTTTTTTTTGACACTCGTTATCCTATTAACGAGTTTGTAATGAATAAAATTCACCTCCTCTCTCTCTCTCTCTCTCTCTCTCTCTCTCTCTTCTTTGTGTGTTTCTCCGAGTTTTAGAGTCTGACAATCTGTTCCTTGCAACTTCTAGAGTTTACTACGGCTGAAGGAGCCCTCAGTGTTGCTCCGGTGCAGAGAGGTTGATGTTGGGTTGGTTGAGTCTGTTTTGGAGGACGCAAAACGTGAATATGCTGAGAAAGCTAAAGTACATGCCCCTAAAGTTACCATTGACAAACATGTATATCTCCCACCACCTCCGAGTGGTGCGGAGTCTCATGGTCGCTCTTGGTAATTATTGCTGCCTTTACCTGCCAAAATTTCTGTAACTTGTGGTATTACAGTTACTAGATCTGTTGCATCATTTAAAGGTGAATTTTATCATCATTTTAAGATGAAATCATTCCATGTTTTCTTCATAGCATATAAAATGATTCATTTGTTCATCAAAGCATTTGAAATACTATGTCGTTGCATGCAAAGGATAAGATTTAGGATCTTGTAGAATAATATCTGGTTTTACTTATCAAAAAAAAAAAAAATCTGGTTTTACTTAACCAAAAAAAATTCAGGTTTGGTTTGTCTGCCTTGGTGGTGATGGCTCCACTTTTCTTTTGTATCGAACCCATTCATATTAGAATGGGTAATTTGTTGGTGCAATGGAAAAATGCTTGAGGTGTCAACGTCAAGCTTAAGAATGTGGGTTTGAGTCTAAGAGCAACACCAACCACTTTGTGCAAAAAAAATGCAGAAGTTAGGTTTGTTTGCAATTTACCTCTCTCAGCACTCAGCATAAGCAAGACCAACCCTGGGTGATGACCTTTTGGGCCCACTTATATTAGAGATAGCTGATGGCTAATGCTTTCAAATGCTAGGGGAAAAAAAGGTCTAGTTCCATTTCAATGCACCAAATGCATTCCCAATATATCTGCACTGGGGAAACACCCCAAATTATTTGTTAAAAATTGAATTATGGGGGACTTCCTGAGGATGACAGCATATAGAAAGATCCCGATATGTGAACTTATACTATCGCTTTCCTTTTTGCCATCTTTACATTATTTCATTTCTAATTTACATGCCTTGTGCTCATGATGCCAAGTGTTTTTCTGTGTTATTGTATCTTTGTTAATGTTTTAAAAGCTCGGGAGGGGTAGTTTTGGCTTCACAAGATGGGAAGATCGTCTTTGAGAACTCTTTGGATGCTCGATTGGATGTTGTTTTCCGGCAAAAACTGCCTGAGGTATGTATCCTCGTCATATAAATGTAATTGACAGCTTCTGAATATTTAAATCTCTCTTTTAAATAAAAATGTGATGGCTATGTCATTCAGTCTCAACCAAGTTCTTTTTGGCTTTGACTGGGTAATCTCGTACTTTCGCTTAGTTTGCAACTATGTTACCATACTGATGCAGGACAATACTAGAAAAATTCAAAGTAACTTCACTATAGTTAGGTTTTATGGTGGACTAGGGTTATGGACAAATTGCAGGATTTGGCTTGAAAGAGTTTTAAAGGTTGTAGGCTTTAGGGGTTGAGAAGGGCCGGAATCTGCTTAGTTTTAAAGTGATTGGTTGTAGAAATTTCAGGGAAAAGAAAAGCATGTTGGATTCTCTGAATAGCAAGCAGTTCAAGGTTTTTAGTTTTAAATGAAAAAGGCAAAGGGTAGTTGGTAGGGTAGAGTTTTAGGAATGTGATAGCTGCCTTTTGGTTGTGGGGTGCAGGTTTTCTGGGTGGGGGGGAGGTTGCCATGAAAAATGATTTGATTTGTTTTCTGTTTTGGGTTGCTAGTTTCATCTTCAATAGAGCAAAGAGTTGGGCTTATCATAGTACGGTTTTTAGTGTTCAGAAGAGTGGTTCTTAAGGTCTAGTTTCGGGTTAAATGTAGTATAGAAAAAGAAAGAAAGAAGAATCATGTAGGAATCTTACCTAGAATCCTTCACCCCTTCAAGGGTTATGTAGCATCACATGAACACAATTTGTAACTCCCAAAAACTCAACTTCATTGAAATAGTGAGATTGCATAATTTGTATTGTTTTGTTATACTTTTCCTAATTTTACCAGGACTATGACCTCAAATTAGGAGATTATGAAACTTGCAGTACTAAGACTATGCTAGACCTACTATGTGTCATTTACAAAGACCTAATAACATATTTTTTTTTATAACCGTGGGTGTCCAGTCTTTGCCGCAGAGCATGCTAGGTTTGACCGACTAGGACAAAGACCTAATAACATAATTTGACCAATAATAAGACTCATGGACCACTATTGCAACTAGGCCTGGCAAAATGGATAGGTTGAAAACAAGTTCGGGTCAAAACGGGTTGAACCCATATTTGACCCGTAATTAAACGAGACAAATATTGATTGGGTCACATATGGGTCGGGTCACCCCGAATCCAACCTGTTATTTTTTTTCACCCTAAAGCTTCGTTTGGTTAGGTGGAAAGTAAAAGAAAGAGAAAAATATAAAATTTATTAAGAGTTTGGTTACCAAGAAAGAGAACATTCTCCTTAAAAATTAGATCCATATAACTGTTTTTTTTACACAAGAAAAATTATGTTTCTTGTGAAAAATTATTGTATATAATCTATTTTCCTATCTTATCCATTTTTTTTACACTTCTCTCTTCTACCACTAGTGATAGAAATTCTTTTATACTATAACTCTTTTTATTTTTGATTTTTTATGTTATACAATAAATAATTATATATATATATATATTTGTAGATAATTAATATATCTTATAATTATATAGATAGCTAGTATAATATATATAGTTAATATATATTACATATACTGATATACATAGATAGTTAATGTATATATGTAATACTGCTATATATATATGTTATCTTGTTTTATATATATACAATGTAATTAATATAATCTACATATTACGTTTCTATGTATGTATATATAAATAATTATATGTAATTAATTTTTTTATGTATTTAAGTACTGATAGGAAACTTTATTTTTTTCATGATAATTAATATAAATCTAAAACATTACTTTTTAAGTGTTAGAGGACTAACTGACTTTGGATCATAAGGTTCTAATTTGTGTTTTGTTTATATATATGGTGATGCTGAATTATATTCTCTAAATATTAATTTTGTTTTATAATTCATGATACAGGTTTTATTATTTTGCTCTTTCCCAAATAGGAGATATATATATTCTTTTATATATATATATATAAATGGAGATATATATTCTTATATATATATATATATATATATATATATATTCTTATACTATTTTATTTTTTCCCATTCTCAACCCGCCAAACACTCATATTCATTTCGTATTGACCTGTTAAATTGACGGGTTCCTTATTACCCAAATTGTTTATGACCCGCTAAATAAATGAGTTACCCCATATCCGTTAATTAGCGGGTTGGTTAGGGCGGATTAACGGGTTTGGATAACATTTGCTGCCTCTAATTGCAACTCACGTCTTAGACATTTTACAATTATCAACATACCCTCGACTTTTAAGATATATTAATAACATAATTTGACCAATAATAAGACTCATGGACCACTATTACAACTCATGTCTTAGACATTTTACAATTATCAAGATACCCTCAACTCTTAACATATATTAAGACAAATAAAGGTAATCAACAACATACTAACTTAAGGATATGACTCAGTACCACCGACACTTTTCTTTGGACCAAAAATACTTTGATTGTTGTTGTTTCAGCTTTGCAAAGCTAATCATTTTTGTTCCAACCACTACATGGATAGGGCAGCATTTATTTAAATTAATGCATAAAAAATGAATAGCCAATCACTTTTCAAAAGCACAAACAATGATTAGGCAATCTCTTGAATTTTAAATTGTAGGAAAAATATTTTATTTTATTCTTTTACTGAATTTGCAGGAGTTACACTTTTTTTTTTTTTGAGAACAGTTTAATGCATATTACATCATGGGGAGGGGAGGAACATTTTTTCCACAAGAACCTTCCACAGGGAGGATGGGCGCTACAAGTGGGACTTGAACCTGGGTGCCTGTGTGTGGAAAATGGCCCTTGGGCCATCTTGGATTGGACCTTGGTCCTACAGGAATTCCAATTAGACATGGAGAAAATACACTATGGCAACAAACTTCTTTAAAAAAAAAAAGTCTCTGGCAACAAGTAGTTTTACATCATATAAAGTTATAAACCATCCATACCTTTGGAATCATGGTTGTTCATCCTTGGGCCACGACCATGAATTATCCTAATTGAATGCCCTAGCAAGAACAGAAATGTGGAAGGAACCAGGGAGAACTAGGATCTAGTAAATGAAAGGCATTATATTGTTAAGTGAAATATTTAATTGTATTATTATTTTTGTTTCTTAAAATTCTCATTGTACCCCCAATGTTTTTTCCCTGCAGATTCGCAAGCGTCTTTTTGCTAAAGCAAGTGCCTGATCAATGTGGATTTCTCTGATTTCGGTGAAGGGCCAGAGTAGATTTTTTCTTGCTGATGGTTTTCTCCATCTTGGATGCAGTTTTTTTACCGGCTTATATCAGAATGTTATCCGCAATGTTAGTAACTATAATTATTTGCTATGTTCACACCTCTTAAGATAATTAAGAAGCATTATAGAAATTGAGTTGATTTGTAATAAATTGGATCTCCAGATCCTTGAATGGATGAATAATGGACCTTTAGCCTCAATTCTGAAGTTGCATGTTTCTATATACAGTTGTTTCCTTTTTTATTTTTATTTTTTATAGGTCCTTTAGATATACAGTTGTGGTCTATATGTATATTTGTGTGGACACCTAGTTAGTCTTTAACTAGGTTCATATATAAACTAGCTTGAGAAAATGGAGAACGAAAGAAACTTCGGCAGATGATCATCCACAAAGTCATTTTGGCCTGGCTGACAAAATTTGTATGTATCTTGTTGGAGATTTATGTTCAATGCATTTTCTAATTGACTAATTAAATTTACTGAATGGTGATAATATTGTTATATGCTTATTGCTAGTGTTGAGAATGCCTATTTTAATGAATGATAATAGTGTTGTGATCAGAATACCTAGTTTAGTATAAAACTGCAGGAGTGGAGGCCTATTTTGGTTTTGTCCATTTTGTTCGTTCTTTTTTATTTGAATTCATTAGTCGGAGCTGCTCAAAATAGAGAACTAGCAGTGCCATCTGGACTGGGACCTGATCATGGTCATTTTGTACAGTTCCTGAGAGGTTTTGTGGCAGTTTATGAACTTGCATAGCTTCGAAAAATTATTGAATGCTGCGGTGCTCTATGATTTCAACAGGTAGATGATAGGCCACGTATGCATGTATAATATATTAATGTAAACGTAACCCTCTTCTTGAGACTACAGAATAATTGCTTCCTTACATTTGTGCTATGTCAGCATTGGATGGGCCTAAATGGCTAAAATAGGACCACCTCCAAAAATGAAAGAGAGAATAATGTAGAGGCAATCAAAAGTTTCAATGGATCCAAAGCATGATGAATAATTTTTTCCTTCACTAGCCGGTGATTTAGGGTGTTTAGTTCTCGACTATCCAGAATTGAGGCAACTCGAGTCCAAGTTAGATTAGGCTGGGCAGGAGATACCTAAATTATCAAACGAACAAACAAAAAGGATGGCGATATAACATTCCAGCACGGATCACTCAACCCTGCATACAAAGATATCAAAAATCCCTCAAGCTATTAAAATTCTAAGAATCAAATGCACTATATCCCAACTCATACATGACTCCAAAATATGAAAATCAGGGTAGATGACAAAGATGTGTAGAATGGGTGAAGATGGCAACAAATGTCTTCTATTTTAAAGGAATGGATAAGATGGTACGAGGAATGGATTTCTTGAGAAAAAAAAATAGCTCAAAGGTTAGACACTTAATAGCTTCTTTCATGTTTTTTTGTGCATTTGAATATCATTATCAATAACAAAGATTGCACATAACACATAAAAAGAATATAACAAAATATGTTTTTATGATCTTTTTCATTAGTAAGCATGAATTACATGTATTAAAAAAAATAAAAGGAGGACAATTACAAGAAAGATTTTGAATCAAAACACACAAAAATCCTATGCTCTTTTCTATTTCTTTTCTTTCTTCTTCTTCCTATTTCTCCTATTCTTCTCCCCCTTTGTCATCTTAAAAAAATGACTTAAGGCTGTCTGGGAGGAGGCCTATGCTTGAGGATTTATTGTAGAGTGTCCTTGACCTCGAGCACCTCCAACTTAGTTTCTCTGTGCTTTCTCTCATTATGCTAATAAAGAGTCTATCTGGAGTTTGAGAATGTGGACATCATTCTCTATAGCCTTTATTTTTTCTGTGACTTCGGATAGGTTTTTGGAGAGATTGGATTCAACAGTCCGAATTTGGGTTCAAAGGTTGGAATCCATTTCCCTAAGGAAAGTGAGGATTGAGGAAGAGTTTGTGATTGAGATTGGAGGAGGAGGAGAGGTGGTATGTGGAGTAGGGTGAGTGGAAGAGAGAGTCTCTTAGGGTTTGCTTGGGTGTGGGAGTGGATTTGGGAACCCATCCTTGGTCAGTAGACTTGTATCCCATGGACTTCAGAGTGCCCTTAGAATAAATGTTCGTGTGGATGGGAATGCATAAATTCAGTTTCGCCACCAAAATCAATGTCATAGTGTTTGAAAAGGGTGGTGATATGGTTGTCATAAGGGAGGATGTCTTGTTTCTTTTTTTAGGCAATCATTTATGCAATGAATGATAATGTGAGGGAGGTCGACCTTTTTGTGATTAAGGACCCACCAAATGAGGAACGCGTCCATGTATGAGACAGTCTTGTCCAACGGCATGTGGAAAGATGTTGTAGGTTATGATGTGGTGGATGAGATGGGATTCGAGGGTAAGTTAGGAGGCCTTGCGTTTAAATGTCTTTGTGATGTTAGGGTTACCACGCAATTGTTGTATAGCCGTGAAAGGTTCAAATCCATCAAGCACTACTCAAGTATTGGTAGTGAACTCTTGGAAATCCCCTTGAGGGATATTGAAGATTTCAGAGATATTTTTGGGTTTGAGAGAGATAGGATGGTCAAGAACCCATGAGGAAGCATTAAGACCCTTGGGCATCTCAAAATGGGCATAGAAGAGTTGAATGCGTCGGGTGTATTAAAAATTGGAAGCAAGAAATAAACTTGGTCCAACCAAGGTAATCAAAGTGAGTACCTATAAGAATAGATTTGGTGTCGAAGAAGGGGATGTTGATGGTTTTACCGGTACTCTACGTGTCGATGCTTGATGTCATCGTTGAACTTTTGTACAATATCGGTGTTGAGGAAAACTTGGGTGTCATAGTGAGATTTTGTTCAGTGTTCGGCGTTAGAATCCTCTTTATGGCATTTTTTTTAGGGATTTGGAAGTTAGGTTTTTAGTTTTGGAGAGCCATGGAAGAGAGATTGAGAAGCTTGAGGGAAGAACTTGGACAGTTTTGAGAGGTTTGAGGGAGAGAGAAATTAAAGTCTCAAGAGCGCGAAGTTTGAAATGTTTTGAAAATCGCTTAATATTTATAGATTTAACCAAATCAGTTAACTAGTTTTCATCATCAGTTGACAGGTTTTGCCCTAGTTTTAGGGAGGTCGACTGTTTTAACTAGTGCCTAAAAACTCTCTTTTTAAAACTCTTGATCAGTCGACTGTTTTATCCATGCAGTCAACTGGTAGGTCAATTGTTTTGACCAGTAGCAAATTTTAACTCGTTTTTATGGCTTCAATGGACCTTATGGTCGACTGTTTTCCATTATTAGTAGACTAGTCTATGAAAACAGTCGAATTGATTTGAGCAAAAGTGATTTTTATCACTTAGTTACTCAAATATTTTGGGTCAATCATTCATAGTTCTCTTATAATAAAGAAAAATTTCTCCTCTTGGAGTGGTTTGGTGAATATATTCGCTAATTAATAGTTTGTATCAATGAATTCAAGGATTACATGATCTCTAAGGAAATGTGTCTACTTTTAGAGTGTTGGATTGGGTTTTTTCTTATGTTAATTGCACTAGGGTTGTCACACTTAATTGGTATTAGATCATAGTTAAGCTTAAAGTCTTGAAATTGTTACTTCATGTATAGAGTTTGAGCACAACAACTTCCGGTTGACAAATATTCTACTTCGACAATGGACAAGGCTACTGAATTTTGCTTTTTGCTAAACCAAGATACGAGGGGATTTTTTAGAAAATGAAAAGTTCTACTTGTACTTTTTCTATCAATCCTGCAACTGAAAAAATTAGCGTCTGAATATCTTAATAGATCAAAAGAGGTATTTCTAGGATAGAATGGCCCTATATTAATTATTCCTAGTAGGTATTTGAAGATTATTTTTACGAATCTTAGATGTGATTCCTTAGGACAATATTGAAATATGGCACACAGGCATACACTAAACATAATGTCCAGTCTACTTGCTGTGAGATACAAGAGACTTCCAATCATTCCTCTATATTTTTTAGTATCAACATCATTTTCTTTATCATTTTTCTCTAGTTTAGTAGCAACACTCATGGGAGTACTTAAGGGTTTTGTTTCTTCCACTCCAAAGCTTTTAAGAATTTCTTTAACATACTTGGATTGGTTGATAAATGTTTCTTCTTTAGATTGTTTTATTTGTAATCCTAAGAAAAAAATTTAATTCTCCCATCATACTCATTTCAAATTCAACTTGCATGCATTTGGCAAAGTCCTTTCATAGATCTTCATTTGTTGAATCAAATATAATGTCATCTACATATATTTTCATAATAAGCATTTATTTTCCTTTTGTTTTAATAAACAAAGTGGTATCCTATTTTTTCTTTAGTGAATCTAGCAACTGAAGCAAAAGTTTCTTCATAATCAATGCCCTCTTCTTGGTTGTATACTTGGGCTACTAACCTAACTTTGTTTTGTTATGTTTCCTTCTTCGTCTTTCTTGTTTTTAAAGACTCATTTTGTTCCAATTATGCTTTGTTCTCTACGTCTAGAACTAAGTTCCAAACGTTGTTTCTTTCAAATTGATTTAATTATTCTTGCATAGCCAATATCTAAGATTCATCATTTTCAGCTTCTTGAATGTTTTTAGGTTCAATTTAAAATAAAAATGCTAGATTGTTACATACATTTCTCAATGATGCTCTAGTAGCAACTTTTTGAGTTGGTTCACTAATGATTTGATCTTTAGGGCGATCTTTGACAAACTTCCATTCTTTGGAAGGGTCTAATCCAACATCTTGAGTTGCAATTTTGTTTTCTATTTCATCTTCTTTTATATCTTTAAGATATTGATGATTTTCATTATTGTCTTAAAGCGGTTTATTTATATTTGAATCACTTTGTACATCATCATTATCTACATTCTTCTTTAAGATGTGAGGATAAGATTCATCAAACACAACATTTATAGATTTTTCTAACGTTGGAGTTCTTTTGTTAAACATTCTATTTGTTTTGCTTATGTTGAAATATCCTAAGAAGATTTCTTCATCGGATTTAGCATCAAACTTTTCTAAATTTTCTTTATCATTTAGGACATAACATTTACATCCTAAATACATGAAATAGCTAATGAGTGGTTTTTTTCTATTCCAAAGTTCATAAGTGATTTTATTAAGTTTTAGGTCTTATCCTTACTCTATTTATTACATAACAAGCAAGTGTTTATTACTTCAGCCCAAAAATATTTAGGTAAATTATGTTCATTAAGTGTTGTTCTAGCCATTTCCTTGAAGTGATATATTTTTCCTTTCAATTACTCCATTTTGTTGAGGTGTTCTAGGAGCTGAGAAATTGTGACCAATTACACATTCATAACTATATTGTTCTCTGTCTTTGTTACCAAATTCTTTACATATATCGCTTCTAACATTATTAATAGTGTACCCTTTTCATTTTGAATTTTTCTACATAATTTTGTGAAGGCTTCATGTGCCCTATCCTTATGAGAGAAGAATAATACCTAAGTATATCTTGAATAATAATCCACAATGACAAAGGCCATAATGTTTTTCTCTTAAGCTTGCAACTCTAGTTGGTCCAAATAGATCCAAATACAATAGTTGTAGTGGTCTACTTGTTGAAATGTCCTTCTTTTTTAAAGAAGATTTTACTTGTTTCCTTAGTTGGAAAGTGCCACATACACTATCCTTGACAAATTTTGTTTTGTGTAAACCTCTAACTAATTCTTATCTAGACAAGTTAGAGAGTAAGTCCATGCTCGCATGACCTAATCTTCTATGCCATAACCAACTATTTTCATTTACGGTCAGCAAAGCATTGCACATTTTGTGAAGCAATGTCATCAAAATTAATGCAATAGATATTGTTATCACTATATGCTAACAAATAGAATATTTTTATGGTTGCATTGCATCTTTAATTAGGTATTTATTGGCTTCAAAAATAACAACATTGCCTTTATCACATAGTTGACTAATACTTAGCAAGTTATGTTTCAAGTCATCAACAAGAAGTACATTTTCAATAGATAAAGAAAAATTTTTACCTATGTTTCCAATGCCAATAATTTTACCTCTTGAGTTGTCCCCAAAGCTCACATATCCACCATATTCTAAAGTTAGGGATGTGAATTTGGTTTTGTCTCCGATCATGTGCTTTGAGCATCCACTATCAATGAACCATTTGTCCTTACTTGATGGGGACTTCAAGAACACCTACAAAATCAACTCAAGTAACTCATTTTGATACCCAAATTTTGTTGGGTCCTTGAAGGTTAGTCTTTGGTAGCCAAGTTCTTTTTGGAACCCAAATCATTTTGCCTTTGTCCTTCATGCCTTTTCTAGTTCTTTTTAAAAATTTTGCATGAACGGTTACATTTGAACTAGAGGCTCTTACAAAGAAGTTTTGATAAGAATTTTGTTTGGTATGAGCATTGTATCCCAAACTTGTTTTATCAAAAACACATCTCTGTTGTGAGATGATTTTATCTAAAATTTCACTTTCCTTAGTAAATTTTTTCATGGTGAAGCTTAAATCATCCGTTTTTTTCCTTAAGAGATGAGTTTTCTTTCTCAATATCCTTATTTTTTAAAATCAAAGAATCATTTTCTTTCTTTAAAATCTCATTTTGATCATTTGAAACTTGAAGATCGTTTGAAAGAAATGAGATTTTCTTTTTAAGATCATTATTTTTAAAAATATTTTCTCAAGTTCATCATGCAATTCCTCAAAGGAATTTTCTAACTCTTCATAGGAAGGAAATGAGTCTAGATTAGAGTTTACCTCATCCTCGTGAGCCATGAAGAAAAAGTTGACTACTTCTTAGTCGCTTAATTCCTCATCTCATTCATCCCAAGTGCCCTTCATTTCCTAGATCTTATTCATTCTCCTTTGAGTTGAGGACATTTCGACTTTATATGTCCTAGCTTATGATACTCATAACAAGTCGGAGGTTCCCTTTTTCTTGATTCCCTTTTTGTTACTTTCAATTTTGTTGCTTCATTCTTAGGTAGTTATTGCATTTTCTTGTGATGAAGGCAACATCCTCATTAGTTCCTTCATCCTCTTCTTCATTTTCTTCATCTTCATTTGTATGAGATAAGGATTTAAAAGCAAGGTTCTTTTTTGGTTTATCCTCCTCTTCATGACTTTTTATGGTAAGCTTATGAGTTATAAAGCATATGAAAAGCTCATCATTGCTTATCTTGTTGAGATCATTTGCTTCTTGAATGGTCGTCACTTTGGCTTCCCATGTTCTTGGAAGAGACCTAAGGATTTTCCTCACCATTTCAACATTAGTATAGCTCTAGCCAAGAGCTTTCAAAGAATTAATAATGTTAGTAAAATGAGTAAACATTTTGGGTATGGACTCACTATCATTTACTTTAAATAGTTCATACTTATGAACTAGCATGCTAATTTTAGACTCTTTAACTTGATGTGTACCTTCGTAGGTAACTTCAAGTTTATCCCATATCTCATTTGCAGATTCGCAACTAGAGATTCTACTGAACTCATTTTCATCTAAGGCACAATATAAATCACTTATTGCCTTAACATTTAGTTGAATGAGTTTGAGGTTCTTTTCATCCCATTCTTGTTCTTCCTTAGCAACCTTGGTGGTGCTAGTAGAACTTTTGGACTTCATAGGAATATGTGGTTCATTTGTAATTACCTTCTATAGACACCTCATTTTGTGACCCCTTAATTAAGTAGTAGCAATTCGGTAATTATGCCAAGAAACCTATTTCAAGTAGGACTCTTCCCGATAGAGTCTTATTTCCATTAGGACTCCTCTTCACAAAGTCCTATTCCCTCTAGGACTCTCCTGCCAGATTCCTATTCCCGTTAGAACTCTCTTAATAGAGTCCTAATCCGAGTAAGACTCTTTCTGATAAAGTCCCATTCCCATTAGGACTCTCTTGACAGAGTCCCAGTCCAAGTAGGACGCTTCTTGATAGAGTCTCACTCCCGTCAGGACTCTTCTGCCTATCGAATGGCATTTCAATAATTTCGGCACCTTTTCGCTCACTAAAGGCATTTTGATAATCTTGGCACAATCCTTCCCTCAGTAGGACTTCCTAGTCAGTTAAGGGGCATTTTCATAATTCTCATATTATTTTACCCACATTAGTGTATTATGGTAATTTTAGCTCATTTGGTGACGAATTAGGGGTAATTTGGTCTTTTCACATGTCTTGTGGTAATCTAGAGATTCTCTACCGAATTTGGAAAAAATTTGGTAATTTTGAGTGATAGTAGTTTATTTAGGCTTAATTAGGACTTTTCACTTTTAAAGTTTCTATAAATTTGGTTGTTTGATATTTCCTTAAATGGAGATACATTGAACCTAGACATTTTTATTTTAGAGTTTATTTTCTAATTAAATTCTATTTCTCTTTTATCTCATTGACTCTTGCATGCAGACACCATTTCTATTGGTTCGTGCATTGTCATAATTATTTATTAATTCATTTAACTAGAATAATCATTCTTATTTAATTTTTGATTTATTTAATTAATAATTATCACTCAAGATATGATTCTAGCCCTTCGTTTTAGGGTTTCATCTTAGGTCCTTTAGATCAAATCTCTATATTTTCCTATAAATAGAGCCCCTAGGCTATCAATTTGAGGGGCCATGAATGGATGAAAATACACGATTCTCGTAGCCTCACGATGTTAGTTTAAGTCTAGAGTTCTCTCTACAAGAACTCTCCCTCTTCCGAGGCCAAAGCCCTGTCGAAGTGACAGCCTCCCTTCGTGAAGCAAGCCGAAGCAACGCTTTCCAATTCAAAAAATAAGCTGGAGATCTGCCCGACAGAAGCCTCCGATTCAGACTTTCCTAGTCGAAATGTTGCCTGACCACCACGACTAAATAAAGTACGCTCTCAAACCCTTAACAATTTTTTTTCTTTAGATCCGATTGATCTCATCTCTTTTATCACTATTGATAAAAGAGGGTAACTGGAGAACTACATGACTCTGATTTTGTTTTCTGAACAGATACGTAAAAAGCTTTCGGGCCCTAGTCAAATCATCTTTCTGTCTTTTTCGTTTTGTTTTATTTCTTTACATTAGGATCTTTTATTATTATCTTTTCCAGACTCACATCTCTCTTTTCAGTTTTCCTATGACAAAATAGCCTTGCAAGTGAATATTCGAGGCCGATCCATTTGGATCGGGTGGGGTGGGTGCCTAACACTTTCCCACTTCGCTACTTTAGCCCCTGATGCCTATTTTTCTAGTATTTCTATTTCTTAGTGCTTTATATTTATTTTGATCCATGGCAAGGGATCCTTTAGTATGTATTTAGGATTAAAGTGATTTAATTTTCATATCATTGATTTTAATTTCCTTCATATGTATTTCTCAATCTGTAACGGAGTTTCTTGTTTCTTACCCGAAAAACAAGCTAGCGACTCCTCAATCTTAATCTCTCATAAGAGGCGTTCCTTCCCACCTTTAGGAAAGGAGACAATTAGGATCCCTTTAAATCCATAAAAAAGATGACGCACGTCTTTCCTTTTTTTCGGTGTTGGGGCCCACACCTTTCATATATCTTCATTCTAGCCTTCCAATAAGTATAGTTTTGGCCATTAAACAGAGGGGGTTTGTTTATCGATTGCCCTTCGGTAAAGACGGTTCCTACAATATTTTTCATATCTTTTCTCTTAAAGTGTTAACTCTATTTTACAATAGACTGAGGCTCTAATACCACGTGCTACCCATATATTTACCCTAGGGGGTGAATAGGGTATTTTGAAAATATTTGTTTCTTTTCTAATCTTTAAAAATGAAAGTTGTAAATGCACAATAAATAAACAATAGAGAAAGAGAGCAAACACAACAGTTTTACAAGGTTCAAAAAACTTTCTATGTCCTCGAGTCAAGTATCTTCACTTGAGTTTTTCTACTATTGTGACCTCCTTGCATGTGGAGACCAAACATTTACAAAATGAAGACCTCAACCCTCTTATCCCAACAAAATATATTTTTTTGCCTCATCGGGTAGCACTTACCTACAATTCTCACCGCAATGAGATGATATAAAGATATTTACTAAATAATACTCTTTTCTATAGTAGTTTTGGTGCAATAAGATGTTCACTCTCTATAGATAGATCGAGATCAACATTATGTTTACTGAATCATCGACCAATCGACTGTAATGAGGACTGGTCGATTGATTAGGTCAACTAATTTGTTTAGAGGGTTTAAGGGTCATTTGGTTAAAGAACAATCAGTTAACTGGTTCTATTTGTACACAGTTTTTGCCTTTGAGAAGTGGTTGACTGATATTTTCTTTAAGTCGACTGATTTGGACAGTATACTTAGGCAATTCATCAAATGGTCATTTAGTCGAGATGTTTTATTTGTACACAAATTTCGCCTTTAAAAGACAGTCGATTGAATCTCCCTGTAGGTCGATTGATTTGGACAATGAGTTTTTAGGTTGTTTTGTAAAACATCACTCAATCGATTGGTTCTATGGATCAATCGACTGGTTTGATTAATGTAACTAATAAGTTTTAAGAATCAGTCGACCGGTTCTATGAACTGGTCAACTGGCTTTGACGGTGAGTGTTTTCTAGCTTATTTTCTTAGTGTATTTTTATCAAAATCTTTTGATATTTCAAAACTTAAGTTATGGCAATTTTTTGTTTTGAAAACACATTTGAGGTTAGTTCTTAGATGATCATTTTAAATAGTAAGAACTTAAGACCAATGATCAATCTAATCCTAATGTCACTCAAAACCCAAAACCCAAAACCCAAAATAAGAAAAATGAAAATCTTCACTTGAATTCCTTGCGCTTGACTTTGTCCAATTTCCTTGAATCATCATTAGAGCATTCCACTTATTTTGATCTTTGCTTTGGAGCATATTCTTAAGTGGAATCTTTTAACTTGATGGACTTTTGTCATTTACTTGATCAACAATCTTCTTTGACCTACATGACCTATTTGCATTGTCATTAGCTAAAACATTAGTCCATTGGATAATGTTTTGTGATCATCAAAATTACTGATATGTCCTTAGTTGAAAAATTTTAGGGCTAACATATTCGATAACGACTAATCATAGAAGTCTAAGGAAATCCAAAATGCTTCAAAATCAAATCCAAAGTCAATAACGTTCAAAAGTAAGTCAATACCGAATAACAAAGGAACAGGAAAATCATAATATCTAAGTAAATTACAAGGTTTCAAATAATGAGATGAGTAAGTAATTTCGATGTCCACTAGTTTAATGTATTTTATATCGTAGATATATTTCACAATTTATATTTCTCAAGGTCATATGTAACAATATTATATTGATAAACGCTTTCAAATTCCATTTGAGTACATATATCATATAACAACAATAATAGTTAAGTTTAATACATATATCTATAATCAAAATACACCTTAACATGAAATGAAATACTCACCGAAAATCCAAAATCTTGTGTTAACGTCTTCTTTTTAATAAGAGGTTTCTATAACAATATCAAAATCTTATTAAGTACTTACTAAAGGTACTACGCAGCTCAAAATATTATCTTAGAGTTCATTTTTGTTTAAACGGACCTCTTATTTTGGTTTAGAAGGCCCAAAAACCTTCGAGTAAGCCCCCTTATAATTTTTTGAGTTCATTTGATAGCTTAATTTAGCTTTTAGGACATATTAAGAATTATTCCATTTCTTGTTCCATATTTTTTCGGGATCTAATTTGATGAAATGACCCTTATCGTTGAGTTTGAAACGTCAAGAAAAGTCAAAATAGGCCTTCTTTAACATTTAATTGATTTGAGTCATAACTTGGGACATTATCATAATTTTACATTTTATATATTTAAAATTTTACCATCTCGTTTGCTAAAATGAAGTCTTTTATTGAGTCTGGGACATTAGAACATGCTAGGTAGCCTTTCTTCTTATTTTGATTGGTCCCATTATCATGAAGTAATTTATTCTCAGTGATTAAGATTATCCCTTAAGCTCCTTTAGTCTCATGTTTGAACTTTAGTGACAACAACTGCCATTTTTCTTTTTTAGGTTAAAACCCTTCTATTCGAACCACCAGCGCTATAATGCCGTTTTTTATTTATTTAAATTCTTAGTGAAACGATGTTGTCATTCTTAACCTTTATAACTTAAAAATCTTGCATCAAAACGACATAATTTGGGCCATCCATGCACCTAAATAACATCATGGTACTAATGGGTCAACTCATTACACTTTCAAGTAGCTTGGTCAACTCGACAAGTTAACTCATCACTAACTCACTGTAGCTCGGTCAACTTGTTAACTCAGATGCATTTTCGTCGCTATTTGTGAAATATTTCTTCCTCAAATCAATTCTAAAGATCCCATTTAAGCTTTCTCCATAACCCTAGTGTATCTAACAACATCAAATGTCACTGAAATGTTTGAACATATGACCATAGCTGTGTCCTGTAACTTGTTATTACACCTTCATTTCTGAAACAAAATATTCCAATTTTGTTCCTTGTAATTATCATTTTTCATCATCTACCAATCCATGTTCTTAAGTTTAAGTTTAGTGTTCAATTTTAATGCTTTTGATTTTGAGAGTCAAACATGCAACTCCTAGTTCGAGGTTCATCCTTGAGCTATTTCATGTCATTTTTATTGTAGTGTGCAGCATTCGACCCTTAGATCACCGCCCTTATGCATGAATTAGAATTTTATTCAAATTGATTTCTAACCCATTATTCAAGCTTTATCAATGGTAAGTTTTATGCATGCATATGTGCTAGGGTATTTAAGACTTGATTAATACGTCAAATAAACTCTATAACATTACAGAAATGGTGTAATACCCCAACCCAAATTCAACCGAGTGCATTAATGTAACATCGAAATGTTAGGGTAAACGTGCCTTACGGGGCTAAGTTACTTAGCCAAGAACGAATCTGTAGAAGACATTGTTAGGTTTTATTTTTCGAGATTAAATCTATAGTCCGGTTTGAGCTTCGAAAAGCCCCGAGCATTCGAATAACACTTGTACGGATGATGAATGTATATGAATGCGTACATATATAAAGGTATGTATATATGTGACAAGTATATATATATATATATATACATGAATATCATAAGTATATATATATATAACAGTATATATATATATATTTATATAAAGGGTATGTAGTATATAGATATATGTATAAGGTGTACGTGTGCATGTGTGTGTAATATATATATATATATATATATATATATGTATATATACTGTGAGTGTGTGTGTGTGTAGCAAAGTGTGTGTGCCGACATAGATAGGTATATATAATATATAATATACAAATATCAACCAAATTAAAAAAAAAAAAAAGAAAAGAAAAGAAAAGAAAAGAAAAGGATCAGAAAGGGAGAGAGAGAAGAGGGAACCACCATGAAGAGAGAGAAAGAGAAAGAAAGAGGCGGTGGCGTAGATTTTTAAGTAGGTGTGTGTGTGTGTGTGTCGGCGCGTGTATAGGGCCTATATATATACATGCATGCACTACTTGCAATTAGAAAATAAAAGATAGAGAAGAAGGTAAAGAAGCTAAAGAAGGAAAGGAAGAAAAAAGGGAGAAGCTGCAACTGAAATCGAGAGAAATGTGGGAGTTTCTCTTTAAGGTTTTTCAAGGTTTTAGTTAAATTCTAGATAGGCCTAAAATGAATATTTATGTCTTATAGTTAATAGATATATCTTGAGAAAGGAAAATAGGGTCTGAAGGACCTAAGAAAACTAGAAAATCCCCTATTGATGACCTTCAAGTTCAGACCTGAACCAACTACCACAAAATCCCCATTTCATTGCTTAGGATTTCAACTAGACACTATGAGGGTTAAGAAAACCCCAGACCACGATCAAAACGTCCAAAGAAAGGACCTTAACTTTCGAGTTGCAGGTCACGGTCAATAAACCCAAACACCACTAATGAATACCAAACTCTATTTTGGTATCGAGGTTAGAACCTGCTATGAAGAAACAAGAACAACTAAGCCAAACCCCATCCATTTTGGTCAAGAAATGGCCATGTATGAACCCAAAAATCGTGGAGAGGATAAAGCTTCAACCAAGCTTTTTAGCCCACCCCAATGCCCTAAACCAACTGCCAAAATGATCCCCATGATCATAGGAGTTCATAAAAACAAGAAGCAAGTGAAATGGAGTTCTAGAACTCCACGAAATAGAGAAAACAGAAACCTTGCAACTAGGGCTACAATGTCAGGGTAGGTGGGAAGAAGATGATGAACAGTAAACAGGACGACGTCGTTTTGGGCATGCGTAGGTTTTATTTTAAATAAAACTACATCTGTTTTAATGTTTCTGATTTTAAATTAAACCGAATTAGGACTGTTTGGCTACGAGGTTAGGAGATCAATTTATTACTCCTGTTTAGGGCAGGGATATCCTATCCCTATTTCACCCCCTTATCCATTGTTTGGATTTTAGAAATTCAGAAACAATAACGGGGCTGCTGCCCTTGAGGATCGAACTTGAAGCCTTCATGCAGTGTGGGAACTTATGCCCCACACGCAGACCATTGTGCCACTGAGGCACATGTGTTAACGTTTTACTAAATATAATATAAACTATTATATTAAATAATTAAATTAAATAATTATTGTAATTAATCTTGTTACCCAAATAAATTAAAAGAATAATGTATTCTCATTATTTTTGGCATTTTAAACCCAATGACGGGGTCCATTTCACAAGACGAGGTCCCAAAAAATTAAGACACGTGAAGATACAAAATTACCATTTTGCCCCTAGTGATGCCCAAAGCTAAATTGAGATCCGTAAAAGCCTAAACTGACTTTATTCGACGTTCCGGACTCAATGGTGGAGTTCCGTTTTACTAAATAAGATACTTGAAGTATTAATGCATGAAATTGACTATTTAGGCTATACGTAGCATTAAACTGAGGAATATTTACTAATTTATAGAAACTTCGAAAGGGAAAGGAAAAGTGATCTAGTTATTGAAAGAAAACGAACTATGTCAAAAGGTAAGTAAAATCCCTGAACTCTTACATGTGGTTGTTTCTAGTCATGTCATAGTTTATTCCCTGATACTGCAATTTTGTACTCCTATACGTACCTGATGTTTATTGATTCCATAATTTGATACTTGTTCTATCTTGTGAAAATACATACCCGATGTTTATTGATTTTATAATTTGATATTTGTTCATCTTGTGAAAATACGTACCTGATGTTGATTGATTCCACAATTGGATACTTGTTCTATCTTGTGAAAATTATTGAGGATTTGATTGCTATATCTTGATCATGATTGATTGTACACTTTGTACCATGCCTTGAAAGGCTAACTGTTATGTTCTCACTGTTGAGAAAAATGATATTCCACATATATATACACTATTCATGGAATTATGATGATCATGATATATTATGAGTACCCAGAGTTGTGCTCAATCACAACGTCCATCTGATGCTTTTACTGGACCTACAGGGTCAAAGTCCATGAGGCTATTCACTGGTCCAGGGCAAGGCTGGACCAGGGCGTAAGGCACTGTCAAACTAGTAAACTCCTCTTTTGGAACCTTAGGTGTGGATAAATGTGGCAGTCCATAAAGGACATATGGCGTTGTATACGCAATGACAGAGGGTATGTCGGGCCCTAATAGTTACTAGACCTATGAGTTAATATCAGTAGACCGACGGGTCAATAGGCATTATATACGTAATAACAGAGGGTATGTTGGGCCCTAAAAGAATCGAGGGTGTGCCAAGCCCTGAACAGAATGTGCATCAAAATGTTTGAATGATCATATTTTTCCTATGAATGATCATATTTTTGAAATCTTATCCATTAACTTACGATTGATTGATTATCTATTGATTGTAGGCAGTATAAGCTATTGTTTTTACCATATCCCTATTGATGATTTCATATACTTATATCATTGATGTTCATTTATTCTTGATTGGCTATTATGATCTCCTATTTCTTGACTAGGCTATCATGTTATTATATCCTTGTTTGTCTTGGATTATGTTGTTTTCTATACTAACCTTGACCTGATGGCAGAGTAAAAGGAATTTACTTACTGAGCTTTGTGAGCTCATTCAGATTTACATATCTATTTCAAGAAGGGACGCTGCAAGTAGACAGTAGGAGCTTGTAAGTAATAGAGGACATTTTCACAAATGTAATAGGGAATGATCAGTACGGTCTTAACTCTCCCATGTATTCACACCTTAGGCGTGAAGTAAATGTTTGGATCAATAAAACTTTATTATTATGACTTCCGCTGTTTAAATTGTTTAAATTGTTATCTACACATTATTATCATTGATCTAGTAAAAAGAAAATGTAGGGACGGACCAGCAGGTCGGCCCTGCGATCCCAAATTCCGCATAGGGTGGGTTTCGGGTCGTGAAAAATGGAATGAGAGTAAATAAAAATGGTTCTAACTGTTAGAAATAATGGGTTTTGAGAACAATTTTTTGGCCATCTTTGAAGCTAAAATTATAGTGGGTGCCACACGTTAATTTTGGTGGGTTTATATGAAAATGTGTTCTCCTCCATGAAGAGATTAAGATCCTATATTGGGTTGCTCAAAATCATTGAGGAGTAAATGAGAAGTTGATTTCAAACATCACCATTTGAAAATGGTAACAAAAGCTTGAATCTTGTGCAAAACGCTTGTGTCCCATATAGGATGGGTATAAGGCTTTTAAAGAGTATATATACACTTACCTTGGAGGACCGATTGGGCCCCAAGGGGTACCTAAGTTTTATGGAAGGGGGAGGACCTAGCACATGCTTGATTCACTATGCGTCGTCCCCCCGCCCTGCACCAAACCGGGACTAGTTTGGGCTTGGGCTTGGGCTTGGCCTGTCGTATATATATCTTTTTGGAAAAAATTAATTTAAATAATTTTCTATTAAACGTTGTCGTTTTGTTACTGTTAAAACAAATCAAAACGCTGTCATTTACTACCAGATTAATTAAAACTAAAAACGTCACCGTTCTACGATTACATTTTTTGGTTTTGGTTTAAATCCAAAACGACGTCGTTTTGTGATTGTGTTGGTTTAAACTTTGACTGAACAATCGTTTTCTTTATTGAGTACGACTGTGTCTGTTCAAACAAACACAATTGAACCACCATGCCTGTACCAAACAGGCATGAAGAGGTCTATAAATACACACACATTCCTTACATATAGAATTCATTCAAAGATATACATTTTTTGTGTTAGTTTAGAGAGAGTTTCAAGTCATTGTTTTTAGGTTCGTTGTGCACTGAAGTTTGGGTGCTTCACCTTTAAGTGCGTTGATCATTGTATCCTAGGAGACAGACGACCAAGAGCTCGTAAGCACCACCGCGAGAGCCTTAATTCGTCTTAATGACATTGTGTTAAATACAAGTCTTGATCCTAGCACATGCTTGGTTCACCGTGCGCGTGCTGCCGCCACCGCCGCCCCCCCGCCTCCCACTGAACCGGGCCAGGTTCGGGCTTGGGCTTGGCCCATCGTATATATATCTTTTTGGAGAAAACTAATTTAAATAATTTTTCATTAAACGTTATCGTTTTGTTACTGTTAAAAAAAAATTCAAAATGCTGTCGTTTAGTTACTAGATTAATTAAAACTAAAAATGTCACCATTCTGCGATTACATTTTTTGGTTTTGGTTTAAATCCAAAACGAAATCGTTTTGCGATTGCGTTGGTTTAAATTTTGACTGAACAATCGTCTTCTTCATTGAGTGCAACTGTATCTGTTCCCCATGAACAAACACAATTGGGCCACCATGCATGTACCAAACAAACATGAAAAGGTCTATAAATATACACAAATTCATTGCATATAGAATTCATTCAAAGATATACATTCTGTGCGGTAGTTTAGAGAGAGTTTCAAGTGACTATTTTTTGGTTCGTTGTGCACTGAAGTTTAGGTGCTTCACCTTCAAGTGCATTGATCATTGTATCCTGGAAGACGGACGATCAAGAGCTCATAAACACCACTTGTGAGGGCCATAATTCATCTTAAAGATATTGTGTTAAATACAAGCCTTGATCTTCTAATTTTTTCAGTTTTTGTATTGTTTCTATTACTGTTTTCTTATACTGTAATATGGTTTTTCTATTTTTAGTTTTAATTTTGCTTTGAAACAAAAAATTTGTACTTTTGTGTTTTAAAACAACATTCTCTGCATTTGTTTTTTTTTTTTTTCTGGTCATTCTGGTTCTTCAAATAATAGATTTATATATATATATATAATAGATTCTGTTTTAAACTGATTTATATATATATATATATATATATATATATATATTGAATAACACTAACTTGATCCAAGGTTTGACTTGTTGATTTCTCTATTTCTCTCTCTGTGCTTTCTTTCTCTAACCAATTATCTCTCTCTCTCTCTCTCTCTCTATATATATATATATTATATATGTATATGAGCTCGAGTTTGGGATCTTGAAGTTCCAGTTTGATATGGTCTTATAGAAGTGTAAGGATAAGATAAAGAATTGGCATGTATATAAGGTGTTTGATAATGTAAGGTTGTCAAGTGTGTTGTGCAATCTATCAAAAATATCCAAGAATGAAACACCTATGCTTGGCTCAAAATCACACCTATGTCTCATGTATATGTATGTATATATATATATATATTTATGTCATGTATTGTATATGTATATATTGACATATCATGTGCATATCCAACATCATGTTTCATGTCTATTTACCATACATTATTCAAATATAAATTAGGGACCTTGTCCTTCTAATTGAGTGTGCTTATACACTAATTTCCTCTTTTAGAACACAAGGTTTTAATGTATTAATTGATAATAAACACTAATGTAGGGTTTTGCCCTCTCGTAATAATCTCTGTTATTTAGTCATAGTCTTAAAAATTATATTTTCTAATTATTGACATTAGTATAAGTATACACTAATATTATCTAAATTCTTATATCGACATTAATTATCAAGTAATTAGACCAAGGGTATTAAAACGACTTACCCATTCAGTGACTTTGGCACTGGATGTTTTCAAAATGGGTACTATCGAGTTGTCTCTTGTGAATTCAATAATAAATACTTGTTTGTGATAGTTAAAAGAGAGCCATTGTATGTTGATAGTGAGACAGATGGTCCCCGGGGTCATCAGTCCCATTGTAGAGGGTGAATTTCTGGACAAAGAACTTTTGGGTCGCGCTTCTGCCATTATGTTAGAGGTAAATGCCGTGGAGAATCTACCTAGAAATTTACTTAACTCATCTTGATCTTGAGGGGTACAGAACCCTCTGGTTGAGATCGTCTGATCTTGGGAGTCTGCTATCTCCTCTACCCTCTGAGGGGCTTTGGGTAGGACTTGTTGTGTGATCGGTACCCGTTGATCTTATCCTACATCTCTAGATCCTCGACTCAGGGGAGGAATTTGTCCGGTGTTAGTGGGAATATGTTGTTCTCCCAAGATTAGGGGTTTCAGAATCTCGAGAGGGATGGAATTCCTACGGCCCTAGATTGGCTCCAGAGGCCCCCGGAGTTGGTATCCTCGTTTTGTTTTGATAATAGATTGTAGGATGAAGCGTGGGCATTCCTCTCCCTATGGCTGTTGATGTATGGGATCAACCCCTATATGAGCGGTACCATGGGGGTGTACTAGTTGCGTGTTAGGCAACTCCTTATTGGGGGATCCTCCGCCTTTTGTTGTGGTGGGAGGCTGAATTCCTTTGTGAACAGCGTTAGTAAGAGGAGGAAGAGGGCTACTCCGCTGGTTCTAAGCTAGTGAAGCCAAAGCTCGCGACATGGCTGTGAGTTGTTCCTGCATCTGGTCAAACTGTCGTTGAATCCGATCAAGCTATTATTGTAAATGATTGGGTGTTTGTCCCTTTCTTTTTCCAACAAGAGGCTGATTCTGAGGGTTTTTAGAATTCTTTCTAGGACGAAGGCTAGAAGCCATTGTCCTTTGGAAGAAAAAGATGAAAGATTTGTTGTTTTCAAGAAAATATAATAAGAACTATTTTTGTTTCCCACAGACGATGCCAAACTGATGTTGCTCCTTTATGATCAGAAGGACTTCTCGTCTTTCACTACCTGTCAAAAACTTAAGATCAGAGAGTCATCAGGAAGGCTCCGGTGGTAGTCGCTCCGATGATAAAGTCAGTAAATAAAAAGATGTTGTAATTAAAAAATAAGAATTGAACATAAATTCTGAGCGTACCTTGTGGTCTTATTTATAGGTTGTAAATTTCCTAAGTTGAGTAGGATTAGGAGCCATAAAAGTAGGGATTTGAAGATATCTGAAGATAACAGTAGCCATTTTTACCTTTGTTTCCTTATTTTGAGGTCGGTAGGATATGGAAGGCGGTGCTATGTTCTGGACCATATACTTCTGAATCCTATATGCCTAGTTGATCTGGATAAAATGATCTGTCTTGATCTTTACCTTGAAGAGTTCTGTATAGACACATGTCATGCTTTAAATATGTTTGTCATTTTATCGTATATCAGCTTCTCTCCCCCGAGCTTCAGTTCTGGGGGACTCATGCAGAGCTGAGGTTAGGGTTTCTGAAGAGTCACGCGTATTTTCATAAATGCGCTATTTCGTATTCCAATAAAACGGTCATTGATGGGACAGTTACAGCCTCATCATTGCGCTAGCCACCAATTGAGTAACCGAGGCCATTATTGGCAACCGTCAATTAGGGATTTCGGGACCATAAATGTCGATCCTCCTTGGGTTGTCTCATAAATAGAAGAAGTCTCCCAAATAAGAGTCTCTTACGAACTTTCTAACATATTAAGTGCAATTCGAAGCAAAAAGAAAGCCCCAAGGCGATTTCTGGTGTACCAGAAGCTTACTCTGATGATCATCCTTCAAACTTCTAGTCAGTTGTGACAATATCTCTCCCTCTTTTTTCTTTTCTATTTTGTCTTTGCTCTTCTTCTCCTTTTTCTATTTTATTTATGAGGATGTCTACTTCTGATGCTTATTCAAGCACGGGAGAGCAAGATGGGGAAATGGTAGAAATAGGGGATCAGGGGGCATTAGGGCTCTATTTCAGGTGATGAAGTTGAGAATGTTTTAGGTGATAGTTCAGGAGTGCTTCGAATTGAAGCACACCACGAGCCTAGGGATAGAGAGGCCGACTCATCGGGCAGACCTCATAAGAGAGAGGAATGTGAGAGTGTCATGACTGAGGGCATGCTACATGCCTTTAAAATGAATTTTGATTTTCCTCTAAATATGTCCTATAGGATACCGAGGGTTGTAAATCGCCTATGGGATATTGAGAGATGATAGATCTGCGCTTATCTTGAATGGTTTGAGGTCAATGTACACTTCCCTCTCCACCTTCTAGTGAACGAGTTTTTTAATTGGTTCAAGATCTGCCATATCGAATTGAATATCAACAATTGAAGGCAATTAATGGCCTTTTTAATCCTAGGTTACCAAAATAAAGTCGAAGTGGATCTGAACCTTCTTAGAAGTAACATGGATATGAAGTACTTGAAGTCAGAGGGGATGTTCTATATGTCCTTTGACAAAAGGTTTAAGCCATTGACCTCTGTACCTACTTCCAACAAAACATGGAAGAAGTGGTACTTCTTTGTCAATGGTGGCTGGGAATATAAAGACTTCGAGAACCGGAACAGCTTCTTTCCTCAGCACACCGGTTTTAAGGGTAAGCCTACAGAACTTTAGATGCTAATTTTAATATTTTAATCTCCTTTTGACTTGACTAACGCTTTTTTTAAATTTCTATTATCATAGATAAGAAGGCTTGGAAAAGGTTAGTTTTCACTCCTGACCTACAAGAAAAATATAGGAGACTTTTTCACCCTCAAGACCGTCCTCACGACAAGGTCCTTACCCTCTAGAACTTCATGGACGCCGGACTGGTGAAGGATAAGTCAGAGATTCTGAAGAAGACCGTCTTGACGAGCTAGATGCTCGGATCAAAGAAGGCCAGGGGAACGTCCACCTCCACCGCACAAGCTCTTTCCCAGAAAAAGAAGGACCGAGGTAGGGGGATCCAGGTCCCCTAAACACACCGTCTCGGGGGAATTGGCTTTGCCTATTGTATGACGTGAGCTTCCACCACCTCTAGCCCCCACAGCGTGCTCTTGATCTCACGGAAAAGGGAAAATGGGTGCAGTTCCTCCCGGGGAAGCCATGGCTGAAACTGTGGAGGTAGCTATAAAGAAGGCCTACGAGGAGGCTTGGAGCTCGGCTGCGGGTCGCTTCAAGGGTCTCAAGCCTCGAAAGATTCCTAGGGACCTTCTAGTCTCTCATATGAGGGTAAGATTGTCTTGTTTTGTGCCTTAATCGATTTCATATATGTCATCAACTTTTGTCCTTACTGACTTGTCTAGTTTTTATTTGTTCGTAGGCAATTCATGCCATGGCTGCCATTATGGACTTCCCCGAACAATCAGAATGGGAAGACAATCTTCAAGCTGAGTTGGATGAAACTAGGCTTTAGCTTGGGACCACCCGCTCTATATCTCTCTCTTTTGAGGAGAAGCTGAAGGAAGCTCTCACCACTGTGGCTATTCTGGAGTCACAGAAGAATGCTCTGGCTTTAGAGTTGGAGACTCTGAAGAAAGAGAAGGAAGAGGTTGACGCTGCTGCTGCTCAAAGGCTTGCCACCAGCATGTAGATGGCAGGAAAAGAGACAGAAAAAATCCCTCAGGGAAAAGGTGCAGAGGCTAGGTGGAGAGTTTACAGACCACAGGTATGAAATTTTCAAGAGAAAGATCTAGAAGTTGTATCCTGACCTCGACATCTCAGGTGTAGATGAGGTTTTAGTGGATGAACCTGCGACGAGTCCTCCTGAGGTTGCCCCAGTGGAATCTTCAAATCCCGAAGGAGAAGCCCCTCTTACCGAGGATCATTAGTTAGGATTTTTGTAACTTGTTTTTTCTAGTCTTTGTAATTTTCCCATATTTGGGCTCATATATGAAATTTCACTTATTTCATAACTTGTATTTTATTTAATATCTTTGTGATATGTCTATCTTCAATGTTCGAGCCAATATAAGTTCTCTTAGAGACTTACAAAGCATTTCAAATGGCTAAATGACAAGATATACAGATCTGAAACACTTATAATTAAAACACAGTTTCTCAAGTGTCTTCATACTGGTAATTTATAATACGCTGACCTACTACACTTGTAAATAAAACAAGGCTTTTCTAAAGGTCTGTAGAGTGAGAAAAAAAATAGACCATACTTATGATACTTGTAACGAGCACAAGCCCATTAGGGATCTGTATATTGATTTAATGTTCTAAACCTGCAGCACTTGTAATGGATACAAGGCTTTTAGGGGTCTGTGCATTGATAAAACGGATAAGACCTATAGCACTTGTAATGGATACAAGGCTTTTAAGGGTCTGTGCATTGATAAAATGGACCAGACTTGTAGCACTTGTAATAGATACAAGGCTTTTAGGGGTCTGTACATTGGTAAAATGGACCAGATTTGTAGCACTTGTAATGGATACAAGGCTTTTAGGGGTTTGTGCATTGATAAAATAGACCGGACCTGTAACACTTGTAATGTATACAAGGCTTTTAAGGGTCTGTGCATGTAGCACTTGTAATGAATATAAGGCCTTTAAGGGTCTGTGCATTGATAAAATGGACCAGACTTGTAGCACTTATAATGAATACAAAGCTTTTAAAGGTTCGTTCATTGATTGAGAAAACTCCGAGAAGAATTAAAAGTAGTTTTTTATTGATAGTACTTGTGTAAATGTTCGATGTTCCAAGGTCTGGGTACAAGCTTCCCCAGTTAAATCTTCTAACTAATAAGTCATAGGTCTAACGATCTTGGTTGTTTTGCAAGGTCCTTCCCAATAAGGGGAAAGCTTTCCCATGGTGGGATCTTTAGTGTTCGAAAACACCTTTCTTAGGACAAGATCTCCAAGCTAGAAGTTGATGGGTTTTAACCCCTGGTTGAAACATTTATCCAATTTCTATTGGTAGGCTTCGGCCCTAATCTGAGCTTGCTCACGTCTTTCTTGTAGTAAGTCCAGATTCTCCGTAAGCTGTTGGTTATTGGCCTCTTGGTCAAAGCAGTCTTCCTTAAGGGTTGGCATGCCAATTTTGATAGGAATGATGGCCTCAGTGCCATAGGCGAGTGAGAATGGTGTTTCTGCAATTAGGGTCCTTTTAGTAGTTTGGTAGGCCCAAAGTACTCTAGGGAGTTCTTCGACCCATCTTCCCTTAACCTTCTCCAACCTTCTCTTAATTGCCTTAAGAATAGTGTGGTTGGTAACTTCTGCTTGCCCATTAGCTTGAGGATACCTTAGAGAGGAGAAGTGGTGACTAATGTGCAGATCTTTACAGAACTTTCCGAATACCTTTCCAGCAAACTGTGTTCCATTGTTTGAGATAATGACGCGGGGTATACCGAACTTGTATACTATTTTTTTAAGTAAAATTATTTACTTCTAACTCTGTTATGTGAGTTAGTAGTTCAGCCTCCACCCATTTAGAAAAATAGTCAATGGCGACTAATAGGAATCTCCTGTTCTGAGGGGACTTTTGGCAATGGCCCTACAATATCCATTCCCCATTGGGCGAAGGGCCAAGGACTTACGATAGGGACTAGTTCATGATGAGGTTGGTGTTGGTATGAGGTGAATCGTTGATATTCATCACATTTCTAGACATATTCCTTAGTATGGTTTAGCATACCGGGCTAGTAGTAGCCCTGAATTAGTGTTTGGTGGGCTATGGTCCTACCGCCATTATGATTATCACAAATCCCCTCATGTATCTTGGCTAGGACATAGTGGAGCTCTTCGGGAGTTAAGCATCGTAGGAAGGGCTGTGTGTAGGACCTTCGGTAAAGCTTTTCTTTAAGAATTAAAAATCGAGTTGCCCTAATTCAAATTCTTCTCCTTTGATTCTTGTCCTTTGGAAGCAACACTTCCTTCAGATTCTGGATGATGGGAGTCATCCAATTCTTAAGCTGTTCTGAGATTTAAAGAGATTGTATTACCTCAGTACTAGGTTTTGACTGGTATGAGGTTTTCACCATTGAGTTCTTTTCTAACTTGAGATGGGAGGCCATATTTGCTAAAACGTCGGCCTTGGAGTTTTGGTTTCTTTCAATCTTTTGAATAGTGAGTTTTCAAAAAGATTGCTTTAGTGATTCCATAGCTCCGAGTATCTGGTTATTCTGTTATCCTTGGTGGAAAATTATCCCAAAACTTGTACTCACCATAAGCTGAGAGTTAGAGAATGCTTCAAGATCCAAAGCTTCATATTCTATAGCTAATTTCGTCCCAAGGATAAGTGCTCCATACTCGGCTTCATTATTATAGGCTCTGAATCCCAAGCTTGAAGGCTTTTTCGGATTACGATCCCATCAGGAGACTGAAGTATTATACCTACTCCAAAGCCTTTGTCAGTAAACTGAACCATCGCTGTAAAGTAGCCATACAGAAGTATGTGTAGTAGTTTGAGCTTTTGTAATGCAGTGTTCCAGTGAACTCTGCTACAAAGTCCACTAATACTTGGCCTTTGATAGCAGTCCACGGTACATAGGATATGTTAAATTGTCCCAGTTCCTATTGACCACTTGACTAGTCATCTTGAAACTTTGGGTTTGTGTAGGACTGATTTTAAAGGATAGGAATGTAGGAACTATGATAGGATGGGTTTGAAAGTATGGTCTAAGCTTCTGAGCGAATATCACCAAGGTTAGGGCCAGTTTTTCAATTTCAGAGTACCTCGTCTCGGTGTTCAGAAGTGTCTTACTAACGTAAAAGATAGGCCTCTGAGTTCCCTTATCTTCCCTGACTAAAGTGGAGCTGATGGCACTTTCTGATACAGCTAAGTATAGGAGTAGTTTTTCCCTTGGTACTAATTTTGAAAGGAGTTCGGAGGAGGCTAAGTATCTCTTGAGTTTTTAGAAGGCCTTTTCGCATTCAGGGGTCCATTCTAGGGCCTTACTCCCCCTGAAGCTTTAAAGAACGGGAGGCATCGATCCGTAGATTTAGAGATAAATCTATTCAGTGCTGCTATCTTTCCATTCAGGTCTTGAATGTCTTTCTTAGTTTTAGGTGATTCTAATTCAATCAGAGCTTTGAACTATGAGGGATATGCCTCAATTCCTTTTTGGGAGACTAGAAAACCCTAGAATTTTCCTTCTGTGATCCCGAAGGTACATTTTAAAGGGTTCAGCTTCATTTTATGTTTCCTTAGGATATTCGAACATCTGGCTCAAGTACTAGATGTGGTCACCCTTCTGAACACTTTTGACCAGTATATCATCGATGTAGAATTTCATTGTATCCCCAATTTGGGGGCAAAACATTCTACTTTACAAGTCTCTGGTACGTAGCTCCAAGCGTTTTTTAAACCAAACGGCATCACTTTATAACAATAAAGACCTTGTTATGATATGAAGGCTATTTTTTCCTAGTCTAGAGGACTACATTTGAATTTGATTGTACCCAGAGTAAGCATCCATGAAACTCATAAGCTCGTGACCTGTCCGTGGCATCAACAAGTTGATCAATTCTCGAAAGAGGAAAGTTGTCCTTAGGGCAAGCTTTATTTAGGTCGGTATAGTCAACGTAGACCCTCCACTTGTCGTTCTTCTTTGTTGCAAGAACAATATTGGCAAGCCATTCTGGGTAGAACACCTCTCTTATCATTCCAGCATTTAGCAACCTCTGGACCTCTTCATTTATGATTTTATAGCATTCAGGAGCAAATGTTCTCCTTTTTTATCTTATCGGGGATGGTCCGGATGTGTCATCAACTTGTGAGAGATGAAATCAAGATCTATTCCCTCCTATATCTCTAGCTTCCTAAGCAAACACTGAAAGGTCGTCCTTTAGAAATTTAACAATATCCTCTTACTCGGAAGGAGACAGGGCTGAGTCGATTTGTAGGTACTTTCCCTCTCATTCAGTGCTGATAAGCACTTTGATGGGCTCCTCATTGGTTTGACTGTGTTGTCCTTTCCTCTGGGACTTAGTAGCTTGTCAACTTCAGAAGGATATTCTTCTACCTCATGAAGGTTGGAAGATGAGGAACTTTCCCTCTGATAAGGGTACTATAATTTTTATTTGGAGGGATTTTCATTTAGTGTGAGGACATGACATTCCTGGGCAGTGGGCTGACAGTCCTTGATGGTAAAAACTTTGTTGTTGTGACATATTTTAAGTATTGATGAAGGGTTGAAGTAACCACTCCCTATCTAGTGGATCCAAGGTCTCTCAATAATGACATTATAAGGGAATTTAGTGTTTAGGACCATGTATTCAGAGACCAGTGTCTTTTGTCTGTCCCCTTCTCTTGTTGTGATTGGTAGGTCAATTCTACTTAATGGGATGTTGAAGATTCCTGTTGAATCCTGACATGACAATAGTGGTAGCTCTGATGTCATTAGAGTTTAGCTTCATATGTTTGAAGGGTTCGTAGAATAATATGTTGGTAGAACTTCCTAGTATCCACGAGAACCCTTTTGATCTCAAAATTAGTAATTTTTAGTTAGATGACAGAGCATCGTTGTGGGGACAATATATCCCAATGAGGTCCTGATTTAGAGAACTGGATTTGAGGTTCTAATTTTATATTTTTCTTAGTAACCGAGATCTGGATGACATAAGGTTCTGCCTTTGCCTCTTGAGCATATATTTTCCTAGCTTAGTTAGACATCCCTATCATTGCGTTGTCAACGTGAAGCACAAAGATGACCTGATTATTTTTTCGCTACTGATCATTTCAAATTTCTCTCTGTTCATGGCCTTTGCTCTTGCCTTCTTTGAGGTGGTCTTTCATCACGGGGGTTCTACCTTCCCGTCCTAGCGGACAAACTCTTTCAGTTGTCCTCTTCTAATGAGATACTCTATTTCTTGCTTGAGGGTTCTACATCCCTCAGTTGTGTGTCCGTGTTTTTTATGGAAATCAAAATATTTGTTCTGATTTCTTGAGTCGGGGTGGATTTTTAGTGGCTCTGGCCGCCTCAAGTTTTTACGAGTTTGGATCTATTAGACGAGTGAGAAAAGCATTTAGAGGGTTGTAGGTCCCATACCTCCGAGAGTTAGAATTGTTCTGGGATCTGGGTGTTGTACTCTTGTCGGGGCTACTGATCTTCTTCTAGACTTGTTCATCATTCTGAGCTTGTTCTTTTACTTTTCGGAAAGAGGTTTTTATATCTTCAAGATTAATATACTTTCATGCTCATTCCATTAGAATTGTCATATCTATGGGAGGATTCTTGGTCAAAGAATCCTGGAAGTGTCCAGGCCCAAGGCCCGAAGTGAGGGCGACCACTAGGATGTTTAGACTACAACTGGTTATTTCTGTGAGCTCGGTGTTAAAATGAGTTATGTACTCTCGAAGTGATTCTCCCTTTGTTTGCTTTATAGTTAGCAAGAATTCTGATTTTTTTCTTAACTTCCTACTGGTTAGTAATCGGTCAAGAAATAGCCTACTGAGCTCATAAAAATTGTTGATTGATTTTTGGGGGAGGTTGTGGAACCACTTAAGGGCAGTACCCTTGAGGCTCGTCACGAAATTTCGACACATGAAAGCATCGGTAGCTTCATGGAGAGCCATTGTATGTTGATAGTGAGACAGATGGTCCATGGGGTCATCAGTCCTATCGTAGAGGGTGAATTTTGGGACAACGAACTTTTTGGATCGCTCTTATGCCATTATGTCAAAGGTAAATGGCGTGGAGAATCTACCGATCAATTTACTTAGCTCGTCTTGATCTAGAAGGGTATGGAACCCTCTGGTTGAGATCATCTGATCTTGAGAGTCTGTTATCTTCTCTACCCTTTGAGGGGTTTTGGGTAAGACTTGTTGTGTGATCCGGTACCCGTTGTTGATCTTATCCTGCGTATCCAGATCCTCGACTCAGGGGAGGAATTTGTCTGGTGTTAGTGGGAGGATGCTGCTCTCCCAAGATTGGGGGGTCCGAAATCTCGGGAGGGTGGAATTCCTGTGATGCTGGATTGGCTGCAGAGGCCTTCAAAGTTGGTATCCTCGTTCTACTTTGATAATAGACAACAGGATGAAGCGTGGGCATTCCTCTCCCTATGACTGTTGACGTCTGGGATCAGCCCCTATATGAGCGGTACCATGGGGGTGTACCGGTTGCCTGTTAGGCAACTCCTCGTTAGGGGATCCTCCTCTTATTGTGGTGGCAGGAGGCTGAATTCCTTTGTGAACAGTGTTACTAGGAGGAGGAAAAGGGCTACTCCGCTGGTTCTGAGCCAGTGAAGCTAAAGCTCGCGACATGGCAGTGAGTTGTTCCTATATTTGATCAGACTGCCATTGAATCTGATCAAGCTGTTGTTATAAACGGTTGGGCATTTGTCCCCTTCCTCTTCCAGCCGAAGGCTGATTCTGAGGGTTTTTGGAATTCTTTCTAGGACGAAGGCTAGGAGCCATTGTCATTTGGAAGAAAAAGACAAAAGATTTTTTGTTTTCAAGAAAAGATAATAAGAACTATTGTCGCTTCCCACATGCGGCGCCAAACTGATGTTGCTTCTTTATGATCAGAAGGGCTTCTCGTCCTTCGCTACCTGTCCAGAACTTGAGATCAGAGAGTCACCGGGAAAGCTCCGGTGGTAGCCGCTCCGACGATAAAGTCAGTAAATAAAAAGATGTTATAATTAAAAAGAAGAATTGAACACAAATTGAGAGTGTACCTTGTAAGTCTTATTTATAGGTTGTAAATCTCCTAAGTTGAGTAGGATTATGAGCCATAAAAGTTGGGATTTGAAGATATCCGAATATAGCAGTTGCCATTTTGAACTTTGTTTCCTTATTCTAAGGTCGGTAGAATATGAAAGACGGGACTATGTTCTGGACCATATACCTCTGAACTCTCCATGCCTAGTTGATCTGGATAGAACAGTCTTTCTTGATCTGTACCCTGAAGAGTTCTGTAGAGACGTGTCATACTTTAAATATGTTTGTCATTTTATCGTATCAAGTGGTAATACTTCAACATTAATAAAACAAAAAAAATATAGATTGAGAAAACAATACACAACTAAAAAATATATAACAACAAAGAAAATTCTTTGTACAAAAATTCTTTGTTTCTTTAATGTTTAATTATCATTTATTACACCCATAAATATATCACTCACGATGACTGATCCCTTGATAGCAATTCTATTATTATGATATTGTCGATGGTGACTAAATGATCAATCTTGCATGGATTAATGAGACATAGTTTGAGGGTTGTAAAAAAAACATAGTATCTGGATAGATAATATTTTGTGTGATACTTTCTTAGATGTGTGAAATATATTTCTTAGAGAAAGAAGTGGCTTACTTTAGAGCATGAGATTAGAGTTTGAATCCAACTCTGCAATCACATCCCTCAAACACTCCACTAGCAAACGAAATTCCACCTACTAAGGGTGCTCAAAGGCTAGGAAGAAGCAATTAAAGCGAACTGCAATTTCATTGGTGCCGTGATTATAAAGGATCGACAATTAAAAGAAAGAATGACAAGGCACATAGGAGTTGACGACAATGTGGGATGCAATAGAAAACAATAGAAGGAATATTTTGCTGAACTTCACACTTTATTCATTGACAGAAAGCAAGGTAAATATAACATACAAAAAACAAACGTTTGCACATAATATGGAACTAACTTGTTCCATGACTAACAGACTTCCACTCCTAAGACACCACAACTGACTCCCTAAAAGAATAGGACAATAGAGACTTATTCAACAAATAATAATAATTAAAATAAACTCTTAACACCCTCCCTTAAATTGAATGTCATTTAGACATCAGTTTAGAGAAAATAAACTCTAACTTGTGCATGACAATGGTCTCCTCTTCCTTCAAACAACATCTTTTAACGAACAAATTCCCAACATTTGCCTTAACTTCACAAACACAGGTAACTTGAGAGGCTTGGTGAAAATATTTGATGCTTGATCTTTACTTCTACAAAAAATTAAATCAATGATACCATCCTTACAAAGATCATGCAAGAAATGGTATCTCATATCTATATGCTTGCTCCTCCCATATAAAACTGGATTTTTGGAAAGCTTGATTGCAGAAACATTATCACAATAAATCAAAGTTGGACCTTGCTGCTAGTAGTGGAGTGCTTCAATTAGCCTTCTTAGCCAAATGGCTTGACATGAACATGATGCAACTGCAACAAATTAAGCTTCGGTTGTTGTAAAGTCACAATTTGCTGCTTTTTGGATAACCATGAAACAGCCCATGTCCTCATCATAAACACATGACCCGAAGTGCTTCTTATATCATTAGAATCTCTCGCATAATCACTATCAAAGAAGCCAAATAGACCATACTGTGCTTATCTTTTTATAGAAAATACCAAAATCCTTTGTACCTTGCAAACAATGAAAGATTCCTTTTGCTACTAAAAGATGAAGCTTTGTTAGGATTCCCCATATAGCGACTGATTAGGCTGACAACATGCATTATATTAGGCCTGGTTGAAGTCAAATACATCAGACTTCCCACAATTTATTTGTAAAGAGTGGCAGTTCACTTTTTTTCCATTTGAATTTTTTACTAGCTTCAAATTTGGTGTTGTTGGGGTTCCAACTGAATCACAATCCTTCATATGAAACCTGTTTAAGACTTCTTGGACCTATTTTTTCTGAGAAACAAAAATCCCAGCTGATGACTGTACTACTTCAATACCAAGAAAGTAGTGCATCAACCCCAAATCCGTCATATCAAACTTAGTCATCATAGATTGTTTAAAAATATTAAACATTGCTTTATCATTACCTGTGTAAATCAGGTCATCCACATATAAGCATATAATAAGAATTTTCCCATATTCTCCAAACTTTATAAAAAGTGTATACTCATATGGACATTTATGAAAGCCTTTTCTATCAGAATAAGCATCTATACGACTCTACCAAGCTATGGGTGTTTGTTTCAGTTCGTATAATGCCTTCTTTAACCTATAAACTTTTTGCCCATTTCCTTTCTTCACATACCCAAGAGGCTGATCCACATACACTTCTTCTTGCAATTCGCCATGTAGGAAAGCCAATTTAACGTCTAACTGCAAGATAGGCCATGAATTTTGTGCAGCAATAGAAAGCACCAACCGGATAATATCTAATCTTGCAACTGGAGCGAACACCTCTTTGTAATCCACCCCAAACTTTTGCTTGCGCCCTTTTGCCACCGAACGTGCTTTGTGCTTGTTCACTTCTCCTTTCTTATTTAACTTAGTTTTGTATAACCTTTTGAAATATCTGTCAGCTCTCACGTGTCATTCTTTTCTATGGCATTGATTTCCACATCCATGGCTTTTTGCCACTTTATTTCTTTGATAGCATCTTGAAATATTGTAGGATCACAATCTGTAAATAAAGAAAAGTGTGTGAGTGGATCATCTGATTGATCAAATCCACTTACCTCATAATCTTGTATCCATGCTGGCCTCTTTTTAGTGCATTGAGATCGCGATCCGGTTGGAACATCATGGTGTTCCCCTGTTGAATTTGATGGTTGTATTTCATCGGATATTGTTGTTTCTAGATTTTGTGGATTTGTAGGGATGGATTCTGATTGTTGATGCCTATCATCATTTAAAGGTTGGTTACTTTATTCATTATTTCCATCAAAATTTGTTGGAATCTATAGCTGCTCTGAGTAATTAATAGCCTATGTCCATGACCTTTCTGATAATAATCTTCTTGGTGATAGGATTATACAACTTATAGGCCTTTGAATGTTCACTAACACCAAGAAAAATACATTTTTGTCATTTTTCATCGAGCTTTTTCCTTTTTTCATCAGGAATGTGAGCATATGTTATACATCCGAAAATTCTGAAATGATTAACGGATGGTCTGCGCCCAGCCCATGCTTCTTCGGGTATTCAAGTTTTGGACATGTAATGTGGGACTTCTATTCAATATGTGAATGCCCCAGTTGACTACTTCAAGCCAAAAATCCCTTGGAACATTTCTCCTTGCTAACATGCTTCCCACCATGTTTAAGATTGTACGATTTTTCCTCTTAGACACACCATTTTGTTGTGTTGTATAGGCTGCTGTAAGTTTTCCTTTTAATTCCCTGTTTCTCACAAAAATTTGCAAATTTTCGTGAGTTATATTCTCCACCACGATCAGTTCGAAGAGTTTGAATAGCTCTCCCAACTTCTTTCTCAATCAGGGCCTTGTAACTTTTAAATGTTGAAAAAACTTCAGATTTTTCCTGTAAAAAATATACCTATGTTTTTTCGACTATAATCGTGAATGAACGTAATAAAATACCTCTTATTACTGTTGGACGTTGGATTTATGGGCCCATAAATATCGGAATAGACTAGCGCAAGCGTCTTTGTAGCTCTTCATGCCTTCCTTTTTGAAAAATGATCATGACGTTGCTTGCCAACAACACTCTTCAAATACTTGGGAGGGGCTAATGATTTTTGGGAGGGCAATCACCATCTTTTTTCTCATATAGGGTCTTTAACCCATTAAAATTTATATGACCATAGCGAAAATGCCATAACCATGTTGAGTCTTTCACGTTGGCAGAGAAGCAGGATTGAGTATCATGCTTGACATATAATGGAAACATTCGATTTGTAGTCATCTTGACTTGAGCAATTTTACCTCTTTTTGGATCATTAATTAAATAGGCACCATCTTTGATTGTTATCATGTAGCCCTTTTCCTGAAGTTGTCCTATACTGAGCAAATTGCTTCTCAATTATGGCATATAAAAAACACTAGTAATAATCTGATTAGAATTATCTCTAGTTCGAATGTGAATATCGCCTTTTCCCATAATTGAAATTGTAGAATTGTCACTAAACTTTATAGAGGCTCGAAAGGATTCATCCCAATTTGTGAAAATTGACTTACTTCCACATATATGATTATTACAGCCTGTGTCTAGGTACCATAAATTCTGCTAATTCCCTTCCATGGTATGACACACCATTAAGAGAGTGGTATCTTATTTTCTCTCTACAAAATTAGAATTTCCCCATTTTTTCTTTTCTAAATTAGTACGACATTCAGACTTATAATGTCCATACCCGTGGCAGCAGTAGCACTTGATATTTGATTTGTCCCATTTTGCTTCATGATCTGTTGACAGTTGATTGTAATGCCACCTACCTCTACTTCTCGAATTTGGAGTGTGACTGTCCTCTTTGTTATTATTGGCAGATCTGCCATCACTACTTCCTCTTTCTCTGCCTCGACCTCGGCCTCGTTTTCTACCTCTACCGAAGCCTCTTGCTGCTGAAGATTCACCATTGGTTGAGACCTTCAATGCTTACTCCTCTGTGGTATTTCGGTTGAGTTTTTGCTCATGGACATTGCAGCGAACTCTGCAGTTCATCAACCAATAATTTATCAATGTCCTTGGACTCCTTAATTGAACAGACTATAGAGTCAAATTTCGTAGTCATGGAGCAAAGAATCTTTTCCATTATGGTAATATCTTGCATCTGGTCACCATGGATCCGCATCTTATTTGTAATCACCATTGTCCTTGAAAAATAATCTGTAACACTCTTACCAAGTTTCATTTGAAGGATCTCAAATTCTTTTCGAAGTGCTTGGAGTTGAAAGTGCTTGACCTTCGTTGTGCCTTGATATTTCTTCTTCATTGAGTCCCATAATTGCTTGGAAGTGTCTTTCTGGAGAATGGTCTCCAAAATTGTACGATAAATTGCCTGAAATAAGTAGTTTTTCACCTTGGGATCCTTCAGCCTTTGTTCATCGAGTTTCTTCCGTTGTGCATCTTTCAAAACTGCTCCACTTTCCAGTTCGACAATACCGGTTTCCACGAGAGTCCAATACTCATTAGATCTCATAAAATTCTTCATCAACATGCTCCAGTAATCATAATGACCATCAAAGCGAGGAATGGTTAGCTGGACATAGTTATTGACTACCTTGTCAGCCATGACTGCTTACTACTGCAAGTAAGAAAACTGCTGCTTCTGTGGAGAATTTCTTTCTGTGTTGTTCAAGCCCAGTGGTGGCTCTAATACCACAATGTGGGATGCAATAGAAAACAATAGAAAAAATATTTTGTTGAACTTCACACTTTATTCATTAACAGAAAGCAACGTAAATAGAACATACAAAAAATAAACTTTGCACATAATATGGAACTAACTTGTTTCATGACTAACAGACTTCCATTCCTAAAAACTAGGACACCACAACTGACTCTCAAAAGAATAGGACAACATAGACTTATTCAACAAATAACAATAATTAAAATAAATTCTTAACAAACGAGGGATTTTGTATTAGCGGCAATTTTGTCTTTAAAAAATAATAATTAGTGTCACTTCACTGCTTTTGGATGTCAGCTTATACAATTTAAAAAAAACTTGAAATTTTTATGTTTTATTTTATACATATTTATTTTAAAAGACTTTCTAATAATTAACTTTAAATATAAAGACAAAATTGGTAGTTAAAATGCTACTCTTCAAAAGAAGTTAGGTGAGATTGGAAAGAATTAAAAGAAAAGAGGTTAAAAAGTAGAAATTATTAAGAAAATTTATCATTTTATGTTATATTTGATGGAGTGTCGTTGTGTCTCACGAAAATTTAAATTATTTTGAAATTATGACAAATAGCCTTTTTATAAATTTAGAAAAATATTTATGAAATATCCTCTCGCCATATATGATAATAACATAATTACTCATTGAGATGAAAGGTAGTGTTTTATAAAAAAAAAAAATTCATTGTTTTTTGTATAGTTCATTCGGCCAATGAATATTTGTTACACTTATAAAATATGTGAATTATATATTAATATAACGTGTGTTTATTGGCTCAGGTGTGCTACACTGAGACTAATAAATAATAACTCGTGTTTTATGATCCAAATTTTTGTGTCCAAATATGTGCCTAAAAAAGAGAGAAATTATTAATTACTATCACATTAATTATTTTTTAAAAAATTATCTCTTTAATTAATAACTCTCATTATTTAAACACAAAATTTAGATATAGAATTTGAGCAAGAAAACATTATCCCGAGAAGCCCGAAAAACTTTCATAGATCCAGACCGTTCATCTTTCTGAATTATCCTATGCGTAATGCGTGCCCGGGAGGGCAATGCTCAGCTCTACACTCAACAGACAATTAAGAGTAGTAGACAGCTCCGGAGGATCTCCAGAGTCCAGATTCCAGAACCGCCCCCGGCCCCCCCCCCCCCCCAAAAAAAAAAATGCAAGTCTACAAAGCTGTCTCACCTTCTTCGCTGTGAGTAACTTCGGCTTTCCCTTTTCCAATTCAGACAAACTCGTTTAATTTCTGTTTCTTCGAATTTGTTTAAGATTTTGTTCAGATTTTCAAATCTTACGGACAGGTTCTCATCAAGCAACCTTTCTTCTCCTTCTTCTTCATTTTTTTTTATTTCTTTCTAATTTTGTTGTAAATTTAGGGTTTTTTGTATTCCATTTGGTTGCCTTTTGGTGGGCTGTGTATGTTACCTTTGGCATTATTGATCAGTGAGGTTGCTTTAACTTGAGGTAAGCTTGAATTTTGTTTTGGGATTTGTAGAAAACTGATGCCCTTTCTCTTTTCTTTTTGCAGACGCCCTACTGTTTCTTTGGATTGCCACAGTCAAGTATTAAATCAGTTACAATTTCCTTACGGTCTAAACTCTGTGTTTGCAAGAGGTCCGTGCAAGCTCATCTGTATTTGCAGTGAAGTGAATTATAAATTCGTAATAATTGGCATATCTATAGTTCCGTTAACTTCAAATTTGGAGTAATAATATTTCTTTATTATATCTTGTTTTCCATGTTCAGTTAATCTTGCTGTTATTCAAATACAAAATGATTGTTTGCTTATCATTAAGCAGGTGTGGCATCAAATTGCATTCATGATATTGTAAAACTTTTTTTTGGTCCACTCAATCAGTAGTGTTAAAATGCCGTCAAACCTACTTAATAAAATTATTGGGACACATGGGTATCTCAAATACTAGTGTCCCACATTGGTCGGAAAGAGAACATTTCCTTGATATATTAGTACTCACCTTTCTCTAGGATGATAATTTAACCCGCCCCTTGGGAAACCGGCCAACCCCGCTCCTAATGGGACAGGTTTGGAGAAGCTTTTTCACCCCGTTAGGATTTGGGGAGAAGACACCCCGCCCCGATTATATAAAATAAAATAATAAAATAGTTTTATGTTACATACTTAATGTTTATAATGATATTTTTTAGTCACTTATAAAAAGTTTATATAAACTTGGTAGAGTTATATGTTTGAAAAAGAAAATAATCTCATTTTAATTATTTATTAACATGCATATTTCTTCTTTTTAACACATGTAATGTTTTGTTTAAAAGGTGTTAATTATAATTAATTTAATAAAATAAATAAATAAATAAAAGTTTAAAAATAAATGGGACCCCCCCCCCCCGGCTTATCACGGGTTTGGGGGAAAGCTTTTTTTCACAGGCGGGGTTGGGGAAGGGGTCCCCTGCTCCGAACCCGCCTCGTTGCCATTCCTACCTTTCATCCTGTTAGGCCTTGTAAGCTTGAGTAAAGAAGTGGGGCATCTCACGTGCACACAAGATCGTGGGAAGTCTGGTGGAATCTAGGCTACCCAGTCTAGAAACCAATTAACCGGGCGCGCCAAGCTTAATACTTGCATTAAGCCTTGCTGCGCCCGGGGGGGGGGGGGGGTGGGTTGCAAATTCCCGAATTTGTGCACAACTTGATTTGTTTCCATATTATTTTCTCAACCTTCCTTCCATTACAAATTATATATTTCCATATTACCTAGTCAAAGGTTTTTGTTGCACAATCAATTAGTAGTTACCATTAATTCGGGCACTAAATATGCTATATTCCTTTATTATCTTTTTGCTCAACCAGTATAAATAGAGCTCAAATTCGCAGTCCAATAAACCAGAAAAATCGAGCTACCTCTGCCATTGTTTTGTGAGAGTATGTGCTTCTCTTGCTGTTTTTTGAGAGACATTTCAGAGCAGTTCATTCGAGTGCGAATTCACTACTTTATTCCTTTTGCTTTGAGTGTTCCATCGCTGACCAGTGGAGGCATTGCTTGTTCCACTGCTCGTTTTGCTTTGTTCCATTGTTGTGTTCGATCCATTCTGTCGAAGACAGAGAATGTGAAGGGTTGTTTAATCAATCTACACATTGCGAGTGTACGCTTGTGTGTATTTTTGGCTATTGTATTGTGGAGGGTGGAGCGCCGCCAACCTGTTACACCGAGGTTCTTTCTTCAAGTGGCAAAATCATAACTAAGGGCAGTGTTTACACACGCCTCAACCACTAAGTCATCCTATCTTGCTTTAATTTTGGTTTGTGGTTGATTGATTTATCATTATGTTCTTGCCTTTAGATTGAAAGTAGTGTTCAAACTAGCCCTAAAATATTTAAACTTTTGCAACAAAAAATTCCATGAAAATGCCACTCGCCAGGCTATGTAAGGTTGTGATTGCATTGATTTTTCTTGCAGATTTTGAAGTTCTGGATAGAAGCAATCAACTAAGTTATCCCATGGATTTGCCTTTTCTATGAATGATGTTAGTGTGTGAAGTAGTTAACTCCGCCCTAAGAATTTGTGCCTCTGCATGGCTGCATCCCAAGATTTAGACATTATGCAATTCTAATCCCTTGATAAGGGCCTGCATTCACCGCCCATACCTGAATAAATATTATAGATTGTTGTCATCTGTGTTTAGCTCTACATTCACTATGACTTGGAGTGGCATGGTCTATGGTTAAGGTGTAGGATGGTTAGATGTATATGGTATCATTGGTATGAGGTGTCGGTGACTGCATAAGACAATTCCCCATTATATATATTCTCTGTCATTACCTTCGAAAGTCCATTACCACATGTCTCTCTCTCTCTCTATATATATATATATATATATCTTGCATGCATGTGACCTGCTCCTTGTTACTATGTCTCCATTATTATGCTTCATTTAGTTGACTCCATCGTCTTTATCCAAGTTTAAATAAGGGGTGGACACTATTAGAAGTATGGGAAATTTGTAATTGTGGGATTTCAAAGTTATGATAAATATTCTTATCGTTGTCATCATTATCATCTTTACAGGGTGCAGAAAGCTTAAGATTTCTCAATTGAAGGCTGGATTTTGGGAATCAATCAGATCTGGGTAATTGGAATTAACTGTTTTTTTATTGAAAAATACCACTCTATTTTTTATAAATATTTTCTAAAAAGGCGCCAGAGGAGACACGACCAAGTAACAGGAAGTATACAAGAGAGCCTTAAAAAAAATACCAAAATGAAGACACAACTACATTGCCACCCCACTGCTCAAATTTGTGGATTTTCTGACTAATACTTTTTATTGACAAATATAGAGGTGCATGCACACTCACAACACCTTGTTTTTGGAGATTGTGCTATTAATTACTCCATTTGTCCCATTTTAGAAGTCTCTTTTGGGAAATCTAACTTTTTAAGGAGACAAGTATTTATTTGCTTTAACACTTAAGAGTGAAAAGTACAGATTTACAAAACTAACATCTTTTCACATTTATTACTACATTCACATCAAATTGATAAAAAATGATAATTTGAGAATTTTATGCTGCTTTGAGCATTGACTTTTCAAACTAGACTTTTATTCCGTGACATCACGAAAAGGAATAAGGGACTCTTAAAATGGGACGAGTAGCCATATAGATTGTTACATTTGCTCTATTACATGGTTATTTTTTACACTCGACAAAAAATGAGTGGTATTAAGGGAACACAGTCATTTTAAAATTAATTAACAAATATTACTTGTAAAAAATATAATTGACAAATATAGAAGTGAACACAAACTCACAACATTCTTTTTTGGAGACTGTGCTATCAATTACCTGACTAGATTGTTGCATTTGTTTTATTTCATGGTTATTTGTTACATGACACAAAATGAGTGGTATTTAAGGGAACACAACTTTAAAATGTATTGTAATGATGATTCAGTCAAGATGCTTTCTCTTGTCATTAATTTTTTTACCTAATTTCTAGGTTTTACCTGTGTCAATATTTTGTGCCAATATTTTAAAATTTTGTAAAGTTTAAAAAGGAATATTAAAGTTATATATATGTACACATGTTCTAAACTTCGCAACACTAGGTGTGTCAGCTGTTCAGCCACTTTCATACCTGAAGTTTGGAACCTGTGGTCCTCTACAATTTTATTAACTAATTTAGGAGCTTAAATGTATTTGAAGCCTATACAAGTCATTCATTAGGTTTGGAATCTTTTATGTCACTAAGTTTTAGTTTTACATTTATTGGTTCACGCGTTTTTTTTTTTTTAAAGCTCACTGGACTGAAATAATTGAAAACTCTCCTATATGTTTCCTGACTTCATTCATAAAGGTTGGAAACAACTTACTTACAAGTGGTTATAATCTATATGATTTGTATTTTTGGCACCTAGTCTTTTTTTTCCTATGCATACCTCGTGCCTTAAAGCTCTCTCATAAAGATTTGATGCAATCTTTGAGAGGTTGTTTCATCAACACTGACTGTCCGAATCTCTCACCTCTTTTGGTACTTTATTCCACCTCTCATCCTCCAAAGCTATAATTATATCAAGGGGCCATTGCTTGCTGTAATGTAAAAGCTGGGGTTGCCCTGCATGTGAATGTGTTTTTGACTAGAAGGCAGTCACTTTGTGCAAATAAAGTCAAAAGTAAGGTTTGCACCTAGTTCACGAGTCCAAGGCTCCTAGCCACCCTTGATTAATGGGGACTAAAATTTGGTAATGGCCTTATTGCCAAGCTGTCTTAAGGATTTCATAAAAATATTAAGCTCTAATTCTTGACCATTGGGGCACTTCAGTTGTGATGGTCATACATGTACATGTGTTCTTTGGTTAAACGTGTTTTTCATGAGTTGAAACATGTGAAAATACCCAACCATATTTTCTTTACCTTGAATCTACCAGTGTGGTATAAATCTACTATATTTTCCTCTCCATGTGAAGTCTGGTGGCACTCTGGAGTTTTAATAACTAATATAATTAGCAAAACATTCTACAAGATATGCATACATGATTTTTTTTTTTTTTTTTGATATATGCATATATGAAAAGTAGTTTTAGTAAGAGCTATATCTGCCTCCTGAAAAATGACAACCCGTATTCAATGACCAATCTTTTGTTGCACCCATCAATTGCTCGAAGTCCGGGACTTAATTTAAAGTTCCCATAGATTTTCAAACAAGGTTGATTAAATGAAGCTCATCTACATCATGAAGTAGCTGTAACTCAAACAGCCTTAACTTGCTTCCTATTGTAGGTTTTTGAAGAACAATACAACACAGGTTATTGAATCACCTTCCACTCTTGAAGAAGAGGAAGAACCATTACCTGAAGAGTTTGTTCTAGTTGAAAAAACCCTACCAGATGGAGCAGTTGAGCAAATTATATTTTCTTCAGGCGGAGATGTTGATGTATATGATCTGCAAGCCTTATGCGATAAGGTCATTAAATGTTTTCCGAATTGTCTGTACATGATGGCATGACTTGAAAATTCAATGCCTTGTTAAGTGCATATATGAACATATCAGTATCAAACTCGTCTTTATCAATACAGCTTTATTAGTTTATTGTGGGCCTCTCTCTATCTTTCCTTTTTTTTTTTTTTTTTCTTTCTTTCTTTATTTATTTATTTTAAAAAATACATGGGTGTTTGGGATGCCCTTTTTTCTTGATCAGGTGTCCAGTTATCTTTCACTGGCTTGCAATACATCAATTGAGATGTTCTTTTTAGATGGAGTCATCTTTGTTAAACTGGTAAAGAATCATTTAGTTGGTCTGGTGAAACCACAGGTTATTGATAAACTTTTAAGGTTTGATGAGTTATATATATTTTCTTAAATAATTGCTCTGTCCAACTATAAAGTTGAGAGACCATATTTTTTTGTTTTACTTGTTTTGATTACTTGCACAATTTATTTTCTGTTTATGAAAGTTGAGCCATTAAAATGTATTACATCATGGGTTTAATAGGTGGGCTGGCCTCGGAGGCCACTTTCAAAACTAGCTGCTGCTTTAAAAAATAGCTACATGGTAGCCACTTTGCATTCCATAAGAAAATCTCGAGGAGGAGGTATGTGGTAAATATGAGTTTGTTGTGGAGTTCTTACATTTCATTATAATTGGTCTTTCAGAGCTAATTTTTATGCTTGTTCCTGTTTCTAAAAACCATTTACAACTGAGTTTTACATCTCTTTATAAAGTAAATGATGAACATATAAGTGTATTTGAATACTTGGCAGAGGGGGATGACCAAAAGAAACTTATAGGCATGGCTCGTGCTACATCAGATCATGCTTTCAATGCGACAATTTGGGATGTCCTCGTTGATCCTTCCTATCAGGTATTCGTTTTATTATGTGTGTGGACAAACATGCTGGTTGTAGTCTCTCAAAAGATTTTCATTTGATACAAAATTAAATGACTATAAAAGGACATCACACAGTATTGGTCTTATAATCTTGTCTGCTTGGAGGGACTTGTAATCAGGTGTTCATGGAGGGACTAGTCTCAGCAAATACATTGATAAAAAGGCCATTAACTAGTGTTGGTCTTGCTTACGCAAGATGCCGAGAGGGGTAGAATTAGAGACATATCTAACTTTTGACATTATTTTTGTATGAAGGGACTGCTATTAGACTTGAACCCGCGCTCTCATGCTTGACAACCTAGGCATTTACCATTGCACCAAGTAACGGTCCATAGCAAACACACTGAAACATCTTATTATTAATCATTATTTTTAGTTTTAATATTATTATTATCATCACCATCATCATCACTATTTTAATCTAATAGTTGGTATAAAAAGTATGTTAGATTGTATGAATACGAGAGCCTTTAAACTATGAAAAAATTCTAGGCAATCCATGTAAGGGGATTTTGGGAAGAGTCAACCATCGTATTAATTGCACGCATGCCTGTAGGACGATGATCGTACTATACCATTATTCACTTACCTTCTTTTGGAACTATAGTTTTTTATTGAACTTTGTACAAGCATCCAAACACAATTATTCTTGTAATTAATCTCCCGACAGAAAACTCCTGCCCTCCGGTCATGTCACCGATTGGTCCTAACATTTGTTTGCATGAATATTAAAATCCAATTTGTTTTTGAATTAAGTAGTGACCATATACTATATTATTTAAAATATCTATAAAATATTGGATGTGTGTCCAATTCAAACATGATGTGGTGTTATTTATAATTTTGGTTGGAACTAATCTACCAAATGTAGGACCAGTGCCGAGAAGAACTTCTTATGAGTTCTGGTAGCAAACTGGTGCAGGATAACTTTAGAAAACTTGAAATTTAAGCTAGTTACAAATGGTTAGTGGGGTAAGGTTATACAATTTTATGGCATTAGAATTTTGAAGGGTGGAAGGAAGGTTTACGATATTGAAGAAAAAAAGGGTTGGAATTGTTTGGTTCCAAAAGTGACAGGCTGTTGGACTTGTAGAGAATCAACTGCTGTAAATCGTAGACAATAACTGAATAGGGTTTTTTTCGCTGATTAAGGCTTTGTATGGTAGGGTTTGGGGGATGAAAAGGTGCTGTATGGGTTTGTGAATAGTATTTTTTAACATTAGATAAGGGTAGAATAATAATCTAGGGATCCCATCCAATGTTCCTTAAGAATCACCCTTTAAGCTAATGTTGCATCTCACCATTACACAAAGCTTCAAAAGCTTCTCTCAAACTCCCCAAACTCAGTTTTATTTATTAGAAAGATTATATTATATATATATTTATTTATTTATAGGTCGTTAGGCTTCTCCTGTTTTTACTGGGACTAGGACTCTAGGAAGTTTAGAAATTTTGACTATTTTACACATTCTAAACTTAAAAAGATCACACGAGACCCAAATGACATAAATTGATCCAAGATAAGACCCAAGGACCACTATATAGCCATGTCTAAGAAATCTAGAGTTTTTTTTTCTTCATATTTCCAACAAATCTAGAAATTACTGAATAAACCCCTGATTTCTAAAATCTAATAAAACATAAATAGAACTTTACTAGCGGGCATATTAACCTAAATTTAACATAAAATAGGACAAATTTAACCATAGGTTCCAAGTGTTCTTCATGTGAACTTTGAATTTGCATATTTTCTTATTTACATGCTCTGCATAAACACTGACAATATGGTTGGGGAGTCCCATCAAACGTTGGGTTTAGCCATAGGTGTTAACTACCACAATTATTTTATTTTATTTCTAATTCAACTTAGCCTCAAGCATTTGGGTCCCTTTCAAATTTTTTTTTTCCGTGTACATTTTTAAATTTTGGAAGTTTAATGAATGCCCAAGCAATGATTATAATTTGGGATGTGTGGAAATTCCCAATCCCCGATTTTCAAGGATACTGCTGCAGCAATTCTGATTTTATTAGTTGACCCTGATTTTCAGGGATACTGCTGTAGCAATTCTGATTTTATTAGTTGACTATGTTAATTTAAGAATAAAGAGATTCTGGAAAATTCCTGATATCTCTATTAGTTTGTTTCCTATTTTGTAGTTTCCTATATTTGGCTAGTTTCCTGATTTTGTGGTAATTAGTATTTTGTTACCGAATATAGTGAAATGAACTTTTCTTCCTTCCATTATATAAAGGTTGTACATTTATCATTGAAAAATATGAGAGAATTATTTTCTTCTCTAAAAACAACATGGTATCAGAGTCCACTTTTGAACCGTAGATAGATGACAAAATCCGGGATGACAATGGCTCGGCAAAGTCAATCCTTCTCTGAAGTTACCTCCCATCCTTGAAACCTCAGCCACGCAGCAATGGAGGATCAGATGGCAATCTTATGCCCATTAAAGGGCATAAACTCAATGGACAGAATTATCTTCAGTGGTCACAATTAGTAATGATGTTCATTTGCGTAAAGGGAAGAGACGACTACCTCACCGGAGTAGCAGCCCTACCAAGAAAAGAAGATCCGAAGTACAGAACATGGAAGTCAGAGAACAACATGGTGATGTCCTGGCTTATCAACTCAATGACAAATGAAATAGGAGAAAATTTCCTATTGTATGTGATTGCAAAGGACATGTGGGACACAACCAAAGAAACATATTCTAGCTTTGATAACTCATTCGAACTGTTCGCTGTTGAAAGTATTCTTCACGATCTACGCCAAGGAGATCTCACGGTCACTCAATACTTCAACACTCTCACACGGAATTGGCAGCAATTAGACATGTTTGACAAATACATTGGAAATGCCTAGAAAATGGAATCAAATATCGGAAAATCATTGAAAAGAAAAGATTTTATAAGTTTCTGTTGGGCCTTAACAAGGACCTTGATGAAGTTCGAGGAAGAATCATGGGGCTAAAATCGCTCCCTAGTGTTCGAGAGGCGTTTTCAGAAGTTCGCAT